>OZ019971.1:1450990-1803490 GCA_963970395.1 Ephialtes manifestator
TGGGGCGACCATGCTTGTATTTTACTTTTGGTAAAATGGTTTTACTAAAGGTTTTACGTTTGCTTGTAACTCAACTTACAAGCAAAATTAAAACCGTATCAATCAAGGATTATTTAATAAACATGAATATTAATGTTGTATATGCAATATGATGCTAGCTTGTGCTTATAATAGTATAAATTGCATAATGTATTCAATAGGAATAAGATAATTACACAAGAAAAATGGTTGGGTATCCAATGGCCATAAAAAGGGCCATGAAGTATTTATACATCTCGCAAAGCCCAGAATCTGGTATTCTCTTTGCAGGTCGCGTTGCTGATAAACAACGCTGGTTACGTTTGCGGCAAAACTCTCATGGAATTACCAGATGACGAGATCGAGAGAACGTTTAAAGTTAATATTCTATCTCACTATTGGGTAGGTTACCGTAGTCACCGTTTTTTTTAAAATTAATATATAAATACTCGACGACTAAATTTCAAAGATTTTCGCCATTGTAGATAGTCAAAGCTTTCCTTAAAGACATGATGAAAGAAAATCACGGTCACATCGTCACGATCGCCAGTGTAGCTGGTCTCCTCGGTACTTATAATTGCACCGACTATTCCGCAACAAAGTTTGCGGCAATCGGATTTCACGAGAGTCTTTTTACCGAGCTGCAGGTAAGAATGTATATTTGATATGAGTGGTAATATATAATTTGTCGGAGGTATACTTTGTTGCACTTTCTAATCGTACAATTTTCCTAATTATTAGGCTCATCAATACGATGGAATTAAAACAACTCTCGTGTGCCCTTACTTCATAAATACCGGCATGTTCAATGGAGTAAAACCGAGGCAAGTATCGTTATAAAATCGGTGTATATCCATTTTAGATCCTTAATGTGAAAAATATATCCTGTATATTCTACGGATATTTATTCTACATACACGCATGAATGTCAAGAACACATTCTATATACATAGGGCATTCCATCCCGATTCGACCTCGGTTTGACCCTCGACCTCCCCGATTTGGCTCGTAATTTTTTGTAGGATTGGTCAGACCCTCAAATGCACCAGATTTTATTTTTTTATTTTTTCTATGCAAATGTTTTTAAATATTATTTTAAAGTGACATATCAAATCAAATTTTTTTTTGGACACAGAATTTACTGTAACAAAAGAAAATAAATTGTCGACGTACTTTTTGAGAAAATAAAATTTTAGGTAATGGAAAAAAAACTAAATTTTATTTATCTAAAAAAAATTCGTCTCTTCTTTTATATTGCTCTACAACATCTCAAAAGAAAAAAATATATAAGAGAGGTGGCGCAAAGTGGAACGCTTCCCAAAATTCGGAAATGCATGATTTTTTAAGGATGTTGGAGCGCTAAGCTTGGGGTTATAAGCCCGGAGACGCGCACGGTGCGGGGCAGGTAGCAAGTCAGTGAGAGGTCGGCGGTGTGAAAGCCCACGCGTATCAAGACAAAAGCTGGAAAAGTCGGTTTCACTCGTACTTTTTTTGTACTTCATTTGATTTTTTTTTATTCGCCGATTTTATTCGTTTAAATTCCAAAAATGGCTTATAAAACATTGTATTTTAAATAATTCGATTCAATTGTTATGCAGGAACACGTTTTCAAAAATTGTCAGTCTTTCACTTTGCCTCACATTTTCTGTCACAAACAACTGTTCCATTTTGCCCCGGTGATTCACATTCTATTTGTGAAGTTGCTACGATATCCTCCTTGAATTGGAGTGTTGAAACGCATTTTTTTTAAATGTCGGAGCGTTCCAGTTTTCCCCGTTATCGATTTTTTTATTTGAAGATTTTATTGGTTTAAACGCTCAAAATGGTTTTAAAAACATTGTATTTTGAATAATACGGCTGAATTGTATTGTTGAAACGCGTTTCCAATAAAATGTCGGAGTGTTTCATGTCGCCCCAAATGGCTGTTTCATTTTCCTCCGCCTTCCCCTATATCCGCAAATGTTTATATGATGTATATGAAATGTATGTAAAAATGCTATATGGGAAGTTAAATGTTGATTCTGTAATTATCATGATGCCTCTGGTTTCTTCACAGATTAATGCCAATGCTTGAACCTGATTATGTTGCTGAGGAGGTAGTCGCGGGTATACTGACAAATAAAGTAAACGTCACGCTTCCAGCATCGACTAAGTTCTTCTTGCCCCTTAAATGGTACGTGTTTATATCACTTACTTGTAAAATCAGGTGACTCCCCGATTGTTGATGATTATTCTTTTTCAATGCTGTCTCATTCAAGCTTACTTCCGGCAAAACTCAGCTGGGCTATCATGTACAACATTATCCAAGGGCCACAGTCTATGATGATGCTCAAAGGGCGCGAGCTAATCAACAGAAAGATGACCTCGAATATTGACAAAGAGTGCAACCTGAAATACGTTGCCCGACGCTTTAACAAGCAACGCGACGATCTTACCGGTGCAATATTACGAGCCACGTGAAAATTAATATTCTGTACAAATAAAAGGTGTAAACTTTTAACAATCAAAATTGATTCCTATGGAGTAAACACTACGGAAATTGTGCAGTCACGCAAAATATAAACACGCGAAAAAGGACGATTTTGTGTGACTAGCATTTGAGTAATATTGTGTGTAGCGATGTTTTGTATTGATAGAAATTCGCTGTGCAATTATCCTATAGATAAAAGGAAGATCTTGACTTTTTGGCAGAATTTAGAAAATATATTTAGTGGTACTCTAAAGACATTTAAGGTGAGGTTGTGTATTTTCTTCATTATTGGAATTTGTCTCTTGTAAATTGGATTATGTTTATATAAATTCGACTCTATGAACGTTAGTCATTCATTGCAAGTTTGGTATTTAATGAAAAAATTAAGCATCAACATTAAAAACTTCATGATAAAAATTTAGGGATGTGACTTAACATGCAGTGTGTGTTTGAAAAATGATTTTAGATTAATGTAAGCAGTTATTGATCCATTTCTTGTATTGTATCTATTCTGTAAAAAGAAAATAAGATTGTGTTCATTGATACTTCATAGGATCTGTATTATTTCAATATTCATGCAACAAGAGACAAATATTATTTCAATACTCGAACGTTTAAGGGATCTTGCTAGTGTACCAGCCCGAAAAATGGCCTATTATCGCGATTTTTTTCGGAGGGTTGCGATGCAATGATCGTTCTGAATTTTTTATACTATATTAAGGTAATCATAAATGACACAAAACGATTTTTTATTGAACAATTTCTATTTTTTAAACATTTTTTTTTAATTTTCGAAAACAATGTTTACCAAAAAAGTAGCCGCATGGTGGGCATTGTAGAGGTCGTAATTTGGATCTGAAAAAAAAAAAACCCAAAGGATTATTAATTAAGATCGTATTGGCTATCTTGCTATGAAGGCTTTTTTTATCAAATTTGACAAAATGGCGGCAGTTTGAATAGAAAGTATCGAATTTCGCCGTTTTTTTTTACAGTTTTTATTTTTTTTAAATATGAAGATCTAAAAAAAAAGCTTCCATAGCAAGATAAAGAGTGACGTAAAGAATGTTCTCCTAAAATTTGAGAACGGTTGGTTGAAAATTGTTCGGTGGAGAATGTCCACCGTTTTGAAAAAAGCTGTTTTGAGAAAAACGCGTTTAAAGTTTCAAGTTCGGTAATATCATATAAATTGTGTACTTACGCTTAATCGGCGATGCCAGGTCCATACAGAATCCCTTCGGCTTCCTCATAATTCTCGTTTTCTTCCATCATTTCGTGTCGTCGAGCTGTTCGGGCCTCTTTACTGTCGAAAGAGCTCGGACGGTCCGCGGTGGCGATGCGCTCTTCTTTGTATTTCGCTGCAAATGCCGCGGCTGATGTACCAATTGTTACGCCCATCGTCTCCATTATTTTTAGGATTACGTCGTAACCTTCGTTGAAAGTGCAAGCCGCACAATACGTTGCAATCTCGACGACTTTTTTCCCATTAAAAATGTGTTTTGGCGCTAATTGCCAAACGCAATGGTTGAAACTTTCATTATTGTTTTGCGTATTCGCGCCTGTACATCGCTCTAGCAAGTCGTCTGTTGTCAAATCCTCATATATGGGCCGCAAAACTTCTTGCACATCATCGTCGAGAGCTAGCGGATGTGAATATTCAGACGCATTTCCGCTAGCCTCAGCTTTGCGCCATTCGCACCACGAATCTGCGCCAGCAGGACAAAATTCGTGTTTTGGATTTTGATCCGTTGAACTCTTATGATTGAAGGTCGTCCATATCGCTTTTCTCATATCTTCAATGGAGTTCGAATTTCGGCGAACTGCTAATCCATAATATTCGGATAGATTTGTTAATAATCTGAGAGTTAGCTGCGCTTTTTAGTGAGCGTTCTCAGATTTGTTCCTCGCATTTTTTATGTAGTCGGAGTTCCTTTTTTCGAAATACTGCTGGCTCAAACGTGCAACAGCAGGTATGAACGGGCCAAAAGACGGTTGGGGGGGTATGGGACAAATGAATAACGGTTGAACGCCGAGGGTCTTCGGCGCGCCGCTCGCGCCAGGCCACTCGCCGTTGCTCCAAATCCTTTTCGCTAAAAATGGCTATTGCCAGCGAAGTATTTCGAATCCCGGTTTAAAATTCGGATAAGATATTCTTGACCGTATACATCAACGAATAAGACAAAAAAAATCGATTTTTTTTTTCACACTAGCAAGATCCCTTAAACATAATTACAAGTTTAGTATTTATATGCTGTTTAATTACGGTACATCCAATTATCCACTCACAGAAACAACAGATTTTCCTTTTGGAATCAGTGTCTGCAGATATCCTGTCAAAGTCACTTCCTCGACGGCAACACCAATGGGACCAGGTCTACACCAAAAAACTTGACACAATAAAATCTCTACACCAAAACTGTACACCGAAAATCTCAACATGAAACAATCTCTGTACCGACAATTCCTACACCAAATAAACTATACACCGAACAGCTCTACGTATAAAATCTCTGCACCGGAAATCTCTAAACCGAACTGACGCAATAAAATACTTCCACAAAAAAATTGTACACATGAAAATCTCTACAATCGAAAACTCTACACAAATAAAATCTCTGTATCAAATCAATTCTACACACAAAAAAAAAACTTAACACCGAAAACCTCTACACCGAAAATGTTTATATCGAAAATCTCTACACTGAAAAAACTGTACACCGAAAATCTCCTATAGCAAGGAATCTCTACACTGAGCGGCTCTACACCATTCAACTTAACCCTATAAAATGATTACGCAAGTAAATATCTATACCAAAAAAGTGTACGCATGAAAATTTCTACAATCGAAAACTGTACACAATATAATTTCTGTAGCAAATTAATTCTACACTCTAAAAAACTTTACACCAAAAATTTCTACACCAAATAAGCTCTTCACCAAACAATCTCTAAAGCGAAAACCTCTGCAGTAAACAATTTCTACACCGAATAAAGTGCACACTTTATTTTGTCATTTTACGTCACTTTGTGCCTTATGACCAGTGCTGCCAGAACAGAATAGCGCCATCCTCCGGACCTCTCCAAAAAATACCCGGTTTCAAATTTCAATAAATGTACACTTTGCTACCTTGCGACGTTAGCTATAAGTCCCAATAATCATGTGTTCAATAAGTTATGTATCCAAACTTGATGTGTCCAATCCTGGTGGATCAAATAACTTTTGTGTTCAATCTCGATTCATCCAATAATTTCTACCCAATAATTTGGGGGCGCTGTCATAAGGTCTGCCGGCTATAAGCTCGAATGACACAACGTCGAATTGTCACAAACTCGAATGGTTATAATCTCGAAATGACATAAGCTCGAACGGTTATAATCGCGAAATGTCTTAAGCTCGAACGGTTATAATGTCGAAAGGTCACAAGCTCGAATGGTTATAATCTCGAATGGTCATAAGCTCGAATGGTTATAATCTCGAAAGGTCACAAGGTCGAATGGTTATAAGCTCGAATGGGCATAAGCTCGAATGGTTATAATCTCGAAAGGTCATAAGCTCGAACGGTTATAATCTCGATTATTTCGAGATTATAACCATTCGAGCTTGTGACAATTCGATGTTGTGTCATTCGAGCGTATGGCCGGCAGACCTTATGACAGCGCCCCAATAATTTGTATCCAATAATTTGTGAACAATAATTTGTGTCCAATAATCTGTCTCCAATAATTTGTGTCCAATCCTCGTGTATCCAACTATTTGTGTCCAAAAACGTGTGTATCCAATCTCGATGTGTCCAATAAAGTGTTTGTTAAATTTTCATGTGTCCAACAAGCTGTGTGTCCAAACTTGTGCAATAACTTATGTGTCCAATAATTTGTGTCCAATCCTATTTGCGGGCAAGTGGTTCCCTCCCAGTGTTCGCATCATATGACGTTTTCGCAAATCAAGATTGAAAACAGTAAGTAGTATAGAGGCATTCCACCGGTTATCGACAGGATCGCCACCCTCATATGTTTTTTTTTACAGAGAATTTACCGTTAAAAAAAAATTGTCGCCGTACTTTTTGAGAAAATAGAATTTTAGGTACTTAAAAAAAAACAGATTAAAAAAAAAAAACAAAAAAAAAAATTCTCTAGTGTTTTTTTTATATTGCTCTACATCTCAAAAGGAAAAAAAATATGACGGTCGCGTCCCTATCGATAACCGGTGAAATGCCCCATAAACCTTGTGAATTTTTTATCACAGGGGGGGGGGGCATGAGTGCCTCACGGTTTGGCGTTATTGGAGAGCGCGGACACGTAACGCCAGAATCGTACGAAACTCTAGTACTAACCATAACTATAAGTATATATGCATTCTGTTGAATATATTGTTTAAAATTTGTATGCCCAAAGCAAGGATGTAGAGACTTAAAAAAAAGCGACTCTCTTTTTGTTTAACTGTTTTTTAAATTTTGTCATTGAAGTTCCTAGCTAAAAATAAGATTAATATACAGAAAAGCAGAACTAACGCCATGGTTTGAATCCTTCGGTCGTTAAAAAAAGATGCACTAAAATACACGTCTCAGGGTACTTTAATGACGAATGCGATCTAACCGATCCGATTCTGCAAGTCACAAAATTGAGTATTCTACACAGAATAAAATAGTCATAATATTATCACTATTTATGCCTTAGCGTTAAAACTACTTTAATATCACATCGGTTTTACGTAGTTACGATATTTTTCGATGAGGGTGGGTGTCAAAACAGTGAATGACCAAAATAGCGAATTTCAAAATAAGACACGTCTAAATATAAAATGGCCATCATTATGAATTTCGCTATTTTAGCCATTCGCTATTTTGATTGCATTTTAATAAGATAGGGGTAAAAATAGCGAATGATCAAAATAGCGAATGGCTGACGTT
Organism: Ephialtes manifestator; assembly: GCA_963970395.1. Lineage (NCBI taxonomy): Eukaryota > Metazoa > Arthropoda > Insecta > Hymenoptera > Ichneumonidae > Ephialtes > Ephialtes manifestator. The sequence goes on from OZ019971.1 coordinate 1,458,383, forward strand.
GCGAATTTCATAATTATAGCCATTCTAGATTCGGACGATCCTTACTTTGAAATTCGCTATTTAACCATTCGCTATTTGGACCCTCCACCCTTCGATGAATCGCCAACTGGAAGATAGCGCTCAAAATAGATCGCAGAAATAATTCAGACCCTGTCCCAGTTCCCAGATGGATATTCCGGTGCCCATTTCTCTCGCAAGGTCAAGTCGATGTTTCATAGAATAGAGCGTCGGATAAAAAACGTAACCATTGCCAATGGAATTCCTGAAAGCAAACTATTGTGATAGCCATCCAATTTTCAAAATTCTAGTCAGTGATTTTCTGAGGCTTATTTTGAGCCGCCACCTCATCTATAATGTTCAATCGTACTCATGATCATAATAACACAAATACAGAGTAAACTCACATATCTCACGGTCACGTAGATTTTATGAAGGCCAGTCGTGGCGACAATTTAAGTTCGCATTAGGACAATCGAAAAGAAGAGATGCTGTTTCACGAAAGTAAATGGCCCTTACAATTTTTCACTAGGCCTTGTATTACGTAAGATGTGAGAGCTTCCATTGCAGTTCTTAAAATCGTTCGATCGTACAATTTAAAATCGGAACAACGGGTCATTTAACGCACAAAACCCTGACATTTTCGACCACCTGAAAAAATGTACTCATTAAGAAGTACGCACCACAAAGTTCTAATAGCAGATCGACATTCCAGTTGAAAAACTATAAGAGAGACCAGGACTCTTGGCATTCAATTTCTTTTCATACATTTTTTTTTTCGTGTGATCATGTAATTGATTATGCTGCAATTTTCAATCACGTTTACAATCGACGGGGTCCAAGCAACAAGTATATTTTCAGTAACAAACCGTTATTAAAAATGCTTCACATAGGGGTAAGTTGGTTAACAAAAAAATCCTCAAAGACACGGGAAAAATTGTGTATACAAATCGTAGTTATACCTCTTTTTCCGACTTCGCTAAGTCGATCTCATTCCTTGCGTACAACGAGGGAACGAAATGGATTTTAATTAATGACAAATATGCTTGCGCATAAAGCTCCCGAACGGAGTAATCTGAAGGGCTCTTGTAGAATCTATGTATATCCATATTTTCCTTCTCTTAAATAAATTTTTGTTAAGTTTCTAATATTCCAAATAATTTAAATCCAGATATTTCAAAAGATTAATGTGAATATAAATGTATATTCGTACAATGTGCAACATAAAAATGTATATTTTTGAGGGTGGGGGGAGGAGGAGGGATTCCAGACCTAGGCTTCACCAGACCTCCACCCCTGGACCCCGTCTGTCAACCTCGCGTTCCCTGGTCATTGGTTCCTAACTTTTCGCCGAACACACACTCGTACAAGTTATATTTACTTCGATTCCCTATATCACTTGCACTTATGGCAATCCCAGATAAGCGCTATGTTTCATTATCTCCAAAGTTACAATTCGTGAAGTTGCACTTATGCATGCATGTGAATCTGATTATTTTAATGAAGCCGGGAAAAAGGAATTGTATAATATGCGGGATGATAAGGGTATGTTCACCTCATGTGAGTGCAAACAAAACGAAAAAAGTGGCCCAGTTGATAAAGAATACCTCCTATACGAACAAACCAGATTCTTGTTCGTACGGCACGCTTAAAAAGTTCTGGTTCGCACGGCTCCGCGCCTCGAACGGAAAGCTTTTTCATGCACTTGTTATAAAAAATAATGTTCGATACGTGCATCACATTTTGCATCAATTTTGCAAGGTATCACATTTCGCACTTGCATCGAAAATTATGATTTGATACTGCTATCAAATAGTCACATGCACTGCCACTGATGGTGGAGTATAGAAAAGGATGAGCCCTTAGTGTCAAATGCCTTACCGTAATAGTTATTGGCTGACAAAAGTAATATATCTAATATAGGTAGGCCTCTATCTATTCTACAGAGAAAATTATCACGTTCAACAGTATTCTTTTTATACCGTTCTGGTTCCTCATGACGTAAGCCTTGTTTTCATGGCAATTTTTCTTTTCGAGACTGTCATGTTAGGACTAGTGCTTGAACTCTATCGAATACTCGGATAGCCAAAACTATCCGGATCTGACGGAGCTGATACTTCAAATCCGGATATTGCGATAAATGCGATCCTGCCCAAATACCCGAGCTACCCGAATACCCGGTTTCCCGAACTATCCGGATAGCTCGAGTACTCGAAGTATCCAACCTAAACGGATAATTCCGAAAATCACGCATTTGATCTAAGAATACCAGACGGTGCAAAACCTGTATGCAGTCTTTTCAGAAATAAATAAAAAAACGTCTTCGTTTGAAACTTTGTTCTTGCGTCTGGGTGTGTGTACGTGCGTGTAAGTGTGTGTAAGTGCGTGTAAGTGTGTTTAAGTGTGTGTAAGCGTGTGTAAGTGCGTGTACGTGTGCATGAGAGTGTTTTCGCTTTCTCCAAAACTTTAATTGTTTTCGTGCACCACAAAAACAATATATATTGTAAATATGAAAAGTTTGAAGATAAAACGTTCAAAATATAATAGCAGATCTTACACGATTATAAGCTGTTATATGCTTACGTTATGCTAAAGTGAATGTTAAATATTTTTTTTAATCTACAAACAAGACTAAAAAATGTCATCTGTCGATTAAACCAATGTGCAAATTTGAGGTGCACACTTTCTAACGTGTAAACTTTTTGATGTGTAATAAAACGTCGTTTTTTTATGTGTTGAATAAACACCGTTGTTTCGAATTTACCATTCGTTTGTTACTTTTTTTGGGATGGGCGATTATTTTGTGTTATTACGAACGTGTACGATTGAATGTTTTATAATTAACGACGCTTTCTTACTTTGACTCGAAGAAATGCTCTTTGCTTCTGTCGTCCCATTGAATTTTTCCTTTGAAATTTTCAAGCAGTTTCAAATATTGCGAGCCAAGAATCGGACCGCCACCCTCCGGGGTGAAGTTGTTGCCGTAAAAATTAATTCCCATGAGAATCTGCGCCCGGCGAGGATCTTCATCGTCCGGAACCAATTTTTCCACACATTCTCGAGCCCACTCGAGAGGACTGTTGGGTCCGGGGCGTTGAACTGTCGAGTAGTCGTAAGTCATTAACGAAAATGCGTTAATGTGCGGCGACAGCTCTTCGAAGTAAGCTTGCGAGAATATTTGCGCTTCCGGACTAAAATTAGAACAAACCCAGTATTCTTTAAATAATGTTATTCCACGTTTTTTATACCAAGTTTGATACAAGTTTTTATTACCCTCGGGCAGGTGGGATGGCTAAAATGACTTCTAGATTTTTTTTCCTCAGTCGCTTTCCTAGGGACTTAATTAGTGATATAACTACTTTCATGTTCACCCCTGTGAAAACAAATTGATTCCATATCTCCAGTACATAGCCCCGGAATTGAAAGGTCTGCAAAAGTTTATTTGTCAATTAAATATTAAAAATATTTCGAGCAAATAACAAGATTAAATACGTTGCAAAGTAGAACGTTGCACATTGCTTCCTCATTCTTATCCATTTTTCACAAACCCACCTCTATGAGTAATCGTATTTATAATTTTTGGCTGTATGATAGAGGAAGCTTTGTGAAATATGAAAATTAATGAAGAAGCAATGTGCAATGTTGTACTTTGCAACTTTTTTTGTTACATTTAAAGATTTGGGTGTTACGTATACACAACACAAACAAATTGTATAAATTATAAAATCACTATATAATGCGTGCAGATTTGTTTTTATTCAATGTTTAATAAAATGTGAACAAAGATTTTTTAAATTGTGATGTAAAATATTATAAATCATTTCAGTATTTCAATAAATTTCAATTTGATTTATGATATTTTACGTGATTATAGCAAAATGTGAGTTTATGACAACAATCCAAATGCCGTAAAATCCGAAGCCCTCTACCGATCATTACGAAATATGGTACGTAGGAGCGCTGAGTATTATTGTTAGTCTGTAGAGAATTTCGATTGATTCGGTGATATTTCGCGTGAGCTAGAGCAGAACGTAAATTTTTCGAAAAATTCGAAATCCCATAAAAACCAAAGTTTGTAAAAAATTATTTAGCCCGTTCGCTACAAATTTGCGGAAGCTAGAGAACCTAGAGACTTTTTTCTGAAGATTGAATATTGAATAAAAAATAACATTGCTTGAATTTTTTTGAAAATGATCACAAAGGTATCTAAGTTTGAATATTGTCAACCACACACACCCATGCATACACAACATACACACATTATTTCTAAATCACTTTCTGAATGTCCTGACATGAAATTAAAATAAATAAAAAATGTACAAAAACAAAACTTCCTTAATCGCAATGGAAAAATAAAAGATTTCATACAGAGGTCAGACTCTATTTACTTCGAGAATTAAACTGATTTCTTCCATATTTGAGCAAAAATGTATTACAACCCTATTCAATTGTTAGTTTGTGATAGTGAAAAATTTGATCCTGTAGAAAAATCCCTACACCTGCAACACGAGCTTAGAAAAAAAAAAGAAAATGAAACAAAAATGCATTTTCTTTCAGAATTTATTATTTGCATTTGTAGATTTTCGATATAATCAGAACACTGTTACAAATATTTATCACGCAGAATTTCTGGTGTAATTTAGTCTTGACAAGATAAAAAGCATGTTTTTAGTCCTCTATTCAGAAAAGTGCACTTTTCGCAATGCTCTCGTTTACGAAAACACCAGTTTATCGATGTTGAACTGAAAAGTTTCGTTCATCACGCACTCACTAAAAAATAGATTCTTCCACCTAGTTTCAAAATGAACTTATTTTTTCCACCTTCACTGAAACACCCTCATTCCGGCGTGTATGCATGCAAAATCCGTCCTTTTAATACGAAGTTCCAGGCCGATAGTTAAAAATTCGTTCGAGCTATAGCGTTTATGTACTTTTTAAAAAATTTCAAAATTCTTATAAAAATGAAATGCATTGAACGATTTTTATAAAATTTATACCAATTGAAAATTAGTCAGTACTGTACATGTTGTTCAAATTTGAGCTGATTCAGTCGAATAGTTTACAGTTATATGAATTTTTGGCCTTTCATCACACACGCACACATACATATATCCGGACAATTTTTCTAAACGACTTTTTTCGACGTTTCAGACCATTCCAAGTGTTGTGACATGAAAATCTCGAAATAATTTTTTTTTTCATGAAAACAACACTTTCTCTATGAGGAAGCAAACAAATCGTTCATTCCAAATCTTAAAGCTTCGAGTAATCGTTAGGCAGAGGCGTGTTAGACATACTTCAATAGCACATACACCATTTCCCTAGTGGATCAAACCACCGTGGTTTTAGGACATAATCACCGCAAAAAAACGCAAAAACAACCTCAGTATTTTCTGCACTTTTCCGCACACAATTCACCACAAAATTCAATTTTAATAAAAAGCCATAGCATCCCAATCTGTAAATTTTAGATTAAACTAGTAAATACACGATCTTCGAAACGTGCATACATCGTCTTTTTAAATATCTGGGAACGCATTGATTCAAAATAAAGACAGTTAAAAACGGATTTTTTAAAAGCTTAACCATTTTTTCACACAAGAATTAAGGAGGCATCCTCACATATCGATTTAGAAGATTAAATTACAAAATTAATATATATTGTAGATTGAAACATTCTGAACGATCTCAAAAAATTAAAAAGGATTTGACCGTTTATAAATAAAAATATTCCAAATTGAAATATGCCTTTTTTAACACGGTCTCAAATGGCAGTCGTAGTTAGTTCGTAATTTATCGGTGAATTTTATATGCTAATAGAGAAGATGCATTAAAAGTAATGATTTCAAATGATAGACTGAATTCTTACAAAGCATTAAAAATTTAAAAAAACGTCTATAACCGCAGTAATACAGTCAAAAACAGTGTTCAACTAATTACGTTTGTGAAATTTTCAATCTCAATCGAAGAGATTTGGCAACGCCGAATATTCTGAGGGGAAATAGCGGACTGGCAGAACGGACTCGTCTACGGCGGGAATTTCAAAAGTTAATTTTCTCATTTCGTGAGACTAAAGCTTCTTCTTAGCAAATATAACGTAAAACAACTCCGGAATCCCGGAAATCTGCATTTTTTGAGACTCAACTCAAGCTGATCAACGCTCGATTGTAATTATATGACTGCTTTGTAGTCAATAAGTAGTTATGCATTTTTTAAATTTAACATGCGCTGAAAGTAAACTCAGCGATACCAACCTCAACATATGTGCGACGTTGTCACGAGCTCTGCGGGATGTCCCGACACGCGAAGAGCCGACTTTATTTCGCTCAAAATAAGGTTGGCACAATTGTCATGTGAGTGACTGTGCATTTCATAATTCGTAAAAATAAAATAGAAGGAATTACATTTCGCCTTAACACCCTATGCAGTGACTGAAGGGGAAATGTAGAGCAATATGCACTACAAATTTCAATTTGTTTGTCATTTATATGAAAATTTCTAATAGTGCGTTGGTTGACTAGCATGACCCACAGATGCCTCCTTAAGATTTTTTTTTAGAAAGATTAGATATTTGTGCCTAAGAAAACATTTTCTTAATAATTTAATGTTTTCACCTGTATTTAATGGAAAATATACAACTGAAGAAAAATGAAAAAAATTGATAATTGCGTATCGTAATAAACATCCTGTAAAATTTTCAGGCAAATAAAAAATTAGGCCCATGTTGGCAGCTGTTCGAATGACCCAAATACTATAATGAAGAGAGCAAAATAACTTGTTGGATTAAACACAAAAACAATTTTCCTTTCAAATTTACACAATTGACCGAAACAGCAAAACCATTGATGTAGAAGAAACAATTATAAGTGGTTCTGTGGAGAATTTCTACGCAGGAAAATGCATAAAACACCAAAGTGATTTTTGCTGTTTTGTAGCGGTGAAAAAGTTCACTAGGGTTTTGTTTGCAATGAGTAGGCCTACCCTTGAAAGTTCAATGAAGAAGGACTTACTTTTGCAGTCTCGGCAAGAACACCTACTAATTGAGTTTTCTTATTGTTGTCTCCATTGAGAGCAACAATTTCCTCCGGAGTCCATTGTTCAAACAGAACTCTTGGCAAAACTGTAATTAATAAGGTATATAAACAGTGATAATTCCATGTCCATTTCACCTAGAAATACTAACTCTTTACTGTGTGATTCACAGTGTTTGCCACTCTCATCTCTTTTAGCCACTTTTTCTGGACATCATGCGTAGGTAACTGAAACTTCTTCACATTGCCAGTGGGAAATGTGAACCATACAGGCGAAACAGAGGTAAACTTGCCATGGAATGTCTTGGCTACTTCCAGACCTTCATTGTTCCACTAAAAAATAAATAACAAGGATAAAACATAAAATTTAATCATGATATCCTCATCTATCTTGAAGTTCATAGCAAAGTCTTACAGGTGTTATATAGCCTAACACCTCGCCAGAAAATTGTCTTGTAATTGTATCCTTATAATACAGTCCAGATTCTTTGATAATATCCAAGCTCTTGGGATCTTTGACCACCAAACCCCTATCAAAGACATTTTGTTCAGTGGGGCCTTTCTGTAGGCGAAATAAAAGACAAAAGATATTTAAAAGACACCAAATAACGCAAATGTAAAATAATTCACAGAATGCAGGAATACACAAAAAAAAAAACACGCACACATTTAAATCAACAGCATTTTAATGGCACTTACTCTGTTCTCGTATTTACCCTTATCCTTTCGGTGTTTGTCGGTGGGCGGTGACAATGTGGCGCTCGTTATTCCAACAATGAACAATATCTCTGTCAAGAGAAGCCATATATTCATAATTACAAATATCAGCGTGAAAATTAATGTTTATATGTGTTGATGGAAAATGCACTTTTCGTTTTCGAAAAGGCTCAGTTGGGGTCACTATCTTTGCTCGATATCACATACAGATCTAACTTGAACTGACAGTTAGGCGCTTCCTCGCAGATTGCCGAGACCACGGATAAGGCATGTGCGGCGGCCTGTGCTTCTATGGATCTGTATGTTCCCTGCTAATATTCGGTGGGGATTGGCTTAGTGCGTTGTAACGCCTGAGCGTCTTGATTCGCGGGAATTTGAATTATATCCAACGATGTCCTTTCCTGGGTCCAGTTGATAAAGGGTAAAAACCCACCTTGTGAATCAGGAAGGATTGTCAGAGAATAAAGTGAGATCCGTTCGCTTTCGGTATTAAAATTGTTCTCCTTTATTCTTTGAAGATTTTTTGAGTCTAGGCTAGAAGAACCACACAACGGCTCTCCTACCCAACGCTCTCGCAGCCAATCATGCACGAGTTCAATAAGAACAAGGGAGCATTTTCTATTCCGTGCATTTTCTCACGGACGCGATAAGAGAAGGGTCAGCAGTCAAGACTCCACTTATCGAAGGCTAGACTTAGGGATAAACATTTATATAAACTCGAAACTCTGAAATAAACATACATGCGCCCGACGTCTTTTCAATAACAAAGACAATAACTAAATATACATACGCCGACACAATCATGTCTTTGTATTCATTCTTTGCCTTTAAGAAATATCTAATATTATTGCAACATATTATTATAAGTCACCATTTATTAATTTCGAATCTCTCGGGGTATAATTATTCTATTTAATTTAGCCGATTTATACCAATAGCTTTATTCTGCAATACGAATCTTTGAATAAACCGCGTTAAGATAATGGTAAAGTGACGCATGCGTCACAGCGTTAAGATGCCAGCGCCGCTTGTGGCACACCTCGACAACAGTTGATATAAAAAAAGCATTGATTCTTATGGTAGAATATAGTTTGCAGAAGATTTTCCGATTATACTAAATGAACAACTGAAAAGTATTGTTATAAATAAAAAATAGGTTGTTTAATTTATTTTTTTTTGTAATTTTGGTTATGGTAATAGCTTTTTGTTATTCGATTTATTTCGTAAAAAGGGTACATAAATTTTCGTGTGCCCGGTGTCGTCTGCACTTTCCGCCGGTGTTTATGTTTATGACAGCTGACAGCAGCATTAAAACGGCATTGAAAGATGGAATTGATAATCAGAACGGGATTCAAGGCGATAACGCATGCAATTGATTTTAATCCACAAGGTATTATGAAAGGAAAGGCTTTATCTGTATGCCATGTACGTCGAGGGGAGGAGTTAACAGATTCAGACAAACGTATCTTAATAAAGTGCAGCGTTATTCGCCAAACGTCAGTGACACTTCCACTACTACACCGTACAAGTTGAAGTTGGAAGTAAGTATTGTAAAGTTTCAATCCTAGTAACAGTATTGTATTCTATAACTTTTTACTGATTAGAGAACATTTAGTTCGTACAGTAACTCTGAAACTTTTCTGCTTGAAAAATTGGATCTTTCCTGTAGGGAAACTGTAGAAATGTACATCCGGTAAATTTACAGAGGTGTTTTTACAATTCACGACGCAACACGGCATTGAGGCCTTCCCTTTTGGCGCACTCATAGTGTCGATTTATTAAAGAAATATAAATAATATCGTTAATTAACGTATGCTAGCATGCTTTACTGTGATAAGTTTTTATCAAATGTTGCATAATTTCGCCGCTTCGAACGCTGGCTGTCCAAAATGGCCGCGAATGATGGTCACGCACGAAGCCAATAGTACGAAAACTGTGACGAGCGCACGCTCGGCACGTATCTGCCAGCATTGGCGCAATATTTGAAATGTCAATTCAACCGTTTACGAGCAGCCTGTTACTCTGACACAGACCTACAGATTAAATAATATGTATTAGAATATAGTTACTGATAATTACTTGTATATTTGTGTACATACTATTAATTAAGAATATGTTCTCTCTCGGGTTTTACTCTGGTTTCCCCGAGAGCTTGGGCGAATGCCAAGAACATTATTAATCTGAAGAGTTCCAGAGGAAAGAATACATCTACCTTCAGAATATATCTAGCTATTGTATAAGTTGAATATTTAAACGTAATAGTACCAGCATAAGGATAAGGAGTTCTGCAGCACACGTGTAGGTATTGTAAAAACGAAAATGCGAGTATCTTCAAAACGACGTGACTCAAAAACTAAAAGGAGGATTAAAGAAGTGCCTCTCTTGAACACGCCTTATCTCAAATTTAACGTTAGCCAGAACAGCTATAAATCCCTTCGAGTTTTTCACAAGGAAATCTTCAATCCACGGACCTCAGTACTCGACCACACGCTGATTGAAGCTGGTCGCCAAATGTTTTACTACCACCGGAGGTCCATAGCGAGTCGCGAAGACCCTTCTGTTTTATGTCACGAAGGACGCTGGCCCTTGAGTCTTTCAGGCCTTCTCGCGGTACCCGCGCTGGGACCGTGCGACCTTCAGTCGCTTGGTGGGCCCACGCGCGTCTTCTACCCTTACTTTAAAATCCCACTTCTTAACTTCTAACCAATCACAGAAACACTGCATCTCTAGGGGAGGAAATTGAGTTTCGAAGAGTCACGGCGTCGAAGAGATAGTCTCATGACAACCTTCGCGTTTTACACATCGCTCCGGAATCGGTACCTTCTCCGTCGTGGATAGAAGTACGATGAGTTTAGTATTTTCTTAAAGTGTTGTTTGTAAATATTAATTCAAAACTGTGTGTGTTAAATTTCTAAGTTTTTAAAGACATCGGACTTAATGTTAAAGTGAATTGTACAATATTGAAAAGGTGTTGATTAAAAGTACAAGTGTTTAAAATATAAAACATCGTGTTCCATTTTATTAAAGAATTAAGTGTTTAAACCTTTATATATATTCCCGCCACTCAGGCACGAATTTCTATTCGCCAGGCAGCAACAGAAAATGGACCAATCAGAGTCTAAGTAACCAAACAGCCAGAATCAGTCGTAACAAAACTGACGAAAACGCGCCACCGTCGTGATCTCTTTCTTCTTTCTCTTGTTTGTGGTTGGCTCTGGTTTGCACAGGTGTATTACCATACGGCCATTTGCCACCGTGATCTCTGTCGATCATTTATTGTGACGCATGCGTCACTTTACCATTGCTTTAGCGCGGTTTATTTGAATTACTAATATTACAGAATTACGGATGACTTAAATAGATAAATTATACCATTAAAGATTGAAAATCATTAATGGTAACTGAAAATAATGCTTATCAATATTAATACATATTGTTTAAGGCGATGAATGCGATATAAAAACAGATTGACTTACAGAGACATCAAAAATAAACATATGGTAATACAACTCTCTATATTATAAAAAGATTTCGCCATCGTCGCCATGTAACATGCCAAAAGACACGTGATGACAAATTCGAATATAGAATACATATATTGCATTGCTCCTTAGGCTTGTAGTTACACAGCTTATTATAAAACAGATTGGCGTTCGATAACATACCTCATCTAATTAATGACTAGTCGCACGAAATTCTACACTTTTCGACCCCCGCACGTGTTGTGTACCGAAAAACATACTCAGCACAGTGACAGTGTTGGTATTGACTCGCGAGGTGTCAGAACAAATCACCTTGGATGAGAAAAATGTTTGTTCACGCTTTCCCGTCAAGCGCTTCATTTTGAAGACGAGTGAAACCAGAGGTAACAGCCTTTTTTCGATTTCCAGTAATAAGAAAAATAATGATTCAATTGATAAATACATTTAGTTCTGCAGTATGAGTAACCAGTTACGAGGTTAACTATAGTTGGGCATCGCCCCAAATCGATCCCATTGACAGATGAGAAAAATGTGAAATAATTTTTTTAGAGCCTGCTGTATCTTATGTAATAAATTCCTCTAACATCAACCAATTATTTTAAATCTTCTAGAATCCTGTGTCTCAAAAATCAAAAATCGGAACTTATTTAAATAATTGGTTATTCTGAAAAAACATTTGAGTTATATATCTAGTAACTAATTATTCCTTTCTGTACTTGCATTATGTAAAATATCTTTTTGGATCTCCTATGACTTGAAACTAAAAATGTGTGGCATTCTTTATCAACTGCGCTAACTTTTCTGGTCGTACTCCTGAATGCTCTTCCAAATATGGCATCTTTTAGGACAACTTGAGAAGAGTTTCAAAGATTATTTAATTATTTAAAACTGGAACCTTGTAGGAGATACAATTTGTATTTCAACTCAGTGTATTATAAAGAGTATTAGATATTTTAAAAATCCATAGGTACATGAATATTCATATTTTCTATCCATTACCTAAAGCAGTGATGAACTGTATAAATATTCATTATGAAAATTAATATACATTTATCAGGAGTTTTTATGCATAAAATGGTATTACGGTGGTAAAAAAAAAAGTATTTTTTTTTTTCCATTTGAGCCCCTCGGGAGTTTTAATATAGATGGAAGAAGGAGCTTGAATTATTATTAGAATTTTACAAATATATTTAGACATTTTCCAAGGCCATTTAAGGTAAAATTGTGGATTTTATTCTTAATTAGAATGTGTCTCTTGCTAATTTGATACTAATTATATAAATTTGACTATACAAACGTTATTCATTGCAAGTTTGAAAATAACAATGTTTTTTAAAACTACAATCAGAAAAAAGACTGTAGTACAGGATACAATTGTGGCATTATCAGTCATAAAAAAATAGCTTTGTTATTCTTTTTAGATGATTACAATATAGTAGTAGTAGTAGTATTCTTTATTCCAGGTATACCCGTTAGGGTTTTTATACATTTCCCCCCCATACATTTTTTTCCTTCTTACCTCTAAATTATTTCCATATCACATTTTACAGCCGTACTACATCCTCTTTCTGCTTAATCGTTCGCTCATATTGCTGCACATATTTGCATAACTCACACACCGGTAACTTTTTTAATTGTTCATATATTTTCTTCTTAGCTTCTGCACCTCTCTTGCCACCTAGCCACTTCTCCAAACCTTCCACTATCTCTTTGCTCATTTCTGCTATGATTTTTCCGCATTCACAGATGTGTTCCAGATTTTCTATTTCTAGATTACAGAAGCGATACTTATTATCCATATACCCCTTGTTCCCATCCTTCCCCACATTCCCACACCTCATCCTTGCCCAGACTTCTTTATTGTCTCCACTTATAGAATTACAATATATTTAATGAATGCCATTTAATGAAAAAGTTAAGAGTCAGCCATAAAAACTTGATGATTAAAATTTATAAATGTGACTTGAAATGAAATGTGTGTTTGAGATATGATTTTAGATGAATATAAGTAGTTATTAATGCATTTTTTTATTGTATCTTTTCTGAATGAAGAAAATTAGATTGTATTCATTGATACTTCATAGGAATTTCACTATTTGAATATTCATACAAGAAGAGGCAAATATTATTTCAATACTTGACTGTTTAAATATGATTACAACTTCAGCCTTCTTTAGAAGTTCAGCCTTCTAATTAAAGAGCATATATCTGTTTAATTAAGGTACATCTTATTATGGACTTACAGAAACGATAGATTTTCCTTTTGGGATCTATGAGCGATAATATTACTGGTACTAAGTTGTCAATAAGGAGCCAAGTTTTGACAGTTCTAGTCCATTATCGCCAAAAACCCAAGCTGCCCATTCAGTCTTGTGTTGAAACTGCTGTCGATGAACTTGAAATTTTTTTGGAAAATGCACAAATGTATACATTAGTGATATATGCATAGGATAATGAAAGAGCAGTCTCATTGATCAAAGAGTATAATAGTTTAATGACCAAAAATGAAAAACAGATGCAATATTAGTTGGAACTTGTACATCGGCATAAACAAAAATACCCTAATTCTAATAAAAAAACACTATTATTTAAAGCTTTTCAATAAGTAACAATTGTAGAGTCCAACTTACATGATTGTAATTGAGTGTGCCAGACAAAATGTAATAACATATCAAATTTACATTTTTACATTATATGGCTGCGGAACACTACTAAATATATTTTCTAAAATCTGAAAACAATTTGAGTCCCTCCTTTCATTTAAATAAAGACTAATGGGGAGTGCCAAATGAAAAAAATTATCTCTAATATAAAAGTACTGCAATATTATTATATGATTATATGTTAAGTTTAATGTATATAGTTTATACATAAAACTTCTGATTAATGTATATCAATTTCCTAAACATTTTTTTGCAGTGTATTCATAATTCTTATTCATTAAAACATCCTTTTTAGTAGATGAAATAAGAAAAGCTATTTAAAAAATCTGAAGACATCTGTTTCTTTTTTTTAATTATCAACTTTGAAGAGTATTTGACATTGTATGGAAACTGCAAAAAAATATTCTTTTTGTAACACGTGCATGAATAGCGGTGCTTTTCATGGCAGTTTTGCGGGCTGAAAGTGGCTAGTTTCATAGCGGTATTGTAACGATAGGTTGGCGCATGCGCAGTTCGCGATTCCTTCACTTTGGACCCTGCTGTTTCACTTTCGACCCTAGGGTGGAAAGTTGATAACCTCACTTTTCACTGTTCGTCCCGCAAAACTACCATTCAAAGCACCACTATTCATGCACTTGTTACAAAAAATATGGTGTGCAACACGGGCGAAAATTGGCGTTTGCGACTCGTGTTATTGCAGCCCTCGCTTCGCTTGGGCGGCAAACCTCACACTCGTCGCAGTCGCCAACTTTCGACCCTTGTTGCACAATATACTATTTAAGATTTGTGCAACAAAAAAATTTTAACTGCACAAAGTGGAATTCATTACCGGTGCGGGGGTCTAGTGGTCAGTGTACTGGCCTCTATTCCAGAGCATCGGTAGGTCGCGGGGTCGATTCCCGGTGCCGTCGATTTTCGTCGAAAATATAAATACGGGCGCGATGAAGCTCCAGATGTATACATGAGACCTACACAGGTATTTCTACCTGTGAGGGTCATATGTATACAGCTGTAGTCCGTGTTTACATTCTCGACGAAACGTGACGTAGCTCCGTTGCCGGGAGACGAACTCAAGACCGGCTATATCGGCATAGGTTTCCCGCAGTTTCCCTAAGCCCATAGCAGAAATGCTATGGCAAATGCGATGTAGAGGGGGAAGTCGGATGGAGCCGCATGGGGGCCTGGTTACTGATCCGGACCAGACCCCCAGGGGGGTCTGGCTACTGATCCGGACCAGACCCCCGGGGGGGTCTGGCTGGTCCGGGCCGACCCTGTAATAGGCGTAATGCCTGCAGACGGGGAGAAATGCAACATAAAAAAAAGAAAGTGGAATTCATTTTTATAATATTGTGTGGTTTAATTTTGAACTACACAAATATTGTGGCTCCCAAAGTGAGTATCTTTTTTTTGCGGAGTCTACATACATGGCTGAATATTCTGTGAAAGGGGCATCAAAGCAATATTAATGTATTCTTAGATGAAACAAAATATTTTTGTTCTTGCTTCCACGCAACTTTTAGGGTGTCAGAGTGACATTTTATTGATCTTTTTCATTGTCAGTAAGTTTAAAAGGACCTAAAACCATCAGAAATGACATTTAGCAAAAATGTCTGGTTGTATTTATGTATATGCCTGCAAAATTCAAACATTTATAACTAAAGCATGGTTTATGTTATAGTGCTGAAATTTTGCAACCAAGTAACGCAGTTTAGCCTCTTTATTTATTGTTAGTTTTATTACAATTTATACGTGGGTTCAAATCTTACAGCGATTGGACTTTTTCAAAAGTTTGTAAGTGCTCTCAGCTTTGTAAATTTTGAGATATCAAGCTAAATACTTCTTTAAAACTACAATAATATTCTCGGACAATTTTTATTGTCTTTGAGCTAAATCTATAAAGAGGTTCGGATGTTATGAGACTTGGAAAAATAAATTTGATTCCTTTATTTTTTTGAATTTTGGTTAATTTCCATGAAATTTTGTATGCAAGTAATATAAGATTCAGTTGTGCCTGATATGAAGTTTTTAATAGATCAATACTGTTCTTGGGTATTTAAGTGGTTTTTAATTTTTCAAAAATTGTCAGTCTATCATAAATTTTCTGGAAACTTGAGGTGAACGTTTCAACACAATCGAAATAATCACATTTTTTTAAAATGCGAAGATATGATGGTCGGAATGCGATAAGACATAGAAAAAAAAAACTATGTGAGGGTTTTGGCTTCTTTATAGGGGAAGCTTTGTAAACGGTAAAAAATAATGCGGTACGAATTTGGAAGATTCTACTTTGCATGCTTGGTTCAAATAAATAAACAAAAACTGAGTTTTAGTGATATCAAAAACAAGAAATGAAATTCCTAAACTAAAATCCGAACGGTTCTACCGATCTTCACTAAACTAGATATGTAGCATCACGGAACATTATTTTGTTAATGCAGAAAATGTGCTCGCTAGATGAGTTTTGTAATAACATCAATTTTTTGAAAATTTAAAAACTCCATAAAAATCGAGACACTCTATTGATTTTGGTAGTACAGTAGCCTCCCACTAAGTGCTCGCTCGCTAAGTGCTCGCCGAGGCGCCTTCCCCTCGATCGGGAGGCGTGAATGTTCCCCCACCAAGACTACGAGCCCGGCCGATCGCGGACGAATGCGCCCGAGCTCTGCCGATCTCGGCCGAATGCGGCCCGAGCTCGCAGAATCTCTACGGAGAGGTGGTAACTCGCTAAGTGCTCGTTTTTACCCCTACAGCCCCGTAGGCGAGCACTTAGCGAGAGGCTACTGTATAGGCTGTAAGCCCTTCATCACATACACATTTTTCTAAATCACTCTTCTCGACGTTTCTGACCAATTTGAATGTAAATCTTGACGAGTCATCCGCAGTTTCCGCTATGAGGAGGAAATATGTGCAAAAAGTCCTTCATCACCCTGGCAAGATGTGTCACCGACTTTTTAATCGTTTTAACCGAATCTCAATAAGCTCCCGTTTCACCTAGTTTAACTTATATTTGAATTGTCTTATAAGAAAAAATTTGCTGATGATTTTAACCGTCTTTAACCATCGTTTTAATTGAGGGTGCAGACACATGGAGCGCAATTTGCGACATTGTAACGTACGCAAATAACGTTCCATGTGTCCGTACCCTGACAATTTGTCAGCCAAAACCATTTTTGCTAGTGACTTTAACTGATTTTAACCGATGTTTAACCGACCATTTTCCTTTGTATATTCTGTCACCGCAAAACTGTTGGTGGAAATATCGAAAAAAAAATTGTTTTCACGTTTGATTTAACGGGTGTTTTGCTGTTTTACACTGAGAATTGACCTTATTCGATAATTCGGTACATAGGTATTTTATCTCGAACAAAGAATGTCAATTTTGTTGACATTGGTGGAATTCGAAGCTGGGATTCTGTGACTTTTAGTCTGCGCTTTACATCACGCGGCTATCCACACCTTAGTAGAATATGTTTTCATTGTCTATTTGAACTATACGAAAAGTCTAAATAAGTTAGGAGCTATTATGTTTGTATAATTGCGCCCAAAATTATATAAAAATAACTGCAATTTCAAAATTGTTAATCCATAGAAATTCGTGTGAATATTCGTTATAGATTTTGTACGCGAAATACTGTTTCAATGATGCACACTGTTGAAGGAAGAAGGTATATCCTCGCGTGTTGCATTTAAGAATGTTTAAAAAATCATTGTTTTTCAATTTTTCATATATATCCAATAGGTTGATAACAAAAAATTTAACCTGAATAACATTTGTGAAATTCAGTAAATCCATTGAAAAAATTATACAAATTCCATAACACTTAAGATTATTGACAATAAGAGTGAACCAACCACTCTTAGTCGCAATTAAACTTGTTTGGAAAGTTTACTTCTTGAATATCTGAAAATATCAAATGCTTTTGTGATTCGTACTTTGTGGAATCAGTAAATAAATAAATAATGAGTAATGAAATAGGACATTTTTGTTGCAGGAAATGCCACAGAACATGGCGTACTTTATGTATATGACGCCCGTAGGCCTTAATCGATTAGCTTATTTGATATCTCGTTCGACTCCTGGACTCGTTTTACGAGGCATTACTGATGACAAGAGAGCATATGCCGAGGAGGGTCCTATAAATGTTTTGAAACAGAAAATAGCCCGTGGTGAACTTGTCGCGGATGAATATCAAATGCAAGTCGCCAAGAATCTGCAGAGGGTGTACGAGGATATACATGGTTATGAACCAGAAAAACCAAGCCTGCTGGGCAATTGGCTGTGGAAAGGCAAAGCAAAGAAAACACCACCGAAAGGACTCTACCTTTACGGAGCAGTGGGTGGAGGTAAAACAATGTTGATGGACCTATTCTATAATTGCTGTCAGGTATCTCAGTTCTTATTTCTTGGGTATTGCACATGGGGAGCCAGAAATTTAGTCAGGTGAAATAACTATCTTTCCAGCTTAATTATAAAAGAAAGATAATCTTTTTGGCAGTCACCCTAGCAAGTCGGTGGGCCGCGAAACGGATTGAAAAACAGTAATTTACCATGGGAACCAAAACAAACCACAAAAAATGGCAAAATGGACCGCTCTTTTCTGTTAAACGTCAGATCCTATATTGGTTGCGAAAACGAAAAAAAGAATCAACTCGTCTAAGAAAAAAAAAAATTTGTCCTGTTGCATCTAACTGGATGGCTCTGTTCTGAATTTCAAATTCAAAGTTATTCAACAGTTTAATACATATTTGATCACGGATAAAGATTAATACTACATTATGCTACGGGGGGGGGGGGGGGGGGGGGGTGCGATTTGCCGAGCGTGAGGTATGAAGTATCAAACGAGGTAAAAATTGCGTCCCTTCTGGGTAGTATACTATTCTTTTGTCCCGAATTTGTTGAAATGAGCACATGTGAATGAGTATATAAGCAACAATTTCATGACCGATTGACAAAAATGCTCTAAGTTCGAATCCCATCGTTACTCTCTCCGCGAGTTCTACAAGGTGGCCGCGGTTAGTGTAAAAAAGAAATTGGTCATGGAATCAGGAAAAAATCAGGGAACTTTAAAGTTGGTCAGGGAAAAAAAATGACATAGACACGTCCAGAAGAAATGTCAGATTATGTTTGTCTCCATTTTTAGTCCAGATTGAGCCAATCAGGGGTTAGAGACAGAATATCGCGATGCGAGTGATTTTATTTGAGAAGTTGTTAATTTTTAATAATGCTTGTTATTATTTGCTTTTTGAAAATCTCCATTTTTTATCGAGCAGGAATTGAGCGCTCTCAGAGGCTCCTTTGTCATAGAGTTTAGAATAATGGTAGAGGTAGATTTATAAATTAAATTCACGTTGGTTGTGAAAAAATTAAATACGCGAATGTTTTATGTTAACAATAAAAATAAACTAATTTATTCATTAAAGAGGATAGAAGGAGAAACCTGATGAAAAATAGAACTGTATGAATGTATGCAAAGTGAAGAGAATGTGTGTGACTGTGGGGGTGATTATAATTTACTGATATTTTTAAATAACGCGATAGAGTATCGCGGAGCCTCAGTCAAAATCAAAAATCACCCAATAGAAATGAAATGCGCCTTCGCGCTCAGAACGAAACGTCTAATCGCAGTGCTGAGATCTGGTTTCGTGACTGCCGAATACGGTACTCTGCCGTGTTTTATGACAGCGACTGAGCTTGACTAACGCGATTTCCCGTTTCGGAGATTTGATTTGATGTTAGAACGCGAGACTACAGACTATGTGACTGAGCCTTTGGACTTCGCATTTATACTGTAAATCTATCTGTAGCCAGCCAAAAATAATTTTAGTTGCTAGTAACTAAATATCAACTTAATATTTGTAATTAATTTACTGGTGGTAGGAGATATCGTAGGTGAGTTTGTGAATGTGTTCGTTATATAAGTGTGACATGAGAGTGTTTATGTGAATGTCACTTATAATTCTGGTAATTCAGGTATGGAAGTACATGAAACTCTTTGGTTCGGTAAAATATGGGTAGTTACATTCGAGGGTCGCTGATAAGTATTCGCTTGGAGATTTAAAGTTATCGGTTTTCCTTAGAACCGAGCCAATAAGGATTGGAAGGTTCGCAAGGTAAGGAGAACATATGTATTTTTCGAGGAGTAGCTCCTGATTTTTTTAATATTGTAATTGGTATGAGTAAGAAAAGTATAATTATGTGTGATCGGGTGAAAAAGCTTGATACCGGGTGGCGAAGGTCTTGAAAGATTGATGAACACAATTATCTCTATACTATTTCGTGAACTACGACGATAATGGGAATTCTTTCGATATATCAAAGGATGAAAATGCTATTATTTAATTGTATAGGAAATTAGCATGAACAATTTCTAGAGCATTATACAAACACTTTTATTAAAATCCTACACTGAAAAATAACGACGAATATTTGTATGAAGAAAATAAGTAAAGGTAATCGGTAATGAGGGAAATTAAAGTATTGTATTATTACCAGTTAAGGTATAGGATTGAAATGTTTGATACATTTTTTTCTATTGTTTTCGTTAATTAAAATAACTTTCTACAAAAATTATGGCTAATTTCTGGGTGCCATGAAAAATTATGGCGGTTATCTTGAGATATTCTGCGTGATATATAAGCCAAGGAAATAATCCCGAGATGTAGGCAATTGGGTTTTAAGAGGTATTACGAGATGATGGCTTTCCATATGCGGTACCAATGATTTTTCACTGAACGATGGATGTAACTGTGGATTTCACTTTTATCAATATCAACTATAGACGGAGGATAAGAAGAGAGTTCATTTCAACAAGTTCATGCTCGATGTCCACAGCAGAATACATGAGGTTAAAAAAGGCGTTCCCCGAGATCCTCACAGTGACAAGAGTCAACCATTTGATCCTATTCCACCGGTAGCTTCGGTTATCATAGAGAAAGCGTGGATGCTTTGCTTTGATGAATTCCAGGTAACTTAAATAGAAACTAGGATGCGAAGTACAACCTTGCACATTGGTTCCTCATTATTTTTAACTGTTTGCAAATCTTTCTCTTTGACGGAGTATGTTCATCAATTTTGGTTTCCTCATCGAAATTTTTTTCGAAAAAGTTCAAAATAACTTTTTTGCACCTTTATTTTTAATTAATTTAAAAAATTGAAATTTAGTGAAATTTTGGTCAAGAAATAATAACGAAAAATTCAGATTCCTATATAATCCGAAGCCTTTTACTGATCTCCACTAAATTATGTATCTATCATCACTGAATATTATTTCGTTTACATACATACAAAATTGGGGATCGGTAGTTCATGTTTTGCGAAACTTAAGGCAATAACGCGAACTTTTCGGAAAAGCTTAAAACTTCATAAAATCTGAACAATATTAAATGTACCTGCATTCATGAAGAACTACTTAGCGAAACATTCTTAATTTTACGAAAGTTAGAGTGATCACAGCCTTTTTTTAAGAATTCAAAAAGCTATAAAATCTAAGGCACCAAATATGTTTTGTCAACAATTACAAAAATTGAAAATTGCAGGCTGTTACTTCACTCGTGTGCCAAATTCCAGGTTAATTTTGAAGCCCTGCACACACACACACACACACACGTATTTTTTATTTACTTGCCATATCAAAAAACTATAATTGAGGCCCTAATATTGACCCACGGGAATGGAAAGTCTTGTACGAATTTTTTTAGAGACGCCGCAAGGGCCTTTTGCCATTTCCATTTAATTAACACGTAGTACAATTTCACGTAAACAGATATTTCTTTCTTTTCCAAAATAGGTTACTTCAGACAAACAGCCCTCTTCCTTGGTAGCACGACTTCAAAAATTCGTATAAATTGTCCCAAATATATGGAATAACTATACTTCGTTCAACTTAGCCTGATCTGTAATAATTACCATTATTATTATTATTATTTGACAGTACTACGCTCTTTAAAATGTCTAATGAATTTGTTTTTTTACTATGCACATCCGAAAATTGCGTTTTATACCACGATATTAAACCTCAAAAAAAAAAAAAAACACCATGTGGATTTCTCTAAGGAGGGATGGGAAAAATTTTCATATTCCCCATTTGTTACATTTTGTTATACATAATATGGGAGTGTGAATCCTTCACACTGCATCTAAGAATAATTTACATTTTGTTGTATTTTGACGAGGTTTAATATTACCGTATTAATCATTGTTTTTAAACGTGTATAGTAGAAAAGAAAATGTGTTAGACATTTTGATAAGACCAATATTGGCAAATCATGATAATCACAAATGCGGCTAAATTATATGAAATACAGTTTTTCAATGTAGTTGGTAAATTTTATACTAATTTTTGCAGTGGTCCTACCAAGGAAGTTGGCAGTTTGTTTTAGGTAACTGTTTATTGTAAAAGGTAGAAACACCGCTTTTTGCGGAATCAAGAGTGGCGGTAGCGACTTGAAGTCAAGTTAAAAAAGAAAATTAATTATCATATCCTGGACAATCTGCTGTGTAAAATGTTTCACGATGCACGGAATTGAAGGTAATCATTCAAGCTATCAAATGCTACCATACATAACATGGTCCATTGTACAGAAAAATAATTATATCCGTCCAACCGGAAGATTCGATTTTCCATGTGTTAATTAAATAGGAATTACAAAGCGACGTTGCGCAACATCTCAAAAAATCGCACGATGCTTTCCTTTCATAAGAGTCAATATTAAGGTCAGAACTATAAATTCTCTATGTGGCAAATAAATTTTTTTTTTTTTAGCATCTCATGCGGACAAATTGTCTAAACTACTTTTTGATACCATGAAAAAACATCCCAACGTCAAAATATTCCTGTTACAAAAAATCCCATTTTCAACGTCCCCAATAAACAACAACAAGAAGCAAAATGCCGTGAAAAAAAAACTGATGTAAAAAAAGCCGCAAAAAAAAAGGCCGGTGGAAATATAGGCCGGTAGAAAAAAGGCTACCCTGTCGGATTCAGCAATAGTGATCTAATACCGGTAGCCTTCGGCCATACAATTTACCGCTTAACGACCATGAAACAACCAATATAAATGGTAAAATCGCGGAGTTGCTAAGCAGTTGTTTTCACAGCGTTTTGCGACCTCGTAATTTTACGGTTCTTTTGGGGTAGCGGTGATCCGATAGGGATGGAGAAATAGAGCGAAATTTTAAAAAGTCCGTGTCAGAAAATACGACTGGACAAAAATGCCGCTATAAATCGTCACAACCAAATGTTTGTTTCTTAATGTAATAATGTTGTTGGAGATTTTTTGCATAAAGAAAAAGTTGTCTCGTTCATTAGGAGGGTATTCCCTGGGCTGCACCATGACTTGACACATTGATCAGCAACAAAACCTGGGAGATTGTTGAATTACCCTCGATCAAAAAGGCGATTGGATCAAAGTGGGTATTTAAAGTCAAACGAGATTTGAACGGTCAGATAACGCGACATAAAGATAGACTGTGTGCAAAGGGTTATTCTCAAAAACAGGGTATCGATTACATTGAAACGTTTTCGCCAACTGTTCGATTTGATTCAATACGAACAATACTCGCAATCGCAGCACAGAGAGGATACGTTATTAAACAATTTGACGTAAAAACTGCGTTCTTAAATGAAGATTTAGGCGAAGACGTTTACATGCATCTCCCAATCGGAATATCGAATGTAAACACTTGTAAAAATGGAAATACAGCACTAAAGAACTGTCGACAGACAGTCTGCAAACTAACCAAATCGCTGTATGGACTCAAACAATCTCCAAGATGTTGGAATACGAAGTTTGATCAACACATGAAAAACGAAGGTTTCAAGCAATGCATTTACAACCAATGCATTTATCGACGAGTTCGAGGAGATGAAGAAACGATTCTGATTCTGTTCTTCGATGATGGATTAATTTTCACTAACGACGCAAGAGTCATGACTGCCACATTGAATCAACTTCAATCAGAATTCGAAATAAAACTTAGTGAATCTGAATATTTCGTCGGTATCGAAATAGAACGAGATTTTGATGAAGGGTCGATCTTCATTCGTCAACGTAGATATATCGATCAACTGATTACAAGATTTAATCTTCAAGATTGCAATCCCGTTGATATCCCAGCTTGATCCACATACAATTCTGTCAAGAACAAGAGAAGAAGAAATGCCAGACGTGCCCTATCGAGAAGCTATTGGCTATCTGATATTTATAGCAATAGTCAGTCGATCCGACATCGCGTATGCCAATGGAGTAGTGAGCCGTCATGTTGAAAAGTATACCAACACACATTGGAATGCCGTAAAACGAATCATAAAATATCTAAAGAAAACGCAAGATTTTGGAATCAAGTACACGAAGAATAATCATCTTACACTCGAGGGTTTCTCGATCCGGTGACCCAGATACTCGGCAATCCACAACAGGCTACGTATTTAAGAGTAAAAAAAAACGTATCAATGTCCACAACAGAAGCCGAGTACATAGCAGCATCAGCAGCAACACAAAAAGCAATCTGGTTGCGTCGATTGCTGACAGAGATTGGAGTAAAATTACAAGATTCTACTATGATATCGATCGACAATCAGAGTGCTATACGTTTAGTGAAAAATCCCGAATTCCACAAACGGACGAAACACAATGACGTTTGTTATCATTTTATCCGAGAGAAAGCATTCAGCATGTGCCTTCAAACGATCAACTCGCCGATTTATTCACGAAAGCTCTTCCTCGAGATCGTTTCCGAAATCTCAGACACATGCTCGGAATAATCGAAAAATAAATGCGATCTTATTTGGTGAGAGTGTTAAAAATAAATAAGAGCATTCATGGACTACTAGACATGTATCTCGCTATGGATACGGTCGTTATTTGTAAGCTCAGTTGTCTCCCGTTAACTGACTGGTGACGTTAAAAAAAAAGTCTCTCCGTCTCCTTCTTATTTCCGTCTCATTTAATTGCTAATCAAACAAGGTATTAACGCGGAGATTCCATAAATTACTTTTCAGGTGACTGATGTGGCGGACGCTATGATTCTGAAGCGTCTTTTTACAGAGCTCTTCAACAATGGTGTAATCGTCGTCGCAACGAGTAACAGGGCGCCTGACGACTTGTACAAGAGTGGATTACAAAGAGGAAACTTTATTCCATTTATTCAAGTACTGAAGGATCACTGTGCTATCGATACGTTGGATTCGGGAGTAGATTACAGATTAAAAGGAGGTAGCGGAAAAAATCGGAGCTACTTCGTGTACGTTTCGATTCTTATAGATATACTCAATGTAATTTATCAGCATAACAATGTCACGTTGAAGTTTAACAAGCTATTTTACAGATATGACTCTTGATAATGATTTTTTTTTTTTCAATTTGAAAATAATGCCCCAACCTTAGCTCTTTAACCCTTTGAAGCATTTTGCCTTACATCCAATCGACTTGAAATTAGAGAATCAGGGGTTTTTAGCGTCGCTGATAACGAATCTGAACGCAAAATTTGGAAATTCAAAATGGCGGATCCGATATGGCGGACTAGAATGCAAAAAGTCGTTTTCATGAGATTGCCATCAGTTTTTAATTTGCGCCCGCCATTTTGGATCCGCCATTTTGAACTTTGGGAATTTACGGATTCGTAATCAGCGACCCCGAAAACTCTCAAGGGGGAATGTTGGCGTTAAAACTCTGAGAACTTTCGGAGATAATGAAATTTCTTAACAAAAATTACTATTTTTTATTGTTGGTTTATGTGTATTCTTATTCTGGAATATATAATTGAAACCAAAACACAAAAGTATGTTCGAAAATTAGGCTAAAACTACGCCAACTACTCAGAAAATGGTTATTGAAAAGATGACCTACCAGTATGTCGCTATGCTTCAAAGGGTTAAGGGGATGTGCCAGACCCGAATTGCTGATATTTATTGATAGATATATCCCTTGTGTATCTGCTGATGTCATTGAAAAAAAAAAAATCTTTTTCAACGCTGAACCAAATATTTTTTGCTCTGCAACAACATCATTCAACTATTGCAAATGAGCTACAGGAAGTTTATCAGTTTTTAGCTTCTTTACACTTTCCTGAGATAAGAACTGGTAAGCCAAAAATTTCTAAACATTGCTCAATTGTACGTAAGTAGAATTCTTGCGGCATGATTTAAACTTCCGGGGATTAAAAAAATGATTTTCATTTAAAAAAATGATAACTTCACAAATTGTAAGTAAAAAGAAGTTAAGTGCCCGAGGAATGTACAATTAAGGATGTTTTTTTAAATTTTTGGCTTTCCGGTGCTCTTGACAGAGTGGAAAAGTAATTTTTGTTTCAGCGTTTGAAAGAATATTTATTTTTTAATGACAAATCAGCAGATAAACAAGATATCTGTTAATCAATATCAGCAATTTGGGTCTGACTCCCTGATCTTGAGGGAATGCTTAAGTAGATTTTTACTATTATTTCGAGAAATAGAAAAATTAATTGTTTTTTTTTAATTCTAATAGTTTCTTTGGAGAGTACAGAGTATTTGAAAAATTATTCGATTTTTTAATCCGAAAAATGGCAATTTTTAACATATTTTTTTAACCCTTTATAAGCCACACTTCTATCCCCACTCTTAGGCGATACCGTAGAAACGCGTGGTCCCCACTTCGCGTCCGTTCGTCCCGTTTCGGTACGGTTTCGGGCGTTGTGACTTATAAAGGGTTAATGAATAAAAAAAATAATGTTTTACAACTTGGCTATTTGTGCGAATTTCGAGATATGACTTTACTAAAGCAATTTATCTACCGAAAAAAAAAATACATTTTTTTTTCAATTTTTTAATCTGACTCCTTCCCGTTATGGTGACATGCTAGTTTTCGATCGATAACCAAAACTGAAAAAGGTTGTTTACGGCCCCAATTGATCTCTCGGAAAAAAGTAGAGAAGCGTTTACTGCGTCTGAGAATTTTGCAGTGAATGCTTCTTGCCGTTAATCCGAAAATCAATCGTAGTGGAGACTAATACGTCGCGTAAATTCAATAGTTTCGCTCGCACCAATTACAATTTGACAAAGTTCATATTAAGTGAACGTTAAATTCTTCGGCCTGTCATTAATTTTGTATACCACAATGTAGGAAGGGTCAGGATGCTGATGATTCTGTTGACAAGGTTTTCAAGTACCTGTGTTCGATGGAAAACGATATTGTGAGACCAAAAACGCTGACAATAAAAGGACGTAATGTGACATTTAAAAAAACTTGTGGCCAAGTTATTGACTCGACGTTCGAAGAACTATGCGATAGGGTAAGAAAATCCATAATTGCTTTGTTTACATATTGGGTTTAAACCTGTATTTGATATTAATGTATTTTATTTGCAGCCTCTGGGTGCTAGTGATTATCTCGAGATATCACAGGCCTTCCACACAATCATTATCAGAGACGTTCCTCAGCTAAACTTAAAATTGAAATCTCAAGCGAGACGATTCATTACGCTCATTGACACCTTCTACGACAACAGGGTAAGATTATTTCAATGCAAATACTAAAAATTGCTTGAAACATTCCCAACTGAATTTTCATTTTTAATTTTATCCAATATCATTTCCATTTAATTTCTTTGTATATAATTCCCATTCCATTTCATTTCACACCCATTTCCATTTCGTTTCTAATTTCGATTTCAATTCGCACGCGGGCACACAAAGACACAGACACACACACACACACATACAGGAGCATTCCGGTATAAACAGTAAGCCCGTGGTTAAGTGTTCCAATTGTGATCAAACCAGTATTAATTCTAGAGCGTTCTTGAAGCGCTACAGCATTTTACATGCTGGGTTTATGCAAATTTTTTAATAGATTTACCGAAGTTGGGCTATTTAACATTACTGTTATGGAACCGCCACTGATTTACAGCATATAAAATGGTTCTGCAAAAAATGTGTGAAAACATTTGTATCTTAAAAAAATACAAATGCCAAGGGAATCCCGTGAAAAAATATATCGTCGCATATCAAAATAATTAGCCGATTAAGAGTCAATGATACACCGGTGAAAATTTCTTCGCCCAATGTTAAACGCCTATAGCTCTGTCTCTCTCGCACTATTTTTCTTTCTTTTAATTCTCACAAAAAAACGACTGAATCGACTGAGGAGCCAGAAGCTTAGCCCAATTCTACGATACTTCCGCGTATTCCCTAAAATGCAAGCCCAATCTGTGTTCTTTTTTGAGAGAAAACAGCTTTCGAAATTTTGAGGTGTGGTGGGGGAAGTATCACTGCCTCTTAATTTTGAAGATAATGAGGGCGTAACCAACCGTTTGGACACCACAGACCTCTCATTCACTAACTCACTACCCCCCACCACTGAAGACCAGTGCTTTAACCTCCTTAAGGTAGTCGCTCTCCTACGTGCTAGTCGAATCAGTGAGAATTTTTCAAAAGCGTTTCTAAACATTCTTGTGATTTGAGGAGGATCGAACGCGTTTTTTTGAAAGGGATAGGCCCAGCCGGGAAGTTTAAGAAATCTGGGTGTCGAGCCACATAATTGATTATTGTTAATTAACGGTGAAGAACAGGTATCTGAATTTTTGCACAGAGCATCCTGAATATATTCTTTTTAGTTTGCAGTATTTTAATTGCACGGTATCCGTATAAACCATTTTTAATAATATAAAAATTCATCGTTCATTCTCAATCTGCCATAAGAAGCAATGTTAAATTGTATAAATTTGAAAAATTAATTTCTCGAAAACCATGAAGATAAACTTACTCAAACTTTGCAGTTGAACTCAGGTCCTCCATATTAATTGGTATTTAAAAAACCAGCATCTATTTCTTGTTACTGTTTGTGCGCTCGGCCCTCCTTAATTGAAGAGTGATTTGTGAATGTGCATATGTCGTTAATATATAACATAAACATAATCACATTTGAAAAGAAAATACACTGATATATACAAATATGCGATAAAGTGTTTTTGGTATACCGTTTTATTTCAGAAAAAATCATAATTTCCGTCCGATGATGACGAACAATAGTTCATTTTGTCTATTGAAAGATGCTTCAGTCATTGGCCCGACATACTTGTTTAAATGTCATTCATTGTAAAAAAATTACAAACGTTTGTTTATGTAAAATAACCTCCTATTAGACGGATCCATGCTTGTAGCTTTTGCACAACTAATACGAATAAAGAGTCTGTCTAATCAATCAATAAAGCATCTTTCAATGAACAAAATTAGCTATTGTCACGGTCTTACATACAGGTCTAGAAACTCACTTTTTCAGTGGTGAGGATAACTCACTAGCTGACCACTTCTTGAATAGTTCGCCTCATGACCGTGCCTGTCGCTATGATATTAGGATGTTTGACGCGCCTGCGCACGTCAGTTGTAAAAAAGAAATGCATGTAGTTTTAAATTAATAATAATAAAAAATAAGGAATAATCTATCCCCGTGAATATAATTTTTTGCTTTCATTTTGATTTAATTTCAATTAGTATCAAAATCCTGTTGCAAACAAATTGGGTCGGTTTTAAATCACTGATCCCCCGAATTAAGACTGCCAACTTTTTTGTTGCTGATTTTTGTGCGAAACTTATCCCGAAATCCGTCCACCCAGGCCCGAACAATAATCTGAGAAAATTACTGAGGTTTTCCGAGAAAGTTTTTCTGTTGAGACTTCTGAATTGAAAACCTATACTGATGTGCAAGCCACTCTTCAAAACCGTCGACAGAGCTACGAAAATTTGTAGAAACGCAATTAAAAATTAAGCACTGATTTCAGTGGCACGTAGTAGAATCTCTACCTTAAGCGATTTAAATTTACCACAAGAATATGTTTTCCGGATCTGACCATAATTTTCTTTATACCCCAAGGTCAGGGTTGTTGTTTCCGCCGCAGCACCGCACAATCAACTATTCGTTCCCGAAATCGACACCGAATATACAGACGAAAAACGAATGCTTATGGACGACTTGAAAATTTCCGTAGGATCGGTATGTTAGAATTATATTATCGAGCTCTTTATATTAAGTTTATGTTACTGCTCGATCGGTAACAAAAACGGTAAAGCATTTTTCTTGGCCACAATTGATATTTTGGATAAAAAACGAGAACGGTTAACCTCGCCTCAGAATTCGCAAGTCAACTCGTATTTTATTGGAAAACTCAACCGTGGCGGAGAAATTTGCTGCGGGAGGATTCGTCTATTTCCATCACACTAATGGAAATCTGAGAACGACAGACGACATGTAGTACATCACCTTAAGAGCATGTAAAATTTCTTTCCCCCGACCATCCCGGTCTCAATCGATATCGAGACCGATTGAGAGACCGATATCGAAAGAGAAGAATGGAAACGAGTAGTACATCGCGTTAATGGAAACCTTAAGGTGATGTGCGATACCGACCAAGAGAACGATAAAAGCATGTAGAACATTACGTTAAAAGTAAACTAATCACGCCGACGGATATTTAATCTACAGGACGATCACAAATCGAATATCTTCACCGGTGAAGAAGAACTCTTCGCTTTTGATCGAACGGTGTCTCGACTCTCGGAGATGCAGACGCAAGAGTATTGGGATCAATGGGAACACCATAGATAACGTTAATGCATTATAGAAATTAAAGGATTTTTGCGTTACGTTATCAAATATATAGTTTTAATGTGAGTCGAGCTCAAACGTGGTATTATCGCAACGTTCCTTGATACAATCTGTATGTATATCGCTGTGGTCTACTCTAAATAGTAGAGATGTGCGATATTTGAATCTTCAATCATTTGCATGAATTGACTTTTATTTATTAATTTACACGTATGTTCAATATTCGAATAATTCTAATATTCGTTAGTAATTCAAATTATTCTCGAGTTCCAGGAATACGGATTTTGCATAGTTGATTAACGTATACCATAAAAGATATTGAAAAAAATTCATTTGTTAAATGAAAGAACGCGTAATCCCTTAATTAATTTCACAAACTACCCATTTGTTAACAGTATCGAAGAATTTTATCTTCGTCCTTGCAGAAATGATATGCACAAAAGAAAGTATGTAGAATGTATGTTACAATCCATTAAATGAGGTGCATTAGAAATTTCGTGGACTTAGCTAATTTCATTCTAAAGATTCTTTATGAAAAATCATAACTACCAAAAATTGTACTTAAATGAAAAAGTGTATGACTAACTAGAGATTAATGATAATTTCAACAGTTAATAATAGAATTTTAAAAGCGTACCCTAACAATCACGGTAACTTTCAAAACCTGTCGAAATAACCATGAAATGATTGAGTTGTTTTTGACCCTTTTAGTGACTCTCGAAATTTGTCAGAGTAACATTTCTAACATTTCAGAGACAGTCATTTCTACGGTTGTTCTGACAAATTCTGAGTCACTAAAAGAGTAAAAAACAACTCAATAATTTCATGGTTATTTGAACAACTTTTCAGTCATTTTCCGGTTATTCCGAAAGTTGTCGTGATTGTTAGGGTAGCGATGTAAAGTAGAACCTTGAGAGTTATATCCTTATTTATTTTTCACTCTTTCAAAACCACCTCTATGGGGACCGAGTGTGTGTATTTCAACAAAGATTCAAACAATTTGGATAATTGATAAATGTTCGAATAATTAGTGAATATTCGAATCGACCTGTTAATTGCTGAGCTCATAGGAAAAACAGATTTCAACTGCTAGACACTTTTCGGAATAAAGTCTAAAAATGACACTTAAACAAAAAATGCACAGTTGAATGTTTGTCTTTTTTCAGTAAATCCTAATAGACATTCACCATTCGTCAAATATTTCTAGAATACGCGGATTAATACTTGAGAAGAAAGTAGCTGTTCACCAATGCAACAAATATGCTAGACTGTCGGCTAAAGCGCTATTTTATTTTATGCAAATGTTATTTTTTGGCGCAAGCTTATTAAATATTTTTCAATTTATTCAGACCTTCAGTTAATAATTTATTTATGTGTGATATCGAAAGCAAAAAGGTTTCATTGAACCTTATCCACGTTTTATAGTGACTGTAAATATATGTAATAAAATCCATAAAAATAATTTTGAAATTCTTGACACTCTTGATGAAAATCTCTACCTTTCCACTTTCAGCACTAAGAACTGCGGATATTCTCCGTCGTATTCACCCTACGCCATAACATCGACTGCACGAGAATTAATTGAGTGACCGCACCGGAATAATTGATCAATTATTCCACGCTCGACATTCAACATCAGTATAATACTTGTCTTGTGTATGCGCTTTCGTAGTTATCTTGGTCTCCGCGCTTAAAAACTTCCTTGTAAATGTACATAGAGAACATTACCAATGAAGTTGATCTTTTTGCTCCCTCAAGGGAAGGGTTTTTTTTATTTCACGAAGAATTTTTTTTTTCGAGATTTTCGTGTCAGGAATCTCAAAATGGTCCAAAACGGCGAGATAAGTTGTCCAGAAAACATGTTCGTATATATGTATGTGTGCGTGTGTATGTATAAAACTTCGAAAATTCAATCGTTTATAATTAAAGAATAGTTTTAGCTACCGAACTGAAATTTGAAAACCGCTCTTGAATTGTTGCAGTTTGTGACAAATTGCGTACACAAATTTCCGTTTTATGCCTTTTTGAAGTTTTTGAGAAAAGGGCGTGGTCAGTCTAACTTTCATAAAATTTAGTCTCTTGTTCTGAATAGTTCTTATTAAGAGAAGGTGGACTCAATGTTGTTTGGCATTGAATTTGGTTGAAATCGGTAAGGTGGTTCAGATTTTATGGAATTCAGAATTTGTCAATAAATTTGTTATCGCTCTAATTTCAGCGATACTCGGGATAGCGAGCCCAATTTTTATATGTGCGGGAAATAATATTCAGCCATGATAAATATACAATTTAGTTACGAACAGTATGAAACTGTTGATTTTGTGAAGCTTCGAATTAAAAAAGAAAAATGCCGTTATCGCGATTTTTTTTATTCGCAATATTCGCATTTACTTTTAGAAATGCTGTAATAATGAAATAATAGTACTTTGCGATACAAGGGCGAGAAAGCGATCATTAAAAAGTGGAACAACATGACGGAAGAGTGATAACGGCTACTAGATCGCTCTGTCTTATTTCTTGAATATTGTGTGGAAAAGTCATTATTATTTTGTTTTTTTGTGCGGGATAGTACGCAGTTTGAGTGCCTTGCGGTCTCTGCATAATTTTGGTACATTTTGTGGCATATTTGCGGTGTTTTTGCCGTCTTTATTGGCCGAGGCTCTATCGATGTGTTTATCGTCGCGCGGGCCGATCGCTCCGTCACAGTGTGTGGCGGTTTTCTGCTCCGGTGACGGGGAATTTTGACTGGTGGTGACTTTGACTCGTTTTTTCCTGTTGTCGGTGGTGCATTACGTGAGGCTGTTCCGCGGCGTGTGGTTTTTTGGTTGCAACGGCAATTTTGAATTGCGTCGGCGATACTCGCCGCACTCGTACCACAGACAGCACTCGCCTTCGGCTCCTGCTGCTGTGATACTCGTGGGGCTCGTGCAATCAATTTCCCAACCTCCGTATAATGATCGCTTTCTCGCCCTTGTAGGGCAAAGTACTATTGTTTCAAAGGCATGAGAAGTGCTACCGAGTGTAATGTCGCGCGTGTGCGAGAAGTGCGTGCGAGAAGTAAAATAGCATCGATGGCCGTAAAGCGCCACTTACGCCACGCGCGGCAGGCACGAGAAGTAGCAGTTCTCATGCATGCATTACAAAAACATTAAATTAAAAATTTTTTTTTTTAAATTGAATGTAAGTATTGCGAAAACCCATGTATTTTGAATCGCAAAATCAAGACCTCTCGAGAGGGTTTAATCTTAAAATAGAGGTCTTAAATTTTCCAGGTACTTTTTAATATATATATTTGGAGCCGACTTGCGTGTCGGCCGTGAACAAATTCAGGACCCCAAAAAAAACAAACTATAGGGTATAGTAAAAGGTTGTAAGCATACTAAGTAAAAAACCCATATGTCGTAGCTCCAAGGGCGTCAATTTTTTTCTCATCACTAGGTATCGGAATAATTTCATACAATGAGCTCGTGTGCGAGGAAGGCTTTAAGATAAGTGCAGCCTACATTATCATTGTATTGCTTTGACAATATCGTCAAGTAGACTAGAAGCTCCGATACGGAACAAGTATTTGTTCAGCCACTGATTTCCCAATTCTTCTTTGACCAAAACCAACCACTGAAGAGCTTCCACAGAAGATTTTATTCCACCGGCTGGTTTGAATCCAATCTAAAATAAAATATTCTGCAGATTATAATGGAAATTAAGAAATGTTTACCTAAGAGCGTGTTTAGAAAATACGTCCGTACCTTTCGATTGGTCTGTCTGTAGAAATCTCTGATGGCTCTACACATGACGATGCCTACAGGTAGAGTCGCGTTAACTGTCTCTTTTCCGGTAGAGGTTTTAATAAAATCTGACCCGGCGTACATAGCTATCATAGATGCTGCGTAAACTTCAGAAAGACTCGGCAGTTCTCCCACAGCTAATATTGTTTTCATGCACGAGTCTCCACAAGCTTTTCGCATGGCTCTTAATTCGTTGTAAAGCTCTTCCCATCTATGAGTTAGTGCGAGCGATCTGTCGATCACGACATCAATCTCGTGCACCCCCAGAGTAACAGCATATTCTATTTCAGTGAGACGAGTTCCCAATGGATACTGACCCGTTGGAAATCCTGCAGCCACTGCTCACGCGTAAGAAAAAAAACCATAGATGTCATTAGAAATTCTTGTAATTTCCTATAGCGAAATTGATAGGGTAGAAGTACCGGTTGTGGACACTTTAAGAATTTTCCCATTTTCAAGTATTTGTGATTGGAACCAAATATCATAAAACGGTTTTGAACCTATACTTTTCGTATCTAAGAATTATATCATTTCAGATTTCTAGCATTACAATCTTCATGTGCCGAGGAAACACTGGAAAATAGAAATAAAAGTGGAAGCATTGCGATTTTGGCCGTGCTTAAAAATTGATTACCTCAATATTCATTGCGCTTAAAACATTTTTTAAGGCGTGTTTAATAATTGAAAATTTTATGCTTCCTAAAACCATCAATTCTACTACACAAAAATGTATTTCTTTAAAGCACAGATGCCATCTGTGAACCTAACTAACCCTTTTTGACATTCGTTTTCTACGTTTCGCACTTTTTCGTAGCAACTTTCTTTGTCACAAACGGTCATACACTATATTAATGTTTTTCTCTGTACACTTTTAGTTTTCTTCTTACCAGACCTTTTTCGAAAGTAGATCTTGGCATTGCATAATGATGGTAATCTCCAGCATGAAAGATGTTCCACCAATTTATCTTTGTTTTTATTATACATTTATTCGACTATATTTTTCTTAGCGTGTTTTGGTTTTTTTTTTTTGTTCTTCTTTATGAATATAGGAATTGATTGTGTAATAATTAACGAAAAATTAATGATTATTATATTATCATGACCATATCCGGGGCAACATGCTTATTCCATATACCAGTTGTGGCCATTATTGTTTTTATAATTGTATAGCTTTATTTCAGACTTTTAGTACATTAAAATTCCCAGTGATGCCTTTTAAGATAGATACGTGCACAGCTGCATTCAATTGGCCAACTATATGACTCGTAAATATCTAGAGATCGTCGTAATCTAGAGATTCCGTCAAAATCTTGTCGAATTACGCAAAGAGTTGAGAATTTGATGAAGCAGCTGATGATATTTTAATTATTGATACAGTAGTTTTTGTAATGAAGACAAACTGACGTCAATATGACGAAAAATGTTTCCAGAATATACAACCGTATTAAAAATGATGATTAAGTAGATGCACAGAATTATAATAGCCACGAAAAATGGATTTCAGTGTACGATGTTGCTACAACCGGAACTTCGTTATCTTTTACCTATTTTCAACCTACAAAAATATATTTTTGTATTTAATTTTTTTTCACCTAAAAGCTACATTTTTTCTCAGATTTCACCGTGATATTTATATAATCGGTAATATTTAACCCATTTCAATATGCCCTAGCAAGTTGACGGACCACGAAACGGATCGAACAAGGACACGTCCGTTGGGGAACCAAATGGTCTATAGAAAACGGCAAAATGGACCGTTTTTTTTTTTCTGTTAAAAGCTTAGTCCTTTTTTGGTTGCGGAAACCGAAAAAGGTCGGAACTATTTTTTTCAAAATAATTATTAACTGTGATGCAATGAACTAAACGGCTCTATTTTCATCTCTTGATTTCATATTCGGACTTATTTGGTAGTTGGGTACATATTTGATCGCGGATAACAATTAAAAATTCTTATGTCATTGGTGGGACTCGAACCTGGAACCCTGGGAATATGAATCTAAGCTTTACACCACTCGGCTATTCACACCTTTATAAGAATCTATTTTGATTGTCTATTTGAAGTATAAGGAAATCTTTACATTCGTATAATTACGTTTGAAACTATTTAATTACTACCTCGAAAGGTAAATCGCTTTAACAGTGCGATGTATGTACTTTACACATGTGTCATGATGAGAACTTGCAGAATCTATGCAAGTCAATATATAACGATTAAAATAATCGGTTCCGATGAAAATTTCTTAAATGTAATTTTTTTAAATACGTCCCGTTGCGATCATGTAAATGTCTAAAATTGTTTCACGTTTTAACTTTCCTTACACTTTAAATTGGCAATAAAAATATATGTTTACAAAGATGTGAATTGCCTTGTGGTTTAAGGCCTAGATTCATATCCGCAGGGTTCCAGGTTCGAGTACCACTGATGACCTAAAACATTAAAATCTTTTTCCGCGATCAAATACTACCAAACTGACTAATAAGATAAAATATGACAATTAAAATCAAAATAAAGTCGCTTAGTTAAACGCCAACAAAGCCAATAATTTTTTTCTAAAAAAAATTTCGGTCCTCTTTTCGTTTTTGCAACCAGAAACGGATCCCAAGCATTAACAGAAAAAAGCAGTTCGTTTTACTGCTTTTTGCGGTCCGTTACGTTCCATTAGTCGGTCCATTTTATGTTTTTTTTTTTTCTTTCTATAAGCAGCGTTCGCCCAACTTCGTGAAGCCGTATAATTTGACACCTAGATATTTGAGATCATAAACGGCTTAAAAGTTATGGCGGTTTGTTTATTGAGATAGTTTTTTGTTGGGTATATATCTAGCTTGTTAATTCATAGAATATCTCTTAACAAATAGAATGACCTGTGACACATAAAAACTGGTACAGAAAATATTGATTTATCTTTGTTAAAACTAAATAAAAATTAAGATTTCGGTAATGTGGTTAATCCGTTCATACGTTTGCAAACTGATGACTATTAAGGTAGTTCTGTCGGTACGCCGGAGTCATAAATCTCAGAGTCTATATGACATTAAAAAATAATCATACGCATCACTTTGACTGCCTCAATAATAATATTAAAAATAATCGAGATTCCTTCGAAATTGTCGTCATCAAATTAAAACGATTATTTGTAAATAGTTGATATGTTTAGTGCGGATTTGACTTCATTTTTACGATAATTAGGTTAGGAAGCGTCAGTTGGCCCGGTATCGTGCACTTTGACCTTGGTTCAATTAAACATTATTCCGGAGACTTCACCTTTTTTTATGATGCATCAATTCCTGAATGATTTGCGAATCCGTAGTACTTTTTATTTTTTCTCTATCTTTGATCTAAGTATGTTAATTTTCGATTTATAGATAATTTTTTCCAGCCCTCCCGTGAGCGCCGAGTAAAAAGATCGATTTTCAAATTTTAATTGTTCATTCAAATACTCGGTAAAAGCCTTCAAGATTTTGTACAAGTAAAATTAAATAGCTAAATTACAACATGTCAAAAATTCGTGCATATGAGTTTGGATTGCCTTCACGACAGAACTACCTTAATATTTATCGGCATTAACTGGTGCGATGGTCTAATGGTCAGTATACTGGCCTCTTGTCCAGAGCATCGGTAGGTCGCGGGTTCGATTCCCGGTGCCGTCGATTTTCGTCGAAAATATAAATACGGGCGCGATGAAGCTCCAGATGTATACAGGAGACCCACACAGGTATTCCTACCTGTGGCGGTCACATGTATACAGCTGTAGTCCGTGTTTACGTTCTCGACGACACGTGACGTAGCTCCGGTGCCGTGAGGCGAACTCGAGACCGGCTATATCGGCATAGGTTTTCCGCAGTTTCCCTATGCCCATGGCAGAAATGCTATGGCGAATGCGATATAGAGGGGGAAGTCGGATGCGGCCGCATGTGGGCCTGGTTACTGATCCGGACCAGACCCTCAGGGGGGACTGGGTACGGACCCGGGCCGACCCCGCAATAGGCGACATGCCTCCAGGCGGGGGGAAATGCAAATAAATAAAAATTAAAAAAAAATAAAAATATATATATCTATATATTTATCAGCATTAAGACACATCTTCAAAGAACTTTTTGAGATTGCGAGATTCCATTCCTCAATGTTTAACAGCTTTTTGTATGAAAGTATTTGTTAAATAATCTTTAAACTTCTGACATGCAAATGAAGCCTTGCTAAAAAAAAAGATATTAAAAAATTTCTATTTATCCATCATATAATTAAAAAAGAGAAGTTCGATATCCTTGAAGATAAATATCCAAAAAAATCAACAAATCCATTTTATGAGGAATATTTATGTTTTCTAACATTTTCTGAAACCATTTTTGTTTTCACTCATTTACCAATATCTTTTTTGCGTTATTATTAACCGATACTCTCAGTATGTTTAATAGCGTTGTTTTTTCTTTCTCATTGTTTAATTCTCAATTTTTCTAGTCCTACAAAACTTTTGATTGAGAATATATCCATGAAATATCTTAATTATAAACTAAAAAAATTGCATGACTTTATTTTTTTATTTTCTATAACCATTATGAAAATTTAATAAATATACCCAGACTTTGTTTTAACTTTCTATAATATTGTTAATTTACAATAAGTGTATACCAGTAGCGACCCTGACATTGTCATTTGGATCAAAGATGCTGTCCTCCAGATTTCTCAACGCATTGACGGCAGCCAGTGCTTTGGCAGGATACACACAGACTGCTGCGGTATGTAATTGTTCAGGCCACTGGAATGGCAATTCGATAGGATGTACAGCCTAAAACAGAATTTCATTCTTATCATTTTTATGAAAAACACTGGGTCTATTTTTTGTTATTAGTCTAACTACTTCACAAGAACAACAACATCAAACCTTTTGGCACAAAGCTTCTACATTTGTTTCTGTATCATCGCCGCCCAGTGTTGTTAAATCTATACAAGTGATAGCTCTCAAGAGCCAGGCAATTCTGTTATCACCCTGAAGAGTACTAGCTTTGTAAACAATTTGCTTTACTTTATCATTCACGGCTGGCTCATTCACAAACACATTTTTCCAATTTGACTCTGGTATATCGGACAATTGATCCATTTCAGTATATATTTACGGTCTTCCTTGTACTTTTACACTTTCAACTATCTGCGCTCGGCATGTACAAGTTTTGCTGGCTGAATTATCAAAGCACAACAAGGAGTTCATCACCCCGACTCCCCCCACTGCTCACGCTGATACGCGGCCGGTAACAAGATATTTATCAAGGATGCTTGGTTGGTCGTGCAGTTTGGGCTGGCTTCAGTCTACGGTAAGACCGTTTTTAAACTCGTTGGATCTGCAAGCCAGTCAATTGTTTTGAAGCAAAACTCTTTTTTCTCACCTCCGGGCCGAAAGCGACAACTTTCGTTCCGCGCAGCGGAACGAAGTTCCCGGTTTTCGGCTCCGTCGATGAGAAAAATCGTATACACTCCTCGGGCAGTAAATAAGAAAGCCTCAGATCACATGTTTGTCGACCTCGGCTTCGCCTCGGCCGACAATTACGTGTAATCTGAGACATTTCTTACTTTACTGCCCTAGGTGTGTAATATACTATTTGTCTTCTACATCCAAAGTATAACCTGAATTACCGACGGTTGGAGGTGTCATCGGTCGGTAACGCAGAAATCTACGTGTTTCAAAGATATATGAGGGATTCCACGGGACTTTCGCCACCCCAAAAAAAAAAAAAATCTCAAATTTTATCTAAAAATCAGGTTCAGCGGTGTCTATTGATGGACCAAATTTCAAAATTCTAAAAAAATAGTTGACCGGAATATGCAAATTTTTTCGTTTTTTATCGTTTTTCATTTAATCTGTAATATCTCAGAAACTATTGATCGTATCGAAATCATTAAAAGACGAAAATGTGCATTTTTTTTATGGCCAACAAGAAAAAAATATATTCAAAATTAATTGCTTAATTTCAGGTCACATTTTATGGAAAAAACAACAAAATTATTTTTTTTTTATGGTTGGACTTCAGATTTTTTCATCGGACAAATTGTCTCGGAATCTTTGAGTGATCGCCGAATTTTGAGTATTTTTTTTTTCATGGGATGGCCCAATGCTGTGATGTTACAGCAATCTGAATGTTTTTAATATATATAAAAAAATCCATATTCAAAATTAAAATTAATTAAAATGGTTGGACTTCAGATTTTTTCACCGGTCAAATTGCCTCGGAATCTTTGAGTGATCGCCGAATTTTGAGTATTTTTTTTTTCATGGGATGGCCCAATGCTGTGAGGTTACAGCAATTTGAATGTTTTTAATTTTAATTTTAATTTTAACATTCAAATTGCTGTAACCTCACAGCATTGGGCCATCCCATGAAAAAAAAAATACTCAAAATTCGGCGAACACTCAAAGATTCCGAGACAATTTGTCCGATGAAAAAATCTGAAGTCCAACCATAAAAAAAAAATAATTTTGTTGTTTTTTCCATAAAATGTGACCTGAAATTAAGCAATTAATTTTGAATATATTTTTTTCTTGTTGGCCATAAAAAAATGCACACTTTCGTCTTTTAATGATTTCGATACGATCAATAGTTTCTGAGATATTACAGATTAAATGAAAAACGATAAAAAACGAAAAAATTTGCATATTCCGGTCAACTATTTTTTTTAGAATTTTGAAATTTGGTCCATCAATAGACACCGCTGAACCTGATTTTTAGATAAAATTTGAGATTTTTTTTTTTGGGGGTGGCGAAAGTCCCGTGGAATCCCTCATATGTAGCTATAGTTCAAAGGTAATCTTGTAATAACTGTAGTTACCTGTAGGAACCATGTGATTGTTGGTCTGCGCCTTAGACCGCTCCGCTATTCGCACCTTAGGAAGAATATGTTTTCATTGTCTATTTCAAGTTAAAGAAATGTCTAAGAATGTTATGAGATTTTAGATTTGTATAATTGTGTCCAAAAGCGTATTTGAAAAACCTCGACTGAAAAATTTGTCATCTATAAAAACATAATAAAATACTTTTGCAAACTATAGAAAAGTATCAACTGCGGTCGAAAGAATGTCCGTTGGATTCGTGTACTTCCCTAGCAATCTCAACAACTACTGT
This sequence comes from Ephialtes manifestator, assembly GCA_963970395.1. NCBI lineage: Eukaryota > Metazoa > Arthropoda > Insecta > Hymenoptera > Ichneumonidae > Ephialtes > Ephialtes manifestator. The sequence continues at coordinate 1,499,743 of OZ019971.1, forward strand.
TTTACCGTATAAACAACCGGGTGGTGTTAGCAAAAAAAAAAAACCGAAAGTTGGTCGTAGCAACCGTGAAAACGACTGTCCTCAAAAATTTCATTCGGTCGTTTTTTTCAGTTTACCATGGAAAACGGAAAAACATTGTTAGGGCAGTTGTTTTCACGGTTGTTACGACCAAATTCTGGTTTATTTTTTGCAAGAAACCACCCGGTTGTTTGACGGTGGTTTTTACGGTGAAAACGCCGTAAAAAGCCAGTTGGAAACGCCGGTTGTCAAGATTGCTAGGGTAACCCTAGCAACCGTGAAAACAACTGCCCTAACAATGTGTTTCGGTTTTCCATGAAAACTGAAAAAAAAGGACCGCATAACATTTTTAACGGCAGTCGTTTTTGCAGTTGTTACGACCAACTTTGGTTTTTTTTTCGCAAACACCACCCGGTCGTTTTTACGGTAAAACGGTAGTTGTTGAGATTGCTAAAGTACATATTGGCATTCTCCAACTGTGGCGGGTAGTTTTTCCCAGCCTGCAAAATTATTCAATTATTTACATGAATAAACAATTTTTAAGTTAGGGATATTTTAATATGATTTTACACACAATTAAACAAATATAAAAACTCATAATATTCTTCCTACGGTCTGAATAGCTGAGTGGTCTAAGGTGCAACCATACCAATTGTGTGGGAACAAGGGTGGTTACCTTTTCAATGTCAGACTTGCGGTTTCGTCGACGGACCTCTGAAATGTGGATGGGGGTCTCGATGTAGAGGAGAAGCTCTGTGCCAGAGCTTTTAGGCATTTGCATGATCGCCTCTGAAGTTATTAAAATAAAAACCAGTTTAATTATTTTTCACCGAGATCGATTATTTTTATTTTTAAATATTGTTTCGCAATAGATTCTGTACGTTCTCATTTTAAGGGCATTTTTCCCAAGTCCCTCAGTTCTACCAAATTCTCAAAAAATGTTAAACTTTAAAATATTTTTAGATATTAACATTTTTTAAAAATATTTTTAAACATTAAAAAAATGTTAAACATTGTAAATTTTTTTAACTTTGAACAGAACTTTGCAGATGTAGAAAATAATAATTTTTTAATAGAAAGTCATTATTTCTACAACCAACTACAAGTGACTTCTTTTTTTGTTGTAGTAAATTGTATTCAGTTCCCTAGCATTCACGATGACGGTGATATAACGGCCATAATGACGGAAAAAATGACAGTCGTTTTTGTACACCTTAATAACTGTGCGATTTTGGTCATAATAACGGTGTAACAGTAAAAAAATGACGGTGACCATGACTTTTCTCATGGTCACCGTCATTTTTTTTGTTATTTTGGCAAAACGCGCCGTTATTGAAGTGTACAAAAACGACTGTGCCATTTTCCCTGTTATTATGACCGTTCTCGTGAGTGTTAGGGTTGTAAAAAGTTATAGTTTCGATGAGAAACTACGAGAAACTATTCTTCATACTTTCAATTTTTTTTACAAGTTTTATGTAGATGCAGAAATTAATACTTTTTTTCATAGAAAGCTGTTATTTCTATAACTAACTACAACTAATTACTTTTTTGTTATATTTTGTAAATTTACAATCGTTTTGCCCGCTACTGGTTCAAAATTTCCGTAATAAGTTGTAGTTACATGGTTGTAGAAAAATTGTAGTAACTACAACTTTTTACGAAAATTTTGAACCGTTTTGCCCGCTATCGGTTCAAAATTTCCGTAATAAGTTGTAGTTGTAGAAAATTCGAGAAGTTTGTAAATTTTTATAGAAAGTTGTAAAAACTCTGACTATCTACAGCCATGTTCCAAATTTCGAACTTTTTCATAGAAAGTTGTAGAAGTAGCGTGGTTTGGCGTAAACAGTTGTAGTTTCAAGATGTTTCCTCATAGAAAATTGTAGTGTCCGCGTAGTTACTTGGAGAAGAGAGTTGTAGAAACGGCGTAGTTTCGGCGTAGAAAGTTGTAGAAATTTTTCCGCCAGGGCTGTAGGAAGAATATGTATTGATTGTCTGTTTGAAGTATACAAAAACATATTATGAGTTTTTTTATATTTGTTTAATTGTGTCTAAAATCATATTAAGATATCCCTAACTTAAAAATTGTTGATCCATGTAAATTATTGAATAATATTGCAGGCTGGAAAAAACTACCCGCCACAGTTGGAGAATGCAAATAAGTACACGAATCCAACGGACATTCTCCCGACCGCAGAGAATACTTTTCTATAGTTTGCAAAAAAATTTTATTACTTTTTTATAGATTAAAAAATCTTCAGTCAAGGTTTTCTAAATATACTTTTAGACAAAATTATGCAAATGTAAAACCTCATATTAGACATTTCTTTCACTTCAAATAGACAATCAAAACATATTCTTCCAAGCGTGCGAATAGTTGCCTATTGCCTATTTTGCAAACAGGCAATCTGGTAAATTTGGAAAACGTTTCAGTACTAATTTTGCCGTTTTCAAGAGCATACTGAAATCAGCCGATCGCCGTGAAATCGCCCAGGGGACAGTAGGGGGTAAAAAAAAACAGGAGCGAGCATTTGATAGGTACTAATGAGCGGTATTCGACGTAATCTTGGGGTGTCGCAAAGGGACAGACCCTCAAATTTTTTTTATGTGGCAACGGCGGGAGGGTTTTTTGATGTGTATCCAAACAGCAAAGCAGCCAACGACCCTGTATTTCCCAGCCCAACGTCCACAAACCCCTGAGAACAGCCTTGTTGGTTGACGACGACGGCCCTTCTTTGGCTAAGGCTACGTCCCGTTTGGTTCCCTCAACGAACTTCCCCCATCGATCTCACGTTCGTCGACCGGTGTCTCGTCTACGTTCATCAACGAGTAACCAAATCTCTTTAATGCTACGTACACAATTCATAATGTTTTTTTTTCGCTCGTACAGTGTTATCACATAATTACCGGACAGAAATAGTCGGAAACTTTTTTTATCGCAGGCGTGACATAACCAAAAAATAAAATGGTATTCCCAGTGAAAACGCTACAGCGAGATTTTTTGAGCAACAAGGACACTGAAGACTTTTTCCTCTCGGATGACAGCGATGACGCCTTCAACTTTAAGGTATCATTTTTCTTTGCAGAATTCATTTTTTTCCTCCAAAGGTTTATGACGTTTGAAAAATAGTAGATTAGTGGAGCATTTTATGAAATTATACATTTTTCGACAAATTTACATTTGTAAGAAATAATACTAACATAATAGAACTTGATCATATTTACTCTTGGCTATATAACTATACCAAAAGTATCTGCACTGAATCCGGCTGCAACTCATAACCGTTTTGCACTACAACTCTACCAGAATATGAGCTACTAAGAAAATCTGTAACATACTATATAACATACCAGACTGGAAGATGTGTATTACAAAATCAAAAGCCACTTACAAGGAAAGCAATGTTTTCATATTTCTGAAATTACGTTCATGATCAATTCAATATTTATTGACCCCATTCAATATTTTTGTTCCCAAGATACATCAAAATTAATGTTTTGGAACATTCCACGATAATAACATTATAATTTTTAATAATAAGCTTGAAATGTTTATACATAAATTTCTTGTCCATCTGCATTAGATATTTAAAGTAATAATACTGAAATAGATTTGAGAAATTTGTAAATTTACCGTTGCAAAATACTTGTAATTTACATTGTATTTTTTCTTCTTGTATGTCATTTGTAAATTTCATGCACATGTGTATTATAAAATCTAAAGCCACCTACAAGGAAAACAATGTTTTTGTATTGCTGAAATTACAGTCATGGTGATTGAATATGTATTGCTGCAATCAATATTTTTGGTCCTGAGACACATGAAAATTAACATTTTGGAACATTCCACAACAATAACATTATAATTTTTATACAGATATAAAAGTCTTGTATGTGAATTTACAAACCAGTGAACAATCAAGGGGGAATGCAAAAAAAAAAAAATTGGTCAACTAATATTAAGAATTTAACTGAAATTTTATAATATTGGTCATGTAACAACTAGATTACTACAGATATTTTGCAATTTTCATTAAAACATTTGTAAATTTAATTTTCATGTACATAAATTTATACTACTATTGTTAATTTTACAGTGAAAGTTATATTAATAATTATTTCAAACACCAGTTTTGTAAATTTTGTATTGTCACAGTAAATTTACAATCTTTTTAACAGTGCATTGAATCCATTTACTACAATATAGGCTTCTGTGAAAATCTTTGAGGGAGCTTAGCTATCAAAAAAAAAAGTAATAACAAAAAAAAATATATTGTCATTGCGCTTCTTATCAGAAATCTCACATTTAAACCTCATCAAGTTCATATCCATGACTAGAAGTTGGTTATTTTGTAAAGCCATACATTGCACCAGAATGGTGTGAGATGGAAAGTAAAATTTTTCTCTTGCCGTAGCTCTCGGACTAAATGGGTGGACAGATTTTATTGTTCAATCACTTACTTTATCTGTCCAAGACTCCATTCTGTTTTGAGTCTAGTAATAGTGCATGTGGTGGAAATTAGATCAATTGTAACTAATTATTCAGTGAGTTTTTAATAAAACCAGATTTATTTACTCATTATAAATCATAGCTTTATCTTAAAGGCCTAAAATAAAAATTCCTATACTCAAATGGATTGCACTCTTTAACAGATTAATTTAATTTAATTGAAAAATGTGACATCGAACACTGAAAACTGTACACTGGTTCAATCTGCAAGCTACAACAAGTGATAAAATTTACTTTACACTTTGCACCATTTTGGTACACTGTATGTCTACAAAATTACAGAATTATAGTGCTTGATATGTACTTGATGAGGATTACATATAAGATTTTTTAAAAGAAGAGCATCTATAAAAAAAAAAATCTTATGAATTTTTAGGTGTCCCTTAGGGTTCCCTTAACATATTATAATTATACTACATTCAATGTCGACAGATATTTTTCAATTTTGCACCGCAAGTTATTGTCTGTTAGATGTAATAATGCGGCAGATTTATAGTATGGTAGTCTGAACTGTTTTCAAACTCCTGGATTATCAAAAAGTTACAAAGTGATACAGTTGGAAATTGCTATCAAATCTATCATTGATATTTTAGGATTGTATAATAGGGTACCCAGGGCAAAATATATGATCATATATTACCATATAGAATCACATGGAATTCTATATTATTCTATATAATTCTACAAGTAAAATGTCTCTAAAGGGGCAAAATCCAAATATAATTGTACATTATTGTATATAATTCTGTATCATTACAGATGTAATGATAAAGAATGTGATGATTCTGTGTCATTACATATAATTATGTATGACCATATATAATGATTTTTCACCAGGTAGTGTTAAGCAGTTGCGTTTTTCAGATTGTTTTATAGAGTTGCAATCTCACAGATTTGCTTGTAGTAAAGATGTAATTGTGCCAATTTTTTGGATCAATCAAGTCTTTGAACTTTTGTTTTTTGCTACACAAGAAACGTTTGCATAAAAGGACTAGAATACAGGTTAATGGGATTTGTTGAAATTGTATATTTTTGTATGGAATACATGTAAATTAAAAATTGTTTTATTCTGGTAGAGTATAGCACATTTAATCTCTTTCCTATTGGGTCTAGAACTCCCTTTTATACTAAGCTCATAGTTCTTCTTTTGATTTGGGGTTTTCAATTCTTCAGTCGACAACAGATTAGTGCACATTTGCTTTTGTACTTTTGAATTAATGAATTTCAATCCTTAATTGGATTAATTTTTTACTCTCAATGTAAAAATTAATTTATATATAATATTTAAACAGAGGTGAAAAAACTTGTGAATTCATATTTGCTTAATCAGCAATTTCAAGATATTTAAGACAAAGAAAACTGCAATATAATTTCTTCATGGATGCCCAATGATTCTGGACAAAAGCTAATTTACTTTAAGTTTGGGAGTTAGACCCATTGCTGATATTCATTGATATATATCTCACTTGTTTATCTGCTGATGTTAGTAAAAAAATATGCCTGTTTGAACTCTGAAATAAAGATTTTTTGCTCTACGGCAAAAAGATCTAATTATTGCAAATAAACAACAGGAAATTTATGGATTTTTAAACTACCCCATGCTTTACTGAGAAAACTGGTAAGACAAAAATTTCGAAAAATAGATCAATTGTACATGAGAAGAGTTCTTCCAGCTTTAATGTAGCGTCTTATGATAAAGGTTATAGAATTAGCAACCAGCATTGATTCTAGTGGTAACTTAAAAAAACTCTTTTCATAAAGAAATAATAAATTCAATAATTTCAAGAAATAGCAGAAAGCTACATTCAAGCTGGAGAAATTCTTCTTATGTACAAGTGAGTAGATTTAACATTTGTTTGGCCTACCAGTTATCTCAAGAAAGTGTGAAGAATTTTAAAAACCCATATATTTCCTATAGCTCATTTACAATAGTTACATGCTTCTGCCATAGAGCAAACAAATCTTTGTTTCTGATTTCAAAAGAATATATATTTTTTAATGGCATTAGCAGATAAACAAGTGAGATATCTGTCAATGAATATTACCAATTTGGGTCTTACTCCTTGCCCTTAAAGAGGTTTGACTGATTCACCCTAGTCAAATTAGTGCTGAATTTTTAAAAACATCTTAAAAATTTCTCGTCGTTTAATTAACAGCTCTGAGAGTTAGTCATGTCTTTCGTACAGTTTTTCACAAGAATAAACCTTAATAATAAGCTCATTACAACAAGCAATAGCCCATTTTGATTATTGGAAGAATCTTAATTGATTCATTGTCCAGATCTCTTATAGCATGGTTCAAAAGTTACAGGTATTTGTTTACCTGATGCTAGGTCAGGACTGGGTTCTGAAGCTGTTGTATTTTTTCAACTACTAAGGCTATCAAAGATCTAGATGACCAATCAATAAAGTATCTTTTAATAAACGTAATGAGCTGTTGCTTATCACCATCAAAATGATATTATAGTTTTAAACTTCAAAAAAACTGAATGAAAAAACTTGACATTGGACATTTGCATATATATCAATTGATTTACTTTTTATATAGTGGCTGTGAATTTATTTATACATTAAAAATTAATGCTACTATGTGACACCTTGAAACATTTTATTAAGCAGCCAGATATTGTAGAAAGTCTTTTATAAATTTAGCACTGATATGAGTAGTGCAACTTCCTTATGCAAATATGCTGTTTCTTGCAGTCAAATGTCTGGAAATGCATTCGGTAAATAAATGCATTTTGGAAATGCATTTTGTAAATAAACAAAAAATTCGATGAGCATCTGCCAAAAAAGCAAAAAAGCTTTTTTCTTCATACTGCCCTAGTGTAAAATTTAATATCAGATGATTTTCAAAATTTTAGTACATATCAAAAAGTCAATTTAAGCACATAGTCAAAGATGTGAGAAAGCAAAGAGCCAAAAAAAAGGAGGAAAAAGATTGGGCTTTTTTAACTCAAGAACAGGACTCAGAAATATCAGACTACGAGGAACAGGACTTGGATTATGCAGGAGTCTCAAACGTGAAAAAACTAATGCAAGACAGTATGGAAGAGATAGATCAAGAGTTAAAAAGACTAAAAGAGGATTCCCTGCCGGAAAGAAAAAAAAGTACATCAGTGGGAGACTTCATAGATGCAAGGATTACAACTGCAAACGAGGTAATCTGTCTAATCATATTCCTCTTTTGATAAACCATGTGATCGCAGACCTGAATATTTGAAGGAAGTTGGAGCGCTATGCACTAGTCAAATGAGTGCTCAATTGAAAAAAAAAATGTCTACAAGTTCTGGTGGTTTAATAGACTTTATATCACTCCGTACGTAAAACGCGGTTTTACGCACGCTTCGCGTGCATCAAATCCCATTTACACACCTCGTGAAATAAAATTTTGTACGATACTCGTGCGAAAAACGTTTTCTTAACTCGTGTGATTGCAAAACTCGCCCTCGGCTCGTGTTGCAAACTCACACTCGCCAGAATACTACTTTGCGATACGAGTGCGTGAAAGTGAATTTTCTGGAAGGCTGTGAAGTGAGTCACAGGAGCTCCACGAGTACCACCGGGCACTCGTGCAAACAAATGAGTTTTTTAATATGTAATCGACGCGAGAGCGATGAATGTGCGCATGCGCGCATAGTATTTTCGGTACGATTCGCGTATCTTCGACCCGCTTCGCGTATTTTCGACACGCTTCCCGTATTTTCGACACGCTTTCTGTATTTTCGACACGCTTCCAGTATTTTCGATACGCTTCCCGTATTTTCGATACGCCTTCTCGAAAAGCGCCACCTCTTGTCATTCCCGGTCGGCACAAAAAGTAGCACTTTCCATGCACGCGATACAAAAAAAGTTTTTCGCACTAGTATCGTAATGTACTATTTCTGAAGTGTTGCTTACTTAGTAGCGTTGGTTCTTAATATACAAATACATTTACAGCATACAATTATTCTTTATAAGGGATTCCAGGTCAGAAGGGGTCACCTGGGTGTGACCCTCGACCTCCCCGATTCGGCTCGTAATTTTTTGTAAGATTGGTTAGATCCTCAAATGCACCAAATTATTATTTTTTATTTATGCTATGCAGATTTTTTTAAAATATTTTTTTAAAGTGACATATCGAATATCATAATTAAAAATCTGAAAAAATTCTGAAAAATACTTTGTTGAATATTAGAATTTCTTACACTCATGGAGTTTTTGGCCAGCCTTATTCTGTTTTTTTGCGCTCACTTAATGACTACATTATGCCGATTGAAACCCTTTAATTTATATGCTTGTTTAAAAAAAAAATGTTTTACATGTGTTTTTATATATGCTTTGGCTAATTCATCTGTCATTATATTATAATGTATTTTCAAGGGGTGGTCCCGTCCACTGTCAAAAATAAACAAAATAAATAAATAAATAAATAAATTTGGCACGCAAGTGGGCTGTCATACAACGACGCTTGGGATTGTAGTTGACGCGAATCGGTTGAAAAATTAAAATTTTACAGCATTTTGAAAATTTCAAAATATCGTTTTCACGCTATAACTTTCGCAATTTAAGAGATATCGCGCTGAAATTTTGTAGACAAAAGGATTACCATCAAAACAAGATGTGTACCAAATTTGGCGAGAATCGATAGCGTGGTTATAATTTTATTGCAATTTCAATTTAGAAACTTCATCTCTGTAAATTCTGAGATATCCGGCTGCAATTTTCGACATGATTTCACGATTATTGATTGTGAAAGGAATTTAGTCAAAGGAACTATCGATATGTCGGTAAATTTCGATTTTGGTGAATATGAAAAAAAATGCCGGAAAGACAAAAAAAGAAAAATTTGAAATTTTTCACACATTTATCTTAAATTTTGTTCACATATGGACTATCATCAAAAAACATTTGGGTACAAATTAGACGCAGATCTGTCCGGCCGTTCAAATTTTATGGCATTTTGAATTTTTCGAAAAATCCCATTTTCGCGCTGGCTCGCGCAAATAACGAGATACCGGGTTGTAATTTGGTCCACATATGGACTGCTAGTGTGGTACAAGGTTCCAGTACAAATTTGAAAAAAATCGGTTACACGGCTAGAATTCTTCGACACTCTGAATTTTTAGAAAAATGTCTAGAGCATAAACAAGCTCTACAGATCTCAAGATCTCAAGAAAATCAGTTTTTAACTAGTTTGCGGGCCGAAAATATTTTCTAAAGTGAAATGGATGTAATAAGCTTCACGTTTGAGCCGTTAGTATGCCAGGGTATAGTGATTCTTATGGTCGTATGATGTTCGACGACAAGATTCCGTAAGGGAGTACCGGGTGGGGAACTAGTAGAATGGTGTATATAACCCGAAGTAATTAATTGATTGTAAGCTGAATATAATTTATACTGTCGTGTAATTAGAGGTTGTCTTATCTGTTTAGCAACGGGAATACTATTTCAATATGATGTTTCATTGTGTCGATTTTTATAAAGTAACGAAAAATACTTATAGTTGCCGCCCGTTATTAGAGTATGGTCACACTATCCTTATAAATTGCAAAGAAACAGCAAAAAAAAAAGTGAAAACTGCGGAAACTAGCGCCATCCGAAGGATAACACGCATCAGACACCCATTAAACCCACTTCACAACCCTCGTAACACTCTGCTATACAGCACAACAGGCATCACTCCCATATTAACAAGAACCCGTGAACTCAACAAACGATTTGCAAGTAGGCAAATCGAAAATCTCGAAGCAATAAGTATACAGCCAACTCAAAATATAACTAGAATACACAAATACCCCACACACACAACATACCAGCACCTCCAACTTATGCTAAATGAATAAATAGAAATAATAATAACCCGACCACACCATAACAATGTACTAGTTAAACAAAAAAAAAAAAAAAAAAAAAAAAAAAAAAAAAAAAAAAAAAAAAAAATGAATAAAAATAAAATCCAGGCTGAAGGACCGCGGTCGATGGCCAATTGGCAATATGTTTGTAACCTACAATTAACAATGTACGGAGGAAAAAAAAAAAAAAAAAAAAAAAAAAAAAAAAATGTTATGTATATATTGTCAATAAATCTCGTTTACTACTACTACTACTTATAGTCTTTCGCTTGGTAACTACTGAACTACCTCAACATGGGGTAAAGAAATTTCTACGTATGTATCACTACCTCTTAATTGCCTTTTACTCATTCCAGGGTCCGGCCGAGTCACCAAAAGGAACATTGCGGGTTAAGGATGCTGTAGGGAACGTCAATATGCTGTTAACGATACCCGAAGAGATTAACACTCCCTCGCTTTGCGGAATATCTCCAGTCTCCAAGCTAGAGTATAGCACAAAAAAGTCTCATTCCGAACGCACCTTACGACCGAAGAGTGAAAACCCCAGCCAAATTAATCATCCAACAAACGATTCCGAGTATAATTATAGTTCGGAACTGAGCGAACGATACGGAGTCAGCGACCAAGACGATCTTTACGACGTGCGTCCGCATCCTGTAGCTGCGCACAAAATATTGGCCATACAAAAGAAAATATCAGAGTTACTCGACGAAATAACGTTTAGACTCAACAGAATTCCGCTTCCCGATGGCGATCGAGATGCCAAACGCAGACAACAGCGTGTCATGGAATTTTCTATTAGATTTTCGAGAAATTATCTCTACGATCTCGGACGACAAATTGCAGATATTAATCGACACGTACGTGCAATAATGCCGTTTGCACGAATAAAACCCACTAGACGCGGTGTCTCACTGCACATGCAAGTGATAGAACAAAAGCTCACCTCGGCTCACCAGTTGTTACTTCATGCGTTGACCGCTTACTGCAAACACATACCTAGCTCCGTTATTAAAGGACATCCTGGTAAACTCAAAGAAATTCTTCAGGTGGTCGTTGACCTCAAGAATATCTGTGCTAAAGTACATTTGACAACTGATTACTTTGGTTGCGGCGACGTCGAACCTCCACCATTGGTAATTATAACAACCGGTATTTACGACAATGTGCAGTCTCCAATTCTATATAGGTGTGTTCCGAATTGCGCAGATGGAGCATACTGCGCATACAATCATGAGAAATTCACGCATCAGCATTTTGCAGATTTTATGTACCTTCGGTTTTAAGATGCGTATATTGTCTTTGCGTGTCATGCGAACATCTGCATAATTCGGAGCACAGTCTATGTGACATTCCACCGAAATCGATATCGAAAAATCTTTTCTTTCTTGAACCGCCCTAATGAACATACTTCTTCATTGAGGCAGGTTTTAAAAAAGTTAAAAACTCGAAGGAAGCAATTTGCAAAGTTTTTAACTTGTAAGTCATAAAAAAAGTCGATAAACTTTTAATACTTTTTCAATCATCAAATCGGCGTAGTAGCTGGTAGCAACCAGCTAATGTAGCACTAGCGGCCTTAATACTGCGAAAAAATTATTGTATTCGAATATACTGAAAGCTAGAAAATTAATTTGATCGGGTAATTTTTTGCGTGGCTGAACTCCGGTGGAATGCCCCATATTATACCTGAATATTGTAATTTAAGACAGTTTATGTACTAATTTCACAGAAAGTTGTAATCAATTAAAATTAAGTACTAACTACTGTGCAAAAGATTATAGTTATTGTAATATGGGTTAATTACTTATTCTAAAATTAATTTGTGTTTGATTTACACTCACAATTAATTGAAAAAGAAATTTGTAATCAACGCAGATTCAGATATCAATTAGGCAGTAGTTAGAGTCATTCAAATATAAATGCTGGTCATCACAGTTATAATCACTGAAAATCCAAAACATCTAGTCCCACCCCCCTTTTTGGGAACGCGAGTAATATTCTATTTATTAAAGGGCAATGACACCCAAAAACGATGCAGTGCGATGCTGTCGAAATTGCGAGTTTGCTCTGACAATGAATCGCAGCTTGTTAGTCATACCACACAATCTAGCCCAATTGGAGGACTTTCCAATAAGAAGCGTGTTAACAGAAACGATAATTTTACAAGTTTACCAACGCGGCTTAGCATGTATTCGTCGGATTCTCGGCAATTAAGAAACACAGGAAGCAAGAAATTTGGTAGGTTTTATTAACTTGTCTTTCCTTAATTTAGAAATTTGTGTTTGAATTTTTCTTATACTTGACATTTGTGTTTTTGTTTTTCGTCTCCTAATTGAAAAAGCGCGGATAAAAGAATTTTTGTTAGAATGGAATTCAAAACGTATACAAAATCCCGCGATATTTTCCGTTTCTATGAAATTCCGTAGCGATTTCTGATTTTTTTATATATGTAGAAAATAATTGATTGATTTCCGTAGCTCAACCACGCTCAAGAGAAAAAAAATCTTCAGGTATACTTCCTCGAACCCCACCGAATTATCATCCGTCGACGCCTGAACAGTCTAAACCTAGTCCAATGGTAGCCAAATCGTCAAGAGAAATCGGAAAGCGCAGAAAGACTAAAATCTGCTTACCGCCAAGAGAGGATGAGATTAGTACGATGATGTCGACACTGGCTACAGACTCTGACGCGGTATGTCGAACAATAAATTTGATCTTTCAGTTATAGACGGAGGTGTGAAGATACTGGTATATTTGTTTTCGGTAAATTAACTAATTCGGTAATTAATTTTTATCATTTTTCTTAAATCTTGTGTTGTGAAAATACGTTCTCGAAGATTACTCGTATGTTTGCCGTAAAAACTGGTAAAACCATCTGTCTGGATGTGAAATGACCGGTCACAACATTTTTACGGTAAAAATATATAAAATCCACGGATCCGGATGTGAAATTACCAATTAAAATGTGGTAAAATTGAACTATAAAATTGTAAAATTACAGGTAACAATACTTTCTGATAAAATTAGCGTAACTTTGTGTCGTGAATTCACCGTGTCTTTGTCGGATTTTAAATCGCTATGAAGTCATATGGTTTTATGACCCTTGTGGTAATTTAAATAGCGGTCACGTACAGGTTTTACAGTCAAATACGTTAAAATTACCGTTTACATTTACTGCTCACATCTCGAATTATAGCCGTCATGTTATAACTAAATAATTACAGAAGTTTTGTCATTTGTATTAAAATATTTCAAATTTTAATCATTATGTACACTTTACGCTACTATTATTCATTATACATTGGATGTTATACTAATCATTATTTCACACACCAGTTTTGTAAATTTCATATTACTTGTTACAGTTAATGTACAATCTTTGCTAACAGTGTGTATATATATCACGTGTTTACAGGCTAGTACCGTAACGGTAACTGGGCGTTCGCAGTGCCTAGGATCGATCCAAAAGGGTTTTAATTCACCGAAATGTTCCTTCACGAAACCATCCCTCACGCAGTCCAATGGCTTGAATAAACCAATTAATCCAAATTCCGACATCGATGATGATCAATGTACTGAGACAATGAATCGAATAACGGACCAGCAATTGTCTAAACTTGTGCCAGTTATTGCAGATCTTATGACTTTACTCACAAATCAGGTAATCGAAGTTAACGGGCAAAATTTACGTAACAAATTAATTAACAAATATGTAATCTGTTTTGCTGCTTATTAATTAGACTTTATTAATACCCCATAAAAGGTATTTCTGTGAATTTTTTCAGATATTTCTTCCCACGAATTAAAGAGTCTTCAATAGCAAAATAAAACAATTTATTGTTTCGAATTTTTGAATCCGTTAGTAGTTGAATTTTTACTTTTTACAAACTTTTTCTTTTGCAAAATGATCAATTTAATTTAGATCTTTCCACACTGGACATCGTATATTTTACATAACTTTTAAAAATGTTTTTAGGGATGTTGAACAGTCCATGAAAAAATTGAGAATGATACTATTGCGTGGCTGGATGGTAAAAATTTGAATTAATCGTGATATCGCGTGATGTCGGAAGAAAATATATGGAGAATTTCATTTATGAAATGAACCTCCCCGATTTGGCTCATAATTTTTTGTAGGGTTAGCTAGACCCTCAAGTGCACCAGATTTTATATTTTTTTTATTTAAGAGATTGTGATACACCGGCTAAAATTTCTTCGCCCAATGTTAAACGCCTATAGGTCTGTCTCTCTCGCACATAGCTCTGTCTCTCTCGCACTATTTTTCTTTTAATTCTGACAAAAAAACGACTGAATCGAATGAGGAGCCAGAAGCTTAGCCCAATTGTACCATCCTACCGCGTACTCCCTCAAAATGTAAGCCCAGTCTGTGTCGTTTTTTTTTAGAGAAAACAGCTTTCGAAATTTCGAGGCGTGGTGCCTCTTAAATTTTTTTTTAATTTTTTTTTTAAAGTGACATATCGAATGCTATAATTTCAAAATCTGAAAAAATTCTGAAAAATACTATGTTGAATATCAACATTTTCTAGCTTATAGCCAAAGTGGGCAAGATTATTCTTCTTATAGTTTTTAAGTTTTTTTGATTTAAAAAATAGAAAAAAAAATTAATCTACTAATTAGACTGGTCAAACGTTTATTTATGTAAACTCGGATTTAAAAAAAAATTCAAATTTTGAGGATTTTTTCAGATATTTCTGAGCTAAGATTATTACAGCATCCTACAAGTCACATTCTAGTGCCAGCATGCCATAATTTTTTAATCTGAAAAATTCTAAAACCTCCAGTTTCGTATACAGAAATATTTAACAGGTCGTCCATAGTAGATTTATTTTTTTTCTATTTTTTTCTAATTTTTTTAAATAAAAAAAACTTGGAAACTATATGAGCTAAAGTGTCTTCCTTTGAAAGTTTAAAAAAATATTTAGCAAACGAATTTTTCTGACATAAACTGATAAAGTCATAAAATATAAAATATGGTAAAATGATAAAATGTAGACATGACGAAACCGCTCGGTATGTATGTTGATCATGAGAAAATTAAGGTGTTTGTACAATCTCACGACGCTGAGATTTTTTAAATGGACATCGTATTACGGCCGAGATTTAGCGTTCAATATGTGCAATAATGCACATCATTCAATGCGCATTTTCAATCATTGAAAGAATACAAAATTCTTAGCATGCGTATACCGACAAACTAGTAGAGTTTCAATATAATTAAACAGAAATGCGATTATGCGAAATGCAATATTGCGAAGTCCATAAAATAGTGTTTAAAATCATCTCAGTGTCTTAAGAATGTACGAAAATGTTAATATGCTTATTAAAAAAATACATGCTTAACAGATTTGTGATATCTACATTTTTTCAATATCGTAAAAACCAATTATTGATATTTTTTAAATTTCAGTTTTCGAGAGAGAGTAGTACATTTTTTTTTGCTGGCTCTGTTATGACGCTGTTAAGACATTTATATCATACGGTGAAAATATTTATTACATTGTCTTTGGCATTTTTACAGACGCAAATGGCATATTTATGAATACAGATTATATATTTATAAATATGTAATTTGTTTCGGGACTGTAGAAATGCCAAAGAAAACGCAATAAACATTTTCATAGTTTGATACAATCCTGGTAACACCATTATAATTGATTTAATTTCATTTAAATATTACAACACTAAAGTTAATTAAATTGATTTAAATTGATTTAAATTCATTCATGTATTAAATTTTCATATAAATTCATGCTATCTTACTTTCTAAATTTCCGGTTAGATCAGTAAGTATAGGATCTTCGAAACGTGCATATTGATTTTTTTTTATATCTGGGAATGCATTGAAAAAAAATCAAAACACTTAAAACTGATTTTTTTTTGTTAGAAATTGCTTCACACAAGAACTAACTGTTTTTTTTAGAAGTTTAGACATTTGTGCCTAAGAAATCATTTTTTTTAAATAAATGTTTTCACTTGTATTGATTAAAAATAATGTAAAATATAGAATTTAATAAAAATCGAAAAACGAATTAATTCCTATTAATTAGAGAAAAATTTGTAGAGGTACAATATTTGCCAGATCTTCACTTCGTGTCGTAGTAAACATTCCGTAAAATTTTGAGGTATATAACAATAAAATAAGCGCATAGAATTCTGTCGGGAGGAGATTAATATAGCGAATGATCAAAGTAGCAAACGGCTCGAATAGCGAATTTTTAAATTATGAACACCTGAAACGAGAGTGACCACTATCAATTTTGCTATTTTAGCCATTTGCTATTTTGATCATTCGATATTCTGACCTCCACCCTTTTTGCTATCTGTGTAGGTAGATTGTGTAGACTTAGTATGTTTCTAAATCTCATATTGTAACAGAATGATGTAGCGATCGAACCAGTACCTTCGGATTCGATGGACGCACTGATGACACTGTTGAAAACATTTCGATCATCGACAAATCCAGATGTACCTTGCAATGAAACGCCAAATGTTGACGCGCCAGGAGTTCCTTCGAAACATGGCAATTCTCGAAGATCCACAAAGAGTTCAAATGAGATACGAAGCGGCCCGAAAAATATACAATTAATTTGCTTGACTTCAACTGACGAAACACACGATTCCGTTGTGCGGGAAGACTGTTTTGAGAATACAAACCAACCGTTGAACACTTCCATCACTTGCAGAACGATGAAAAATCGAGATATTACGAATTTGAATGTGAGCAAGACGTCACAAAAAGCTCTATTGAAATATAGAGATGAAATTCAATGCTCTTCTCGTACGAACCCCATGTACACGAGCAACAGTCAAAACAAGCCATGGGAGGTTGTGGCGTGGTAAGCTTTTTTTTTCTTTGTTCGAGGATGCATCATACATATATAGCATATACACTCCAAAGTAAAAGTATGACTGAATTCATTCCAAAATAAATGAACAAACAGAATTCGAATAACCAAGTTGAATATTGACATTTTGGAAATTAAAATTCGAAATCTTAAAAAATGTAAATCATTCGGAATGATTTACTATGATGTGATACAAAACGTTTGAACCATAGATCAGAGTAGGCCGAGACCACCTACTATCTTTTAAAATCCATTTTATAATCTTATTCAAAGAATTTTTAAACGTTAAGTAAACAGCGCTTCGATTTTTAAATCTCAAAAATACTATGACGAAGAACAACACTTTTGATCAGAAGGAAAATGAGAATGAAGACCTTTGCAATTTTTTTTTTCATTGTATAATATTAATTAAAGGTCTTTCAAACGCAGCATTTTACGCACGCTTCGCGTGCTTAAAATCCTGCTTTTTTGGGGATGAAACGATATGAGATGCATCCTTAAGAATACTTGGGCCAAAGTTGCGGAGAGGAATAGGAGAGGGGCTTCACTGATCGCGTTATGCAGTGTGCGAGTGAGAAACAGCGACGCAGTGAGCAGCTAGACAAGAATAAAGTCTTTCGTTTACTCAATTAATGTCAGAAACTGAACCGTAAATCTACTTGCAATTTGGACAAACTAATTTGGTCTTAAACTACGATCTTCACATGATGTTGGTTCTTATTTTCCGGAACGAACAGAATTTGGTGGAGGAAATCACTATATCCAGTTGTTTTCGACCGGTTTTTGAACACTTAACACGGTATATAAGATATAAAGCTATATAAGATATATAGCTTTGGGTTCATATTATTAAAAAAAAACTAGACAGTGACAAAATCTTTATAAAATCACGAACGCTCGAGTGTGCTGTTGTCTACGAAATAGTGAAGTTCCATCGCGATCAAACAGCAACGCGTTTTGGCCCAAATA
This sequence comes from Ephialtes manifestator, assembly GCA_963970395.1. NCBI lineage: Eukaryota > Metazoa > Arthropoda > Insecta > Hymenoptera > Ichneumonidae > Ephialtes > Ephialtes manifestator. The sequence goes on from OZ019971.1 coordinate 1,517,936, forward strand.
TTCTTAAGGCAGTTACTATCCGACAGTTGAATACACACTGTTTAATCTTTCTTTCTTTTTTATTGTAGGATCGCCAACAAGCTAGTCGATGATTTGATCATCGATGTATCGAAAGAATTTCAAATGGAAGATACTATACGTGAATTATTTGCTCTAGAATTTAGAGAATTTTAATTCGGACATCGGGAGTTTCGTACAGTTGATGTTATCCTAAGATTTTTTATCAAAGATTGTGTACCTATCACAAATTTCGAATACTTTACAACTTGTGAATATGTTTACTTTGTAAATAAAGAACCGGACCTTTTTTGCACATTCCTTGCGTCTCATTTTTACGCCGAAATTTCGTAGTATAATATTGTTTCGTGCGTGTCTAGTGGTACGTACCCTCGCGTCCGATCCTTCTCAGGGCAACCAGAACAGCTCTCGCCTAAATATCCCTTGTCTCATGGTTCCTGAGTCAATAAAAATTCGCTCATATAATGAAAAAAGTACGATGTTCACTGCATAGAGTAAAAGCCGTTTGTGAGTACTATATTGGTTGTGGCCACCTGCCACACTTAAATATGTTTTATTTCATTCGCGTTTCACGCTTCGCGGGCGCCAAACGTCGTTTACACACCTCGTGAAAGAAAATTTTGTACGATACTTATGCGAAAAACGTTTTCTTAACTCGTGTGATTTCAACACTCGTCTTCGGCTCGTGCTGCAAATTCACACTCGTCAGAAAAAGTTTTTTCGCACTCGTATCGTAATGTACTATTTTGTAACGCATGCATGAGAAGTGCTACTTCTCGTGCCTGCCGCGCGTGGCGTAAGTGACGCTTTACGGCCATCGATGCTATTTTACTTCTCGCACGGGAATCACTTCTCGCACGCACTTCTCGCACGCGCGCGACATTACACTCGGTAGCACTTCTCATGCATTTGTTACAAAAAGTATTATGCGATACAGAGCGAGAGAGCGATCATCGTACGACGGTTGTAAAGTTGATCGCCCGAGCCCCACGAGTATCACAGCAGCACGAGCCAAAGGCGAGTGCTGTTGTGCGATCAACTTCCCAACCTGCGTATAATGATCGCTTTCTCGCCCTTGTATCGCAAAGTACTATTTCGTGGCAATTGTAATTCTGTGCCTGTATTTAATCATGATTTTTCATAGCGTTGTTGATTTAGGAAAGGTTTATCGTCATATTGACGTCAGTTGGTCTTCATTACAAAAAATACTGTATCATGGAATAAACATGTTGCCCCAGATATGGCCATGATAACATAATCATTAATTTTTCGTTAATTATTACGCAATCAATTCATATATTCATAAAAAAGAACCAAAAGAAAACGAAAACACGCCAAGAAAAATATATAGCCAAAGAAATGTATTATAGTAACAAAAAAATAAAATGGTAGAACAACTTTCATGCTGGAGATTACCATCATTATGCAATGCCAAAATGTACTTTTTCAAAAAGCTCTGGTAAAAATAATAATAATAGTGTTCAGAGTAAAACATCAATATAATGTATGAGTATTTGTGACAAAGAAAGCTGTTAGAGATTATTTTCCTTCTGAATAAACACAATTCTATAATAAGATTAAAATAATATTCTATCGAATTCCGTTGATTCGCTATTTTGCCATTCGCTATATCAGCCATGCGCATATTTCTTTTCGATATAAATTTACTTAAACATATTAAAATTCTTAATAATTAATAATCTGTATTAAAGTCTGTTATAGAATTAGACTTTCTATATTTCATCATTCGCTAATTTGAAATTTCGGAATTTCAGTAGTTCTGAATTCTCAAGAATTCTCAATTCATTGAGAATCTGCAAGCCGTTTTTCGTCCACAAGTAAGTCGTCATGAATACTGTAGTATATTTTTATAATTGATACTCCAATTGCTTTTCACTTACGAGTCCCTTTTGAAGGCAAAATTTTGCGTAATTGTGTACTAGACAGGACTTTGAGAAATTCAAAAAATTAAAAGAATGCTTTCAAGTCTATTTGGCTTACCACAATATTTATTTTCACTTCGTTATATAAGAATACTTCTACAGATGATGATCACAGATTTAAAAAGTTGGATCTGCCTAAATTTTACAAAAATCGCTTCTTAAATACTATTCAAATTACTAAGTAGTCTTACGCAGGGGTTAGGCGACTTTCTTAATTTTTGATTGGGCCTTAAAAATCACTCTTTCCCATTTTCCCAGAATCACATAGGAGACTTCCTCTACTTCGACTAGTAGTGTCGCATAGGGGCTAAAAAGGACGAGTTTCTCTGCTCTAGTTGGCCGGAACTCTCCATTTCCAACTTTCCTGGAGGCTTGAGAGAAATCTTCCCCTTGCCTTAGTTAGCCTAGCTGAGCACCTGACGCCTCCCTACTCTTGGACTACTCCTAGTTCTTCTGTCTTCCGACCCATGGTTCAGCGGTCCGTGTTTGGGCCACGCAGCGATGTCGGAATGGTTCCCGAGTAGAAATTTCATCAGGCATGCCTGCTGTCACACGAGGACCAGATCAGTTTTAGGTACGGTAACCTTATTTGGGGCATCCGTAAATTCACCTGCTCAGGTCCATGTAAGGCTGAGATGTGGCATTCGTACTTTATAATGTCGTCTTTCCACCGGATCAGGCTGATGTCAGGCTAGATAGGTAACCTTATTTAGGGACCGTCGTAAGTTCACCCGATCACCTGGTCCATGTAAGGCCGAGATATGGGATTCTACCTTAAAAATGCCGTCTTTCCACCGGATCAGGCCCATGTCAGGCTTTACATACGGTAACCTCATATAGATATGCCATTCATCGACCTTACCCGGTTTGCATAAGGTCTTCCTGTCGCATTTGGATCAAGATTTTGTCCAATTTACCTTTACTTTCCGTGGTCAGACCCGCATACAGTCTTCGTATGGCATGGTTTTTTTTAATATGCCGTAAATTTACATTATCAGGTTCGTGTAAAGGCTAGATACGGCATTCGTTAAAAACATTAAAAAATTATTGTTATGCAAAATCAATCTTTTCAGCACCTTGCGTGTGCTGGATTTTTTCATATCTTTATCCTATCGAGAAGTATTCGAAATTTTCGCTGAAACTCACGTTTTACGGGACTGTACCGCTAGAATTACTTTGAAATCTATCCAGGTACTGACCGTCAAACGCCAGTACCTGGATGGGTGACCCCCCCCATCATGTTTGAATTTTGAATATTTCGGTCGTAGTCACAATAAATGGATGTACAGTTTTGACGTGTTTTCCTTTTAAGTACACTTCAAATAGACAATAAATATATAAAGTTTCTAAGATGTCAATGGCCGAGTGGGCTAAGGCGCAGAACTGTCACCCGGAGGATCAAGGTTCGATTCCCACCAACGGCAAATAAATTTACATGTGTTTTTTTCAGCAATTAATATGTACTGAAAACTAAATAAGCTCGAATATCCAATAGAAAGTGCAAAATAAATCGAATTCGATGAGCGCAGATAATTATTTTGTAATTTATTTGCCGTTTTTATAAGTAGGGGCTTAGTAGGGCAGCCCCTATCCGGCCCTTATCTGGAAAACTTAATCTGGCCCTGATCATGCGCTGCGTTACTTTCCTGCAAGGCCCGTATAAGGTTGCCAGGCAGGGGCGTTAGATTTAAATCCGGCTACCACGCTAGGGGCTGATATTCCCCGTAGCTGAATTTCTACTCGGGTTGCGTGTTTTAGGCGCATATTTTCTTGGGGATGTCAGAGTATCGCTTTTGAACAGTGATTGGATAGTCAAAACATAGTGATTGACAGTGACGAAAGATAATAATTGTCAATGGACGTAGCAAACGGTATATTTTCGAGATTACATGATTTAAAATATCGTATATCAGCTATTACTAAACGTTTACATAATGATTATATCCGATACAATTTAGTTGTATATTTTGCAAATGGAAACTTCTAATAAAACGTAATAGAAACCGTAAATTACAATTTACCGATAAAACGATATTTATTTTGTACAGAAAAACCACCGTTGAATTGAAAATTCCTTGAACAAAAAAACCGATTCAAAATTACTGATCACTTAATGCGGTGGTACCGATTGGAATTATTTCCTGATCGTGACAATAGCAATACAATCTCATTAAGGTAGTCCTTGCGCCGGGTATTCATTTTGCATAAATTCGAGAAAAATGAGAGAAAATTGGAAATACTTGTTGATGGTATATAAATCTGAAAAAACTCATGCACATTAAAGGTACTGAAAAGATTAATATTGCATAATAATTATTCTAAAACGTTATTAACAAACCCATATTTGTAAAAAATGAAAATGATACGATAATTTTTCTGAATACGTATGAATTTTTTCAGATTTTTAAATTCCCTTTGAGTCTTTTTCTATTTTATATGGAAAAAATTGTGAAAAAACATGAAATTTAAAGTGAATTAAAAAATTTGAAAAAATTCATACCTATTCAAAAAACTGAACGAATCATTTTCATTTTTTTTTAATGTCGGTTAAACAATTTTTTTTCATCAATTTGTTAATAACATTTTACAATGATTATTATACAAAATTAATCCTTTCAGTACCTTTAACGTGCATGAATTTTTTCAGATTTTTATATCATCGAGAAATGCTTGCAATTCCTTTTAATTTTTTTTCGAACTTATGCGAAATGAATACCAGGCGCAAGGACTACCTTAATAAATAATTGTTGTAACGATAGTTTTGCTGGTGATATCAGATGAAATAATACAAATGCCGATCAAGTGATCACCCCCTGATGAATCGTTATAGCAGAGCTAAGTCTTCGGGGTCAAACGTAAAGTCTCCGATAAAATTTATTTAAGTAATTATTTTTGCAATAAAAATTCTGCTGGCGAGATGATAAAGAGAAGAATATTAATTTATAATATATAGCTATACCGTAAGTAAGCTTGAATGTAAACTCATTATTTATGCTGTTTTTAATTACTTTAATAATTATTTAACGGCACGAAGCTATTGATGTAAGAATAAAGAATATGAAGAATATGCATATGGTCTATTGGTGACCGGTTAAGAAAATCATTACGAATAATGAAGTCGAATAATAACTTGATTTTCTGTTAACTTCTAGAACATCCGTTGTTGAAAAATGCGAAAAGGTAAAAAAATAATGATCGTGAAGGTGTTTGCAGCTGATCTCATATTATATGAGACCAAAATGTAAAAATGTGCATTATGATAAGAATAGAATTAATGGGAACAAGAATCTTCAATTTTTTGAATAATGCATTTAATCTACTTTTAACTTATAATTGATGTGTTACATAGAGCAAAAATTATTTTCAAATAAGTTAAATTCCGATGTATCACAGGCATATTAATGAAAATCTTTTCGGATCGGTGGCACATAGTTTCCACATTTTGGAAATCCCTTAGGCACTGGTGGTAAATCATCTGGTGTGCCAATATGGAAAGTAGTCACCATTCCCACAGCCAAATGAAACTCAAAGTGACAATGGAACAGCCAATAGCCTGCAAGACGAGTGGACAAATCAGTAAATGAGAAACTATTAATTAATTGTCAAGATTGAGCTTTGTTTACCTACCAGGATTGTCAGCGAAAAACCGAATGATCGTAAAACCATTGTTGGGAATGGCAAAGGTGTCCTTAGCGGGTGGATTTATTAGCTGTCTTTTTATCAATCCTCTGTCATCAAAATTTTTGACAATGGATAGATTAAAGTTCGGTACCTTGTACGTTTCGCTAGATCCACCACCGACAATATAGAAGGGGTGTCCGTGCAAGTGGAATGGATGCGATAGGTTCCCAATTCCAACTGAAATTGGGTTTTGGTTTGTTCGATTACGATATAAAAAATATGCTTAAGCTACGTCTTTAACTGTTCTGCGCGTACTTTCATCGACGAGAACCAGTTCAACGATGGAATTTAAAGGAATATTTTCGACGTGTGTGCACGGGCATGGATCCGGTCCTTTGCATGAAGATGGAAGATTGTTGACAGAACAGATTTGCTTATCGCTAATATCGCGTCGTTGAGAAATCAGTGGTGATGGTGGGAAGACGTTCGTGATATTGCCCACATATGCAATCGTCTCATTTATCGCAACTATACAGAAACAATTATCAGTAAATGAGGGTTTAATACGTTAACACCGATTTTATGTAGACGAAGGAACTTCTTACCGAGTAACCATTAAAATATAAGACTTTCCACACCAATACGGCTACTCGATTTTTCAAAGTTTCCAAAAAAATATTGTATTTCTGCTGTATTGTAATACTATATTCCCTAGAAAAAAGTACCAAATTTGAAAAGCTTACGAAGTTCCGTTATGAGATAAACAAATTGGTTTTTCCATTAGTTACGCGATATCTCGATAACCCCGAAGCGTAATTAAAAAAAACACGAAAATGATCGTTTTTCATACTCTTAAAATATGTACTGTCTTATTTTTTTGCAATGGCGTCAAATTTTTAAATCTAACTTTTCCAGGTAAGAGCCTTCCTTTTTTGAACTAATATATTTTTGTCTATGTTCACTGAACCATTATCAAAAAGTCTACAGAAGAGCTAGTTCGCAAACGCAATAGTTTATGTAAAATAACTTTTTCTTCAATTTAAAATATTAAAAATATGTAAAACAATTGATAGAATGCGGGAATATATCGAACAAAACACCAAACAACTTTTTAAGAAGTAGGCCGTTGTAGAAACACTACAAATAAAAACGACACAACTTTTAAATATTAAATGTAAATGTAATTTAACTCAACTCATGATATATCTGATGATATTCTGTAGTGCAGCGTTCATATTATCTATCACTAAACCGACTTCAACATCGATCGCCCGAGGTGGCAGGTTCTATTTCTATATCTTACCACTCAGAATTTCCATGTTTCTTAAGTTTTAATATGTTTTTCACCATACCTGCGCGGAAAGTTCGACTCCCCGCCCTACGGGCTTTACGTAATTCGAACTTTCCGCTGCAGGTATGGTGAAAAATAGTATACTCCACTGGGGAGTGAAAGTAGACTATCCCCAACCTCGCCTTCGGCTCGGGTGGTAATCTTACGCGCGGTTGGACATAGTCTACTTTCCCTCCCTAGTGGCGTAATATACTATTTTGTAACACGTGCATGAACAGCGGTGCTTTTCATGGCAGTTTTGCGGGCCGAAAGTGGCTAGTTTCATAGCAGTGTTGAAATGATAGGTTGGCGCAGGCGCAGTTCGCGATTCCTTCACTTTCGACCCTGCTGTTTCACTTTCGACCCTAGGGTGGAAAGTTGGTAACCTCACTTTTCACTGTTCGTCCCGCAAAACTACCATTCAAAGCACCACTCTTCATGCACCTGTTACAAAAAATATGGTGTGCAACACGGGCCAAAATTGGCGTTTACGACTCGTGTGATTGCAGCCCTTGCTTCGTTCGGGCAGCAAACCTCACACTCGTCGCAATCGCCAACTTTCGACCCTTGTTGCACAATATACTATTGGGCTTATCGAGATATCAACAAACCAAACAAAAAAGTGGTTATTTTATCTCGTAAGCGGAACACCGTAGGCTCTTGGAATTTGGTTCTTTTCCGAGAGAATATAGTATTACAATACCGCAAAATTACACCATTTTTTGAGAACTTTGAAAAATCGGGTATCCGCATTAGTGTGGAGTGTCTGAAATGTATTCTCTAGTACGTAGCGAAGAACCAGCCCCTCTGACAGTCTACGGTTTGATAAAGACTAAGTAATTGTTTGATTGAATTTTACCAAGAAATGTTTTATATGTGCCAGGTCGGAATATATCCGCCTTTGCATAATCCACAAAAGCAAGCCCCAAATACATGCGAATATCCGGTTTGGATTTCTGAATTCCTTTTGGCACGGGTTGGGCATTTTTCAGTTGACTGAGACACATGACATTAGGTACGTCTGTTGCGTCATCACAGTGAACGTTCAATTCATTGAGAATCTGCAAGCCGTTTTTCGTCCACAAGTCGTCATAAATAGTGTAGTATATTTTTATAATTGATATTCCAATTGCTTTTCACTTACGAGTCCCTTTTGAAGGCCAACATTGTATGATGGTTTTTCAAGCTGAGGCTTGGATTCCTTAGCGGATTCGTAACGAAGAAAGGCTAGTTGCTGACGTTGCAACTCGGTGCATTCTCCGATACCACGAAATTGAATCCAATAAATGCCGATGGGTTTGTCGGTGTTGATAATAAAATCGAAGCGCTCGGCTACGAGAAACGTTAAGTATAATTGCATAGTGTATAATTCGAAAAAAAAAATCCACTTCAAGGTTACTTTTTGTATTACCGGAAGACGAAGTGAGACTGGTAACGGTAACAGGTATCACAGGTTCACCATCAATTGCAATGATCGTGATATTGTGTCCCTGGATAGTCATTGTTACCGGGCAGGCTAAACCACAAGCGTTGATCATACGAAATCGATAACGAAGGCCTTGCTTAACAACAAAAGTAGCCAGGGGCGTCGTGGTGGAAAAGGTAGTTCCATTTAAGAGGCCCTGCGACGGTCGAAACAATAATTCGAAGTAATTCATTGATCGCATGAAATAGTATATTACACATCTAGGGCAGTAAAGTAAGAAATATCTCAGATCACATGTAATTGTCGGCCGCGGCGAAGCCGAGGTCGACTAACATGTGATCTGAGGCTTTCTTATTTACTGCCCGAGGAGTGTATACGATTTTTCTCATCAACGGAGCCGAAAACCGGGAACTTCCTTCCGCGCAGCGGAACGAAAGTTGTCGCTTTCGGCCCGGAGGTGAGAAAAAGAAATACTAGCTAGCCCTAATGCCGGATCCGACAATTGGATTCTGTCTCACCGTCCATTGACCCATTCCATTGACGAGAAAATTAGCAGGCAATTGTCTTGGGTTGCGCCTGAGAGTACCGGGGAAGTGATCAGCTGCACCCTCATGAAACCAGTCTGTTACGTAAATAACGTGATCAATAGTGTCAAAATCCCACAGATTGTTGTTTGGCTCTGTCACCTTGGGCTCCCGAATAATAAGCGGTCCCATGAGCCCTTCGCCTTTGTGCAAACCAGAGTGAGCATGCCAAAAATGTGTGCCGGCATTGTTAGCCTTCCATTGGTATCTGAAGGTCGTATCTTCTATAATCGGACACTGTGTCACATATGGTATACCATCGGCATACTGATAACCTTTCTGATAGATTCCATGCCAATGTATTGTTATGGCGTTGCCAGCGACAAGATTCTCTACATCAACGACAATGTTGTCATACTTGCAGGCAATGATTGCAGGTCCGGGATACATTCTATTAGCTGTAATTATACCAGCTCTTTCGAAACCGTCTCCTAGTATACATTGACAGTCGTCTGTCAACCGTGTCGTCTTGTTCGTACGGCATAGATCGCAGGCATCCGTTAGGGTAGCATAATATTCTACTGTGAACTTGTAATAGCATGTTTTGGGTTTTTCACCGCGCTGACAATCACGAGCGCAGTTATCGGGAGACGATAGGTATAGCGATGATTCCGTATAGCTATCTTGTTCTTCAGAACATTCGTTAGAGCTGTCAGAGCTTCCAGAATTATCAGAGTTGTCTGCAACGAAAAAAAACACTTGTGATAAAATGGTACCGAATATGATACATCAGTAGCAACTAATGCACTGAGAAAATCTAATGTGACAGAATGCTGAATACAATGCGTTCTTCTATACAAATTGTTTCTCATTAGGGTGTTACATCTTCAATTTTTTCCTTCAATTTGAATCCTTTAAAAATGTAGATTCCGACTTCAAAAAACACCTCGTGAAAGGAGGCGGAGTGGCGCCTCCACATAAAATCCTAAGAGCCGAATGTGGCAAACATTCAACTCTTAAGATTCATATTTATAAGTTTATATTGAAAAATGCAACATCTCTTAGGGTTGAATTTTTAGTTCCAAGTTTGAATTCAAGTACGTAAATGAGATCGAATTTTTCATTGTATTTCGTACTTGAGCTCGGATTTAAGTTCAACTTGTAAACTGTAAATTCGACCTTTAGACTCAATTCCCAGCGATCCTCTTTCACGAGAAGCTTTTTGACGTCGAAATTTAATTTTTTTTGCGATTTATTATTTTATTATTTTAGAAAAAGAAATTGTGTTTTACTTCTCACCTTCATAAAAATGAAGCATAAGTCAACTTTGTGAAAAACAACGCTCATTTATTACAATTTGAATATTTCTTCCTGTGAACTTGGATTACTTGCAAAAGAAATTATGAATAATTTTTTAGGTACAAACATCGAACGCGGTACCACTTCGGATTTTTGCCAGAGCACCTTGTTCGTGAGGCATTTTTTCAGGTAAAAATAAAAAAAAAAGGAAAAAAATGAATAGTTGTCGTGGCAAGCATAAAAACATTGATGTTGATAAAAACTGTTTGGGCAACATGTGTACAGTACAGTCGACCATATATTTATCTACATATGAATATTACTCATTGAAATATTTTGTAGTTATTGACTAATTACTTACCGCAAGTCTCGGCGTTAAGACTTAGAGCTAACAGCACGCATATGGTCAAGAGTTTCATCGTGACTGCGTTTGGAAGACGTCTCCGTGTAAATTTGACGGCGTTTTTGTTTGCTACAATTATGAAACTAATTGTCCGTATTTGCAAGTATACATTGAATTGTTTCAAGCCTTATTCGCCTTAATGGCCACATTTCAAGATAGTAGCAGATATCGACTGGACTACAACTATGATGTTTTGCTAAGTACTTTCCTTATTCAATACAAATGATGCTTCATATGCTTATACGCAAGCTTTCAAAGCAGATGCACTTGTCGTGCACATGCCACTTGTATTTAGTCTCTCACACTGAATTATATCATTCAAATACATAAAACAAACGACGCAACTCGTACGATGCAGCCTGTATCTGAAAAAGAACCACTTGTTTTTGTTGGTAACCACATTGTAGTCGGTAATCGTTGGTACAATCCATTAATGCACATCCATGAATGCGTATTTGTACAATGAAATCACTGGTCGTAGAAAACAAACGTTAACTGAACATGACTTCCTTGATAAGCTCTGTCACCGAAGTTTAAACCGAAAATAACTGTATTACATCCACTTTTTAGCCGAAAAAGAACACTCGGTTAGTCCTTCGTGTCATCGGCTGTTTAACGGATTTAAAAAAAATGTTCTGTCAACATTAACAAAGTTTAATCGGTAATAATCCTAAAATACAATTGGATAGAAATCATCTTGGTTAAAATTGGTCAATTCACCAGATCAAATTTATTAAATTGCAAATTTCGGTTAAACTCGGTAAAACAATGATTAATCAAGATTCAGTTCCAAGTTCGATTAACAAATCGGTTAGAAAGTTTGCTAGGGAAAGTAACGTTAGATTTTTGTTATTAAGAGTCGCGGTAGTAACTCGATGCCAGGTTAAAAAAAAATTAATGTCGCCTTCATATTTTCAGTTTCCCCCTTCAAACCCACTTCAAAGAAGATATCTCGCATTTCTAATACATAAATTGTCTGTTTATTTGTTCTTTAATTAGCTGTCGGTACACCGTATATATACAAGTAGGACTCTGCTCCACTGAGTGCTCCACGCCCAAAGGGACGAAATTAAAAAAAAAAAAATTCTCAACATTTATGGACCACAATTTTAAGGCTCCAAGATTTAATATTCTGTATGGAACGGAAAGATACTTATGTATATAGGCGTATAGGGCATTGCATGACCTGTCCCCCCCATGTACGGTTTTACCTATATATATAGGCCTATAGGGCATTCCACACGGAAAAAAAGGCTTAGTTGGAACTACCAAGTGCTATGGTTATATATGCGCCAGACAATTAATTGGTTAGACTAACCAAGTAATTTGTTAGGTGACCAATTTCTTGGTTAGACTAACCAAGTGACTTGGTAGCCTAACCAAGAAATTGGTTGGTCTAACCAATTAATTGTCTGGCGCATATGTAACCATAGCACTTGGTTGTTTCAACCAAGCTTTTCTTTCCGTGCATGTCAAATCCTTCCCTATGTATGCTCTACGTGGCCCAAATTTCTCCAAGTCTCTCAAGGGCCCTCGAAGCCGGATTTTTCGAAGTCCGAGGGATAGAGGAATTTCAGACGAGTAGTATCATGTTGGTGATGGAATTGTAAAAAATAGATTCGAAATATTTAACCGAGGTTTTGCGGTTTGCAAAGGAACCGAGTTTTCTTTGCAATGGTATCGTAAAGTAAAACTTCGATTAAAAATCTTCGGATATGAAAAATAAATGCTCCGTATTGTCTTCTTCATAGTGGTGTAGAAACGATAATATTTTGTAGTGTGTATTTGAAGATTCTGAATTCGGAAGAGGGGGGGGGGGTGGGGGGGGGGGGGGGTTTGGCGCGCAGCCCTTCTAATAGACCTATATAGTGATCGTGGGAGTGAAATATATGCTTGGGTGTGGGGCTAGGAGGAGTTAGGAGCGGGAGGAGGTGAGGGTGCCTGGATTATTCCAAGTTCCTCAATGGACCCCCCCCCGCCCGAATTTGGGGAACAATGCGAGCGCGGGCAGCGCGCGACCCACGATAAAATCCTAGTCTATACATATTTAGTTAAAAATCAAATGACGAGCGGTAATGTTTATTGATAAGATGACTAAGGATATGTTGACCCTAATAGTATTTTTATACGCCGTAATTCAGGCAGACGCCATTATTGGTTATGACTGCAGATCCTCAAATATAAATATCACAACTTTATCATTGATTGATGTGGGTGACTGTGACATTCCGAAACCAAAGATCATTGCCGATCCGGTTTATATACAATTACTACCAACTAAATGAGTTCACTCACAACAAAGTCATTCAATCTAAGGTGGAATTGCATCGAATAATTTATCATTGTGGGATGCACTCTCATATTTCGATCATAGCCCACGGACAAGTTGGTCGTAACAAAGTCATGACAAGGTCGTGAAAACGACTGCCCTCAAAAATTTCATGCGGTCGTTTTTTTTCAGTTTACCATGAAAAACCGAAAAAACAAGCGAAAAACTTTGTTAGGGCAGTTGTTTTCGCGGTTGTTACGACCGAATTTCGGTTTATTTTTTGCAAAAAACCGCCCGGTTGTTTGACGGTGGTTTTTACGGTGAATCAGCTGGAAACGACGGTTGTCAAGATTGCTAGGGTGGCTATACGTTAATACGCACCGAACATCCAAAACTGCTTATTTCCGAAACTAAAGAGGGAGAAACCTTCGCAAAATCCAAACCGATCGCCTTAGAAAATTTAGATATATTCGCTTATATAAATACAAAATTTGTATTTGTAGAGAAACATATTCGTAAGCAAATAACACAATTGTATCTCGATGTGCTGGCGCAACCATGCAACTTCGAACAACAGGTGTTGAAAAACGCCCTCATCATCGCAACTGAGACACCTGATGAATTCTCATTTTATCTGATGAAAGGACCGGGATGACAGTAGTCGCGGGTGAGGTCGTTCACATAATCAAGTGCATTCCAGTCGATGTCCGAGTAAGAAGAACCGAACGCTGTTGTCATCAACTACAGTAGAACCACGTTTATCCGGCCTTCGATTATCCGAGACTCCGCGTTATCCGAGCCACTGGACTTTCCGAGCACTCCGCGATAACCGAGGTGTACGCTCGGATAATACGGAAAAACTCGAATAAAACGGATAAAGCTATTCCTCATTGTATGCATTGTGTATGGTTTCCGTATTATCCGAGTTTTCGGCTATACGAGGTACGTCCTCCCCACATTACCTCGGATAAACGAGGTTCTACTGTACCAGTATCCAGAGGCAATCACAGTATCTTTTTGTCGCCAAGGACATACATCATAATGGAGGCAGGAGTGGAGATAACCTGTGACGCACTATTACCAACCCAACATCTTTTGGCTGACTTTTGGTACAACGTACTTCCTGGACCAGTGCAGAGTTCGCCACCAATAATCATCAAACCAATAACCAAGCCAACGTGGACTTATACCAATCCAGCATCACTAGCAACTAGTGGCATTTATACGAAGGAAGACCGCGATAAGCTCAGGAACCATATCATTTTCCCTGTTGAGAAGCTTGCAGCACTGAATACCATCGCTCGAGGAATGTCTGGACAACCAATTTAGTCCCAGGGTCTGGCATTTTCCAACATGTTGGGTGCGGACGGACTACAGAACCGTCTGAACACCATATGAGGCCGTTTAATTTTCTTTGGAACTGCGAGTGCCGGGATCATTGGCATCATCTTCTTCATACGTTTAATAAAGCTGATCGATATTGATCAGCTTCAGAAGCCGATGATAAGGATGGTCATTGGTACTGATCGGAGCCATCTGGGACTCAGTCACTCATATCCTCCTTCATTTGAAAAGGAACATGGATGGACCACAGACTCGGACAATCACTGCGCAATTTCATGAATTAGAAAAAATTCATGTACCGACTGCCCAAAACGAAGCCTCTCCAGTGAAGCCATCATCATGAAGTGCATTTTCATTGAGAACCTGAGAAGATTTCAAGATCAACGATCGTCAACAGAAACGAGATACTTTTGATTCATTTTATATATTATTGTTAACCTATAACCAATGTTCAATCTGTTGTTCCTTAAGCATTCAATCAAATATCATTTTAAATCAATACTGACATTTGTCCCGACGTACCCTTACCCCAAAAATAGGCAACTATCCGAGCACCGCTGTATGTCCCGCGAAAGTGCCCCACAGTCGGTGGTCGATCATGTAGGGAAATTAGGAGAACGACCCTACAGACGGTTGTCGATAAGTAGGGAAATTAAGAAAATGAAGGTTGAAGGACTCCGGTCGATGGCCTATTGGCAATGCGGTAATGCGACAAACCCTAGATTAAGTAAGGAAAAAGAAAAAAAAAAAAAAAAAAAATTCTGTACACTGTATTGTCAATAAAATTCCTTTACTACTACTACTAAGAAAATGTCATAGCACAGTAGGGATGTGAGGCCGTCCGTTAGTCTGCAAGCTAGGGGAAGCTCCACGCAACCTTGAAGAAGTTGGCAAGGTGACTTTCGCCCAACCAGAGGCGAGAAACTCACCCTCTTTTACTCTTTAAAAATTACTCACTTCTCTACTCACTAGCTTTAAGATTAAGAAAATCTTTTTGAAAGTGAGAGACGGGAGTTTTTGCGGCCAATTAGAGCCTAAAGAAACTGCCCTCTCCCAATCCTGCGTAATACTAGAAGTTAAGAGCATTAACATATAAGGGTGCAATTTTTGTATTTTTACTTAATTCTAATTTTGAAATCAACCAACAACATCTCCAAAAGGCAAAGTGAATAAATTCAGTGGTAAGCTATTCAATTCGAAAGTATTCTTTCATTCCGAATTGACTTGAATTTTGCGCGGTACACCGCGAACTCTCTAAGTCCTGTTCAAAATCCTCAAACCCTACAGTTTTGCGCGGAACGCCCCATATATAAGTCGAAGATACTTCATGTACATTCCTCAAATATAAGTACTATGGCACGATAAATTGGATATTAAATATATATTTTTAATACATTATCAATTTATCAAAAATATATCGAATAGATGTTTAATATATGTCACTGTATATTCAATAATATACTTTTTGCTTCTTCATAGAGGAAGTAATGTTTTCATGAAATTTTTTTTTCGCGATTTTCATGTCAGGATACTCAGAATGATCCAAAACGTCGAGAAAAGTGGACTAGAAAAAATAGCCGTACGTATGTGCATGTGTATACTTTAGCTATCGATCTGAAATATGGTACACAAGTGAAGCACCATCCCCTCTTTATTTGTTGCAGTTTTTGGCAAATTATATACACAAATTTCGATTTCATGCCGTTCTGAATTTTTTTTTAAAAGGGCGAGGGGGCTCTAACTTTTGTAAATTTTAGTCTATTTTGCTAAATAGTTGTTTATAAGAGCAGGTGTACTCAATGTTGTTTGGGATTGAATTTGGCTCGAATGGAATTATGGAATTTTGATTTTTTCAAAAAATTTACATTATCGCTCTATTGTAACCTCTATATATAATAATAACGAAATAAAAAAACGAATTCACAACATGTTTATTTATCTCATTAAAACAAGGATGCAAAGTAGAGAACCTTGCACATTGCTTCCTCATTATTTTTCGCTTTTTACAAAGCTTCCTCTATGAGGGAGCCAACATTGATTAGCATACTTCCTCATAGAGGTAGCTTTGTAAAAAGCGAAAAATAATGAGGAAACTATTTGCGACCTTCCATTTTCCAGGTTCTTTTATATACTTTTTTCAATGGGGACCGCTTTCGAAAACAGTCATTCTTCAGGCACGGTCGTCGCTTAGATGCTGAGGAAGTCACGATTTTTGGCCATTTTGGCCAAATTTAGGAACGTCTTTGCGTTCCGTTTCTGCCATTATAAAATATCATCATTTTTACTTGCACAACTGCGGTGTAGCGAGAGAAAATAAAGGCGGCTCGCAGCACATTACACGTTAATGGAACAATTAACGTATGAACGGCTTCGCCGGGGCTTCCTGCTGTCTTCATACGAGTAGTGCGCAAAATGCTTCTTTGGCCACTTGTATCGAAATATACTATTGACGAACCTCGAACGCCGACTCCTTAGCCCGTTCGTTGCTTAACGTAGAGTGACTTGTCAATCGCACTCGATTTTCCAGATCATGAGAAATCGATAGTTTGACGCATACGTTATCGGTTCTCACAGTCTGGGCTTAGATAATGCCCTTAGCAGTTCGGACCACAGTCGAATCACGGTGAAAATCACGCGTGAGTTTTGATACCGAAATTCACGGTCGTATCACGGCGGAAATCACGGACCCTTTTATACCGTTTAAACTTTTGAGCTTGCGGACCGTGATTTTACAATAAATAACGGTTGAAATCACGGTCCGAATCACGGCTTGTCGGAATTTTCAGTGCCATGGTAATTCGCAAAATCACGGCAGATTTCACGTTTTCGGGTTTTACTTGTCATGATTTTTCTTTTAATCATGGCCGATATCACGGCTGAATTCACGGCCCTAAAATCCGTCGTGCCGTGTTTTTCTTTAGTAATCACGGTCAGAATCACGGCAGATGTCACGTTGCCGTCATGCCAATGAAATGCTGTTATCGTCGGTATTTAATTTGTAATTATATAAAATGTGTAACATTTGAAACTGAATTTCATTCAGAGATTCTTGAATGAAATTCCTTCTTCAGAGGGATTGAAGAGAAGACAACGTCGTCTTTTCTTGGTCCTCTTTTCTAAATGGCTAGGACATCTCCAAAACGTGGTCTTTCAGGATATGAGAGCACAGCAACTTGCAATAAGCTGCGTGTTTATATGTAGGAAAAGGTGAACAATCACTTGCGAGAAACGTTTCGGGTCGTTGGCCATCTAGCGGAGCTAAGCCGGGTTTCCGCGTGGCAAAAGAGAGGCGCCCGTAGTTAGCCCGCTAGATGGCGAACGAGCTCAAACTTTTCTCGCAAGTGATTGTTCGTTGTTCCATGCATAAGTACGGGCTGTCGTTAGTTACCATGCCCCCATGTACTGACGTGCGTAATTTTTACTGTCTTTTATGAGTAGTACAATATATGCTAGGGTACAGAAAAATTCCCAACAGCAATTTCAGCTGTGATTCCGACCATGATTACTGGGAAAAATTTCAGCACGACGAATTTCAGTACCATGAATTCAGCCGTCATATAGGCCATGATTAAAAGAAAAATCACGACAAGATAAATTCCAGAAACGTGAAACTGCCGTGATTTAAGACGTGATCTTGCGAATTACCATGGCACTGAAAATTCCGTCGAGCCGTGATTCGGGACGTGATTTCAACCGTTATTCATTGTAAAATCACGGTCCGCAAGCTCAAAAGCTTAAACGGTATAAGAGGGTCCGTGATTTCCGCCGTGATACGACCGTGATTTTCGGTGTCGAAACTCACGCGTGATTTTCACCGTGATTCGACCGTGAACAGCGTCAACTCCAGGCGTGGTTCAACCTGCTAGGGTGATCAAGATCTCGCGTCGCTGTCCCTTTTATTTGAATAGAGATTTGACAATATGTCGCATTAATGAATTCGATGATTATCTTAACGCTGACAATAGTTACAGTATCGTAGATTCGATATTAAATTACGTATAGTTTGTCTTAATTCTATTCGCAATTAGCCCTGAAGGTTTAAATTTGGCGTCTAACGTCGAGGAAAGTGTTAAATTATCCTGTCATATCATATACGATCATGTATGAATTGTGACAGGATAATAATTTTGTCTACTTTTTTCACGACGTCAACGCTCAACCCGACTACTTGAGCGTTCGTCGGAAATATAATAGTTAAATATATTCGCGTTAATTTCGATCACTACTTCTCGATATATCGAAACTTCGTGATAGGTTTCAATACACAAGGTGAAACAGCTATAATTCTTAAGCATGGTGTCATTGTTTCGAGTATTTACTTATTCGCTTCTGACATATAAGTGATGTTCTGAAAACTACGTATACGAGGGTTACTATAATTTGCCATAATGCTAAGGCGATTCAGTTATTGTTCCAGTACTAAAAGTGCACGTACTATTTATCCGTCATACAGGTAAGTCCATCTCTCGTAGAAAAAGATATTTTCGCAAGTCCAAAAAAAAATTCATAGCAGAAAAATTCATAGAAACAAATTCATAGCAGGACTTGAAGAAATTTTTCTCATTTGGTCATATGCACCGATTTAATCCACAATATCTACTATCAACAGTTAGGAGATCTGATCTTCTAACTTTCTTCATACTGAGAAAAAAAAATATATTGATAACTATAGGTTGTATTTCACTGTGTAGTTCACTATTAAAATTACTATGAAATTATATTAACTATAGAATCAGTTACAGTAACTACAACGTCGTTAATTTAACCATTAAATCGGTCAAAATAACTATTCAAATTGTTATGTGGATTAAAAATCTACATTTATGGCTTAATAGTTGCCTGAACTATCACGAATCCTCTCAGTGCAGAGTTTTATAAATAAATCAGGCTTCGTCAATTATTTTCAATTTATTTAGCATGCTTTACTGTTCTGAGGGATGCATGTCAATAACTACACCCTAATTCGAGATAATCGGATTTCCGGCTGTTCATCTAGAATTCAAGTTTCGCCTTGAAGTTACCGCATTTTGGAAAACCTTTGGGAATCGGTGGCAGATCCTCGGGGGTACCAATATGGAAGACTGCGCTCATGCCATCTATTAAATGAGGCAAAAAGTGGCAATGAAATAGCCAATATCCTGAAATGAAATAAAAACAAATGGTTAAAAAAACGTAAGGGACATAATATCTGTAATTTGTATAATTAAAGTTCATTTTTGCAATTACCAGGGTTCGAGGCAACGAAGCGAATAACCGAAAATCCATTATTTGGCAGGGCAAAGGTGTCTTTCGCGGGCGGTCTTTTCATATTTCTAAGCATCTTGCCTCTCTTGTCAAGATCTTTGACAAAGTTGACGTCTATTTTGGTTGTGTTATAATCATCACCGCATCCTTCACCGAGAATGTGAAACGCGGAACCGTGCAAGTGAAATGGATGCGACAGTCCCGGAACTCGAGCTGAAAGATTCAAATCAATTTTGTCATTAATTGGACTGTCAACCTGTAATCATACTTCGCGCAAAAAACGGAAGAATGAAAATAGTATTTTTGAAATATTAAAAGAGTCTTGGATTATGTATGCCAAGTTTGACGTATTGGAATAAGACATACAGAGTAATATTCCGCCGAAATAAAGAAAGTATTAAAACAGCATTGGAAATAGTGTAAACAGTGAGTATGACTTATTGGACGGAACAATAGTAAAAAGTATTAAACCAAATTATTAGTATTTTTGTAACTCATGCACGTAATGTCGCACATTTCGTGCCTGCAAAGCGTGCGTGAGATCGCGTATTATGCTCACGTAAACGTAGATAATTTCACGTACGCCATCTGGTGCATGAAGTTATCTAGATTTCTGTAGATAACTTCACGTACACATTGGCGTGTGTGAAACTATCTACAAGATAATTGTACGCAATGCTTTGCAGGCACGGAGATGTGCGACATCTCGTTGACATTTGTTACAAAAAATAGTGTGTTATACTTGTGCGACAAAGCGGCCGCCCGCGGAGGTTAGGAAGCGGTGCACCCCTAGCGGATCCGAGCAACCGTCATTTTGTGGTTGCTTTACGGTCACATACAAGTAACCGTCATTATGAGGTTCATTTCCAGTTGTTTTACCGTAAAACAACTGTAATGTAACCGACAAAGCGACCGTTATTTTGGAACAAAAAAAAATCCGATTGGAACTGCACTGCGACCAATGTTTTAACCAAGAAGAAACTTTAAAGTAACGCAGAAGTAACCGACAGTTCGTTAAAAGTTGTTTTTCGGTTATTTGAAAGATCTTCATATAAGACCCGAAACGGAAGATTGAGTTCATTACGGGTCACTTTACGGTTACCCGCCGGTCACTAGGTTCCTTCTGGGTTATTCTGGAGTGATTTTTTGTTCCATAACGACCGGTCACTCTTCGGTTATTTTGCGGTTCTTCGGATCCGCTAGGGACTCGCCTCCGCTCGTGCTAGAAACAACACTCGGTTTCGCCTCGTGTCGTTGTAGCACTCGATTTGGCGAGTGCGCCGCTTCCTAACCTCCGTGCGTAACGGCCGCTTTTTCGCACTAGTATCACAATCTACTATTAAAATCCAGGTCGAAATCTCCATGGCTCTTGGTGTCCAAGTCAAATTTCCATTGTTTTCAGTATCCAGGACGGTATCTCCATGGTTTTCGGTGTTCAGGTAGATATTTCCATGCTTTTGCTTCCTCATAGAGGAAGCTTTGTTTTCATGAAAAAAAAAATTCGAGATTTTCATGTCAGGACACTTAGAATGGTCCAAAACGTCGAGAAAAGTGGTTTAGAAAAAATGTCCGTATGTATGTGTGTGTGTGTGTGTGTGCAGGGCTTCGGAAATTCAATCGCCTCTTACTCAGTAACCGTTAGAGCGATCGGGCTTAAATTTGGCAGGCAAGTGAAGCAGTCGGCCCTCTTTGAATTATGCGATTTTTGACTAAATATATGCATACATTTTGATTTAATGTAATTTTTAATTTTTTGAAAAAAGGGCGTGGTCGTTCTAACTTTCGTAAAAATTAGTATATCGTGCTAAATAGTTCTTCATAATAGCATTGGCACTTAATGTTGTTTGGTATTGAATTTGGTTCGAATCGGTCGAGTGGTTCAGATTTTATCGAATTTTGAATTTCTGAAAAAATTTACATTATGTCGCTAACTTATACAAAATCTAATCTGACCAATCGAGCTCAAATTTTGTATATGAACAGAATAATATTCAGCTATGTTAAATATGTAATGTAGGGACAAACGATAGAAAAATTTCAATTTTATTGGATTATGAATAGTTGAAAAAAATTACGGTATCGCATTATCTGCGGTAAAGCATGAGATATCCATCCCAAATGAAATATATGAACTAAATAATATTCAACAACGATAGATATATAATCTAGTGACGAACGGGTATAAATTTTTATTCCATGGAATTTTGAAATATCAAAAATATAACTTTAACGCATGAACTTTTGAAAAACCTGAGATATCAGCACAAATTTATTATGTGAACGAAATAATACTCAGACATGCTTATCTATTTATTAAAAATTGACTGGTGTCGTTCAGCATTTCGTAAAACATCAGAAAACAAGAATAAAATACAACAAGGATGCAAAGTAGAACCTTGCACATTGCTTCCTCATTATATTTCGACTTTTGCAAAGCTTCCTCTATGAGGAAGCCAAAATTGATTAACATACTTCCTCATAGAGGTAGCTTTGTAAAAAGCGAAATATAATGAGGAAGCAATGTGCAAGATTCTACTTTGCATCCTTTTTTTCTGTAAAAGCTTAGTGATGCAAGGTTCTACTTTGCATCCTTGTTTGGTCTTGAAGTCGATAGTTCCATAGTTGGAGTTGGCTTGGTCGATCGCTCCATACTTTTTTTAGGTGTTTAACTCGATTGTTTCATGGTTTTCGGTGTTCAGATATACCGCGTCATTGTTGTCTTTATGTCGAGGCCGACCTGATCATCGGAATCCGTGGAGGTAGTGATCTGGACACCAAAAACCATGGAAATTTCGTCCTGCACACTGAAAACTATGGAAATTTTAACCCGGACACCGAAAAATATGGGAATTTTGACCTGGACACTGAAAACTATGGGAATTTTTACCTGAACTGAAGCTGAAAAATAATAATTTGGTCTAATACCCTTTAGGAGTATTCAGTCCAATAGATCATTAAGCTTTCAACTTTTTTACACTGTTTTGAATACGTTTTTAATACTTTCTTTATTTGGATGAGATATTATTCGGTATATCTTATTCCAATATGCCAGCCTTGGCATACATAATCCAAGACTCTTTAAATATTTAAAAAATACGGTTTTCATACTTCCGTTTTTGCGCGAGACGTCATTACACTATGAACGTACCTTCATCAACGAGAACAAGTTCTACGACCGAATCCTTAGGAATATCGTAGACATGAGAACAAGTACACGGCTGGGAATCCGCACATTTTTTCGGCAAGTTATCGGGCGTACAAATTTGATCCTTCGGATTGTCATTGCGTTGAGAGATAAGTGGCGATGGAGGGAATTCGTTAGAAATATTGCTTACTAGCGAAGCAAATTGTCCTCCGCTGTTGACTTTAAAAAAAAACTTCATTAACATCAATTTCATATATATTAATCGTCCTGCAAATACCAAAATTTAGACGAGATGTATTGATTACCTATAAACCTCTTGTATGTGCCAGGCCTAAAGACATCTGTCACATTATGATTCCAAAAACCGAAGGGCAAATATAGCTGGATGTCAGGAACTTTTTTGAGCACTCGTCGGGGGACTGGCTCAATACTTTTTAATTGTGAAACACACACAACATTTGATACATTCGTTAAACCGTCACAGCGAACGTTCAATTCATTAAGAACCTAAAAAAAAAAAATTTGTTATACGTCACGCTACCATGAGGAAAATGGAGATTTTGCACACCGGAGTTGTCGAATAATTTTTTTTTAACTTACAACTCCACGGCTGAGTCCAACTCCGTAGGTTGGTTCCGGTGTCTTAGTCACGATAGGTTTTTCGTCCGTTTCGTAACGAAGGACAGCTAATTGCTGTATTTGCTGGGCTGCGCACGCCCCAATAGCACGAACTTGAATCCAGAAATCACCGGCTTTATGGGTGGCATTGAGAACGAAGTCATAACGTTCCGCTGTAAAGAATGTTTTGTTATGTCATAATTTTCGATGTCAAGGGCATAAATTACGGCAATGTGTAATCGTGAAATCTATAAATTGGCCAACGTACCAGAAGATGATGTGATACTGGTGACGGTAACAGGTTCTACGGGTTCACCATCAGACGAGAAAACCGTGATATTATGATTCTGAATGGTTATCGTGGCCGGGCACACAAAAGTGCAAGCGTTGATTAGACGAATACGGTATCGATGACCAGGTTTCACCCTGAAGATAGATAGAGGAGTAGTTGTCGTATTTCCACTATCTGGATCCTGAAATCATTAATGATGCGTAGACATTAGGCTAGTCCTGCTAAAAAAAGTACATCAACGTATTATATCGTCCAAGCTATTTGGGTCATTTCATACCAAGTGAGCCATTCATTTACCATCACGTCAATTTTTCTGTAGTGTTTAAGCATAATAATGGAAATTCTGTGAAATTTTGTGGAAAATTGAAATTGTCTGTCTCATCGAAAAAAAAAAATTATTACTTTATTTTGTTAAAAAATGGCCGAAACTGTTTTTGAGTGGCTGTGGAAGAGTTTTTATTAAAAAGTACATTCAAAAACTTAAGTTTTGTACATGAACAAATTTTTTGTACGATCGATAATTTTGAATATACAGCGAATTGAAAAAAAAATGCAATACAAAAAAACGTTATTAAATTTTGGACAAACCATAGGTGCTAAAATTCTGAAATAGTTTATGGATGTTTGTGATACTGTAAAGAACATTTGAAAAAATTATCAACACTTTTGGCCACTGTGCTAAATTGTAAATCATCTCTGCACCAGCGGATTATCGGTAAGATCCACTGTAGGGATTTTATTATGTCCAGGTTTTTTTAGTGCAGAGCTGATCTCGTGCAGAGATTATATCCCGAGTAGAAATTCAGCTACGGGGAATATCAGGCCCTAGCGTGGTAGCCGGATTTAAATCTAAGGCCCCTGCTTGGCAACCTTATATGGGCCTTGCAGAAAAGTAACGCAGCGCATGATCAGGGCCAGATTAAGTTTTCCAGATAAGGGCCGGATAGAGGCTGCCCTACTAAGCCCCTACTTATAAAAACGGCAAATAAATTACAGAATAATTATCTGCGCTCATCGAATTCGATTTATTTTGCACTTTCTATTGGATATTCGAGCTTATTTAGTTTTCAGTATATATTAATTGCTGAAAAAAACACATGAAAATTTATTTGCCGTTGGTGGGAATCAAACCTTGAACCTCTGGATAACAGTTCTGCGCCTTAGCCCACTCGGCCATTGACATCTTAGAAAGTTTATATATTTATTGTCTATTTGAAGTATACTTAAAATGAAAACACGTCAAGATTGTACATCCATTTATTGTGACTACGACCGAAATATTCAAAATTCAAACATAACGGGGCGGTCACCCATCCAGGTACTGACGTTTGATGGTCAGTGCCTGGATAGATTTCAAAGTAATTCTAGCGGTACAGTCCCGTAAAACGTGAGTTTCAGCAAAAATTTCGAATACTTCTCTATGGGATAAAGATGTGAAAAAATCCAGCACACGTAAGGTGCTGAAAAGATTGATTTTGCATAACAATAATTTTTTTACGTTTATAACGAATGCCATATCTAGCCCTTACACGAACCTGATAATGTAAATTTACGGCATATTTAAAAAAAACTATGCCATACGAAGACCGTACACGGATCTGACAAGGGAAAGTAAAGGTAAATTGGACAAAATCTTGGTCCAAATGCCACAGGAAGACCTTATGCGAAACGGATAAGGTCGATGAATGGCATATCTATATGAGGTTACCGTATTTAAAGCCTGACATGGACCTGATCCGGTGGAGAGACGGCATTTTTAAGGTAGAATGCCATATCTCGGCCTTACATGGACCTGATCAGGTGAATTTACGACGACCCCTAAATAAGGTTACCATATCTAGCCTGACATCAGCCTGATCCGGTGGAAAGACGGCATTATTAAGTACGAATGCCATATCTCAGCCTTACATGGACCTGAGTAGGTGAATTTACGGCAGCCCCAAATAAGGTTACCGTACCTAAACCTGATCTGGACCTCGTGTGACAGCAGGCATGCCTGATGAAATTTCTACTCGGGATTGTGTCAAGTTGATTCGATGCAGAGCTGATCCGGTGTAAAGATTTTATTGTGTCAAGGTTATTCGGTGTACAGTTGATTTTGTGTAGATTTTATTGTGTCAAATTAATCTGTCGACAGTTTTCGGTGTAGAGATTCTATTTTGTCAAGTTGTTCGGTATTGACTGGATCCGGTCTCTGCGGAAGAGACTTACTTTCCCGTACTCGTATCATAATGTACTATTATAATGTAAGAAGCTACCAACCGTCCATCGACCTCTTCCATTGATGAGAAAATTGTCGGGCAATTGGCCAGGTTTGCGAATGAGTGTACCGGGAAAGTGTGCTTCAACGTCATCGTGAAGCCAATCGGAAATAAAGATAACGTGGTCCAGTTCCTCTGTGTCCCAAAGTGTGCTATTTGACTCGGAACTCTTCGGTTCACGAACAATGAGTGCTCCCTCTAATCCAGCAGCCTTTTGCAGCCCGGTGTGGGAATGCCAGAAATGCGTACCAGCGTTTTCAGCCTTCCATTGATATCTAAAAGTTGTACCTTCCGCAATCGGACATTGAGTGACAAACGGGACACCGTCATAATATTGATAACCTTCCTGCAGAATTCCGTGCCAATGGATAGTTACACCGCTGCCCGGTACGTGATTTATCACGTCAATCACGACATTATCATCTTGACAGACGACTATTGAAGGTCCTGGATACATTCTGTTCACTGTTATTAATCCTGATAATTCGTAACCGTCGCCTGTTATACATTGACAGTCATCGACCAATCGGGTAGTTGCGTTCGAAATACACGAATTGCAGGCATTTGTGAGGGTAGCGTAATATTCAATAGTGAAGGTGTAGTGACATGTCTTTGGTGGTTCGCCCTCCCTGCATGAGCGAGCGCACTCTTGGGGAGTCGAGAACTTCTGATTTCGGCATTGTTTGCCACCACCCGAAGGATTCCTATTTGCGGTGGCTGCGCTAGCTATGGCAGGTGCTGTAACAAAGGAACAAATTTACTATCAAGTGGCGTTAATGATGTAACAGTTTAATGAGATTAGATATATTACGCATATATTTCCAGTCAAAAGTTACAGAGCCATTCTAATTTCAATACTTGGCGACAAGAAAAGCATTTACAACAAGTCGACGCGATAGATACAACATTAATTATAAATAACGACAATGACAAAAAATTGATAATAAATTAGTTAGAATGAACCGAATCTGTGAACATGCGTTTAATAATGTACGGCTACGGCAATGTCCCACATTAAGTAGCATTTCGTGCTGCTGGTACTTGAGTGGTCACACTCAGCCTCACACTGGGACGGGGGTAGAAAAAGCGAATTATCAAAATAACGAATGGCTGAAATAACGAATTTACATATAATGAAGGTCTGAATCTAGACTGGTCATTATTATGGAATTCGCTATTTTATAGCCATTTGATATTTTGATCATTCGCTATCTTCAACTCCACGCCTCGCCAACTGTGCTGAGTAAAAAAATTTCCGAATTTTTGGTATTCACTCACCAGAAAATTTAGAAAAATGTAGACAATCCGAGACGCTCGGTTTTTCATAGTTACCTTACGCTCTCATATAAATGCAATATATTAGTACATTAGAAAAATGTGGCTGGGAGTGTCACTGTTAAGAAGTTTCTGAGGCCAGTAATGAAATAGAAAGGACCATAAAAGCGTTCACGTAAGTATATGAAAGGTTATCCGAAGGTAACACAGGTAATAAAATTATTAAGTAGTAGGAAATAGTACATTACGATACGAGTGCGAAAAAACTTTTTCTGACGAGTGTGAATTTGCAGCACGAGCCGAAGGCGAGTGTTGCAATCACACGAGTTAAGAAAACGTTTTTCGCATGAGTATTGTACAAAATTTTATTTCACGAGGTGTGTAAACGACGTTTAACGCACGCGAAGCGTGCGTAAAACTGCGTTCTACGCACTGAGTGAAATAATAGTGTATTACGATACTAGTGCGAAAAAAAAACTTTTTCTGACTATGGTGAGCTTGCAGCACAAGCCGAAGGTGAGTTTTTTATAATTTGTATATACTTACATGAAAATTAAAAACAGGGATATTTTTTTTTAGAATTTTCTTTTAAGTTCTACGCAATTGAAGTTTTACGTAAGAATTTCGGATATTACAAAAACTTCAATTAGGTAAAACTTTTTGTGAAAAAAACTTCCCATTCTGAATAGGGTCTCATAAATTCCATAATTTTAAATATAATTTTTCTGTAAGTAATTATAAAAAGTGGCGGTTTTTCTGCAACACGATATATTGTTGTTTAACGTCGTAGAACAAAATTTTAGGAAAACTAAAATAATCCTTTATATGTACATTAGGTAGCTCTTTGCAGACTGAATAAATTTCGTTTTGAAATTTTTTTTATAGGACTGTTTATTCCCAAGATATCAACTATAAAAAAATGTATAACCCGAAAAATGCAAATTTTTACACGAATTTGTGTGTTGGAATTATTGGTCGTAGCGCAAAACCAAAAATTACGTCTCTGTTCTTTTTCAAAATCCTATTTGATAATTTTTCTGTAGTTCTTAAGCATGTTAATGGAAATTCTGTGAAATTTTGAGAAAAATCGGAATGGTCTGTCTCAACCAAAAAAAATTATATATATATTATTACTTTATTTTGTCAAAAAATGGGGACTTTTTTTTGGGCTTATGAACACTTTTTACATTAAAAAGTGTATTCAAAAACTTAAATTTTATTGCACAAAAACAAATTTTTTGTACAATCGGTAATTTTGAATATACAGCGAATTGAAAAAAAAATAAAATAAAAAAAACCGTTATTAAATTTTTGGCAAACCATAGGTGCTAAAATACTGAAATAATTTATGGATGTTTGTGATACTGTAAAAAAACTTTTGGAAAAATTATGAACACTTTTTGCGAGAACACGCTAAATTTATTTGAGTGGAACACACAAATTTGGTATGGAATGACTCGTATAACCGATGACAAAACAATATTCTGCCGCTTTTTATAAACGAATTTTTTTTTTCTTTTTCTTTCTTTACATTTTCCCATGTGTTCTTAGCACCAATAAACGTACCCGTCAACGTCTCCTTTTTATAAAACTCTGACATTGACGGATAACTCTCTGTCATCCACTAATTACGGACGGCAGTCAGGGCTGGGCACCATTCGAGTAGAAAAGCATTAAAAACACTTTCGAAAATGAATAAATATAAATAATTATTGTTTAGAAATGAGAATTTTTACTTTTGCTTCCTCATACGGGAGCAATGCTTTCTCTGATGAATTTCACAGGCATGTAAAACAATACGACCTGCTTTCAGATTTGATTTTTTGTTGTTGTTAATTTCAATGAAATTTCATATAAAATTTACTCAAATTTTCTACTGAGATCAACTAACATTCAATGATGCTGAATTGTGTGATAGTGATTTTCTTCCAAAAATGTATTTATGAGCTTAAAGCTTGATATATCACACAAGTTTTCAAGATTTTATCAAATTTTTAAACTGCGTCGTTCACTATAATCGTTTTAAAAAATATAGGAAATTCAAATCGAATCGAAATTATCTAAAAAAAAAACTGTGCCTTTCGAAGTGAGGACAATCACATAAAAAATCGAGGGCCCAATGTTACAGTTTAAGAGTCAGATCCAGGTCGAAGTGGTATGGAATTTCCCATACACACTACAACATAAAGATTCGGCCGCATTTCAGCGCCAAAATGTGAATATATTATTCTTTAAAGATCAGCTCCACTCAGGTTCTATTTTTCTTTGCAATGCATTTTCTTTATCTCCGTATTGCGCAAAAAGTTTCTGAGATCCACAAAAAAAAAAAAAAATGTACATCAACGCCGCGTTCTCTAATGGATGTCGCTTGATAATTACAAGTTTCTATAAAACGTGAATTTATATAATATTGAAAAACTAGCTGATTCAATCGCTCTCGAGTTGTCTAGCGCAAAACGTGAATGTCTAAAGTCTAAAAATTTACATTTAGCAAAATAGTAATCTGCTTTGAAGATTATAAATGATGAGATAAGGACAAAAAAACATACGACTGCGGCATGGTCGCTTGTTTATGGCACGGATTACTCGTTCGTGGGTCGTCATCACTTGTTATTTATCAACGTCAGCATATATGTCATTGCAAACTATTGTATTATTTTTGGCCGTTTATGTACATTAATGTATTAACCGTAGACCAACTATACGACTTGCACGATCTCTCTCTACACACTGGAATATATTACCATAATAGGCTAGGTAATCTTCCTGGATGACGTGCTGATAGGTAATTATATAATTGCTTCTGAACGAGGAAAATCTTAGTTTATTGGACAGCGCAATCGTACGTGTTAAATTAATTTGCAATCGCCCGGTAGACTATTCTTATGTTTATTGTATATTATTTCTTACTACTGTGTCTTTTACTTGAGTGCGATCTATTGGAAGATATACAAATTAATCATTTATTTACAAACTCGATGCGTCCGTCGAAGTAGCCTTGAAAAATGAAAAAAAATGTACCTCGCTTTTATGCATATTGGTAAGCGAGAAGGTGTTTATATTTATCGAAACGATTTGCAAATAAGTTAGCGGCCAAGTAAATAACGCGCAAATACAAATACTCGAGACGTGCACTTTACACTTTACACAGTGCAACCCATATAGCATCAGATATTCGATGTACACACTGTTAAAAAAGATTGTAAATTTATTGTGACATAATATGAAATTTACAAAACAGGTGTGTGAAATAATGATTAGTATAACGTTCACTGTAAAATTAACATTAGTTATAGTAAATTTATGAACAACCCAAAAAACCGTATTTCCAACCCGGTTGGATTGAGCCACAAATCCAACCGATAATTCTTGTCAATCCAACCGAAAAACCAACTAAGCTTTCAAAAGCTCGCAGTTTGCGAATAGGTTGGTCCACGGGTTGTTGAGATACAAGTTCAACCGGAATTCCAACCGTCGCAAGAAGCATCGCTCGGTTGGTCCCAGGGTTGTGCAGGGTTTTGCCAACCGGAATTCCAACCGTCGCAAGAAGCATCGCTCGGTTGGTCTCAGGGTTGTACAGGGTTTTGCCAACCGGAATACCAACCGGCGCAAGAAGCAGCGACCGATTGATCCCTGGGTTGTGGAACCCCAGATCCAACCAGAATTCCGACTGCCGCAAGAAGCACCGACCGGTCGGTTCCTGGGTTGTGCAAACCCAGGTCGAACCGGATTTGTTATCAGTTCAAGCCACACTTAGAATTCACGGTCCTGAAATTCGTCGTGCCAGAATTTCTTTCAGAAATCACGGTCCTGCTGGGAATTTTCTTGTGCCCTAGCGTATGTTGTACGCAACGGTATAAACGATAGTAAAAATGACCCACGTCGATACATGGGCGAACGGCGTCTTACGATAGCTTGTACTTATACATGGAACGACGAACAATCACTTGCGAGAAACGTTTCGGGTTATTCGCCATCTGGCGGAGCTAAGCCGGACTTCCGCGTGACAAAAGGGAGGGGGTCCATGTTTTCACCATCGCCATCGCGCGTGCACCCGAAGTTAGCCCGCTAGATGGCGAACGAGCCAAAAAGTTTCGCGCAAGTGATTGTTTGCCGTATATGTACAGGCAAGTTGATCGCAATCGCCGCACTCGTACTACAGACAGCACTCGCCTTCGGCACGTGCTGCTGTGATGCTCGTGGGGTTCGTGCGATCAACTTCCCAACCTGCGTATAATGATCGCTTTCTCGCCCTTGTATTGCAAAGTACCATTTGTTGACTAGTGGCGAATCGCTTGGAGAGATAGCGAGTTCTTAAACTAATCGGTGTAATGCCAGGAGCTTCGTACAGAAAAGTGTTTCGTGCACGGTCTTACATACAGGTCTTGAAACTTGTGTAGTGAGTGTACGTCCCTTAAAATATGAAATATAATTCCTGTTGCGACCACTAGTAGCGCCAGCGGTAGAGTTAGGTTATGTGGGAGAGAGATAGAATGATTCTGTCATCTCTTTCTAACCCTCATGACCGAATCACTTGCTAACATGACGTATTTGTAGAATGTGCGCGAGAATTGGATAAAATTCAATGAAAAACGGGTGTGGCACTATGATTTCTCGGAAATGAACAGATTCTCTTCAAGCCAAGTGATCTTTCAAAAAGCTTGCAAGATAAACGTAAATCATTTTCGCATAATTTGTAGATATCACCACTTCATACTGAGTAGGAACATTGCGAATAACCTTGTAAGAAATTGGTGGTAATCGATTGTAAGGTAAAATAAAGAAAAAACAGGCATGCTCAAAATCTTTATTCGTTCGTCAATTTAGCCCATTTTATACTTTGGTATAACACATGGCTTATACGTCATCGTAACGCCACTATACCCGATTCACTAACAAGTAAAACTTATTTCATGGAGGACTCAATTTAACTAACTAATCACTTGGTGAAATCTGAAAATTACGAGAATTTTGAGGTTGTGTTCGACAACCTTACTCTCACACTAGCGCCAGATAGTGGCAGCTTCGGGAAACAAAAAATTTAATGTAAGCATGCTTCCCCCACCACGTGAATTCGGATGAGTTTCAAGACCTGTATATAAAACCGTGGTTCCGTGGGTTATGCAGGGAGTTATTGGGATGGCGGATACGTGTCAAACGTCTGATAGCGCTGGTTACCGCGATTTTTGCTTTTTTAGTCTTTCCTTCTTTACAATTTAGAAAAATTGGATGATCGTATTCTAGTATTGGCCGGTAAATAGATTTATACATTTTGGTCAAGTGTTTTGTGTGTAATTTTCCGCAAGTGAGAGGTTCTTTGAGTGACTTTATTTTTACATTGTTGCAGGTGGAAGTTAAAATTTAGTTTTTGATCGATATGGATTCCTAGATATTTTGCATGTTTTTACGGCTGGTATTTCAACATTGTAGAGTCGAATTTTGGGTGAATCTGGAGAAATTTTGTGATTAAAGATTAGTAACTGTGACTTCCGTGGATTAAGTTTAAGTCGCCAGTTATTGAACCATGTGATTATGTTGTTGCTGTTGCTAGTTTTAATTTTTAATTTACCCTGAAAAAGCATCTAGTTAAATTTACGAAATTCCTGTATTCAATCCTTCTTATTTAATGAAACTAAAGTTTTTTTTTCTCAATCCAATACATATTTATTAGCGTTAATTATTGAAATACATTTGTCCGAAGTAGATTCATTTATTCAAATCAAGATTTATTTGATATCATTTGGTAAACAAAAATTATATCTATTTTTTTTTGTCGTCCGATATCAATAAAATAATATTATCAATATTATTGCATGACGATCCATTGTATAAGATAGTTCTGTAATTAATTATTAATTTCCACATTGTTCATACCGAGCATGACAACAATTTTTTATTTAAGCCAAAGATATACTTATTAAACTGAAATAAAATAATTTACTCAGAATAATTACAGCCCTATCAGGCCGGCATTCAAATGATAAAATATATTTATGTTAACGAAAATCTAGTTTGGTCAACGCGGATTTTGCATGTACGAGTAAAGAAAAATCTTCGATTAAGCGGTCGAAAGAACAGATTGTTTTAAATAACATCCGTAGATATACCCAAAGAAATAGATAGAAAAAAGAAAAATCAGTTCAATAGAGGATGGCCCTTACTTAGAAAACTTAGATTAAAATAAATAAAATCGACAATAAAATTATATCTCGTACATTATTGCGTTTCCCACTTAACCCTTCTACACACTTCTTTATAATGGGGCCTTGAAAATAGAAGAAAAATACAGTTCAACAAAGGAAGGCCCTTACTTAGAAAACTTAAATTAAAAGAAAAAAAAATTATAATGAATTTTAATGCAATTTTAAAAAATTTGGGGTACATTTACATGAAGAGTACGTAAAGAATCGAGAATTTTCATATTTTTTGAGTTACCAAACCAAAACCAATCACCAAAACAAATAAACAAAAAATATAACCAAACGGTTTATATTGCAAACGAAACGTAGGCTGTTGAAATTTTGTACTTTTTCTAAGGGAATATAGTATTACAATACCGAAAAACTGCAACATTTTTCGGGAACATTGAAAAATCGGGTGTCTGTATTGGTATGGAATGTCTCATATATGGAGCATTATACACCGTGACATACTATAATTTTCTCCCGATTTCGCTAAAAAAATAGCCACATTTCGTGAGTGCAACAAGGACGGAAAATAAGCTAATTTTTAACAAATGTTTTGACACGCATGTGTAGTACGGTTTTTATTGCTCTTGCCGGGCAGGAATGAGCTGATTACCTCCCTAGGGAGGTCTTGAAAGCGGATTGCGCATGCGTACGTCATTCGTAAAAAATGAGCTATTTCCCGCTCGCGTTGTGCGGACACAAAATGGGGTTATTTTAGCGGAATCGGGAGAAAATATATTTAGTTATCGTAAACACTAACAACAGACGATATTTAAAATGAATAGATTTTTCTTTTAACGCTAGTACTCACAACTTTTACTTCTTTGTCTAAAACGACCAGCGAATCCTCCGCCAACAATAGAGGTTACAACAATAGTAATAAGAATAATAATGCGTGTGGGTCCCATGGCTCTTTCGGATTCGGTCGAGTTAAGCCAAGACCCTCATACACACCTCTATAAGGAAACCAAGTGTTGAGATTCGCTTCTGTCCGTATATATATCAATTCTCAATTCTTCGCACGCGCGAAAATTATTGTGACAATTGCCAGCGCCAACATTAGGAGACCGGCTTACAGATAACCTGAGACAATAAACCATTTGACGTATGAAATAATATTTAGGTTCAAATAACGTGGCGAACTTGATTGATCTTATTGTAATCAAGAAGAGAAGGAAAGGCAGAGGGGACAAAGCGGTCGTACTCCCGGAAAATGTATGTCCTTCCATCGAATTCAAAACCATCGATAAACAAAAAGAATGTTAAGAAATATTTTTAGCGTTGTTGGCTAAATAAAAATTCTGTCGTCGATTACTATGAAGCGACAGCAATTCATTTTAAGTCTACGTCACTATTTTTTTATAGTTTAGATAAACGGCCGAATTCTTGACACTGCCGTACTTTCCGACACCGACGGTACATCTATATCAGTAGTAAATAAAGTTTTCTTTATACCTCGGTCGAAAGTACGCATCTTTTGCACCTTTTTCGAGGCAGAAAGCTGAAGATTCGTGCATTGGTAGAGCTACGCATACGTCTTTTGTTACAGCGGGAGTAAAAACTTTTCCATTCGCACTGATACGTGAAGCTGCTTTCATTACGTGTTTTGTTTACGCTAGTTGTGTACGCTTTATGTTACTAAGATATAACTTCGAAGTGACGGGCATAAAATAAATCGATTATATTTAAATTAGATAAAAAAATGTACGCAGTAATATTCATTGGAATTACCAAATTAATTTAAATCTTGTTGATTTATTAATTTGCAGATAATATGCTTGTTTTTTTTATTTTCAAACGAAATAAAAATGTTATGTTTGTTTAACTTTAAAAATGTTTATGTTTGTTTAATTTAACAGTTTATCACGTTTAAATAAAATAAGTTTATTTAACTGTTTACATTGGTTTCTTTTATTTGATGCCTACCCCCCGACCAGCAGCACTCGCTTCGCTCGTGCCGCAAATGTCGGGGGCAGGCAACAACTTCTTTCGATGTAATATATACAATATTTTTCGTACTTTCGACCGGCTATAAAGAAAAATAGTATACACTACACGGGCAGAAGTTTGAAATTCCTGCACCGCGCGCCATGATCGCATCAAGCAGTGCAGGAATTTCAAACTTTCTGTCCTAATAGTGTAATATACTATTTCTTCATACTATGCCGAAAGTACGTCCCTCCTGCCGCGATATCACTGCAGAAAGGCTAACTTTTATGTCTCGGTAGAGACGCGCATGCGCTCTGCGACAGCGGGCCGAAAGAGTAATTACTCGTACATTGAGACCGGCCCACACACACACAAGACGGCCGAAAGTCAAGAGTCGCTCACTGTGTTTATACACATGTCATTCATGTGTTGGTCAAGCTATACACGTGCCCTCTATACAACGGGAGTAGTAACTTATTCACGCGCATTAATACTCTATACATCTTGCCTGCATAACCTCAAAGTTTATTTACAATTGATGTATGCTACAGTTTAACAGTTAAGATAAATCAGTAAGTGATATATACTCGAAAACATACTAATAAAATTAGGCTTCCATAATCAAATTAATATTTTGCTTCCTCATAGAGGAAGCTTTGTTTTCATGAAATTTTTTTTTTTCGAGATTTTCATGTCAGTATGCTTAGAATCACCTAAAACGTCGAGAAAAGTGGTTTAGAAAAAATGTCCGTATGTATGTATGTGTGTGTGTGTGTGTGCTGGGCTTCGAAAATTCAATCTCCTCTCACTCGGTAACCGTTCGAGCGATCCGGCTCAAATTTGGCACGCAAGTAGAGTAGCTGCCCCTCTTTGAATGTTGTGATTTTTGCCAAAATATGTGAAGTCATTAAGATTTTATGTTGATTTTAATTTGTTGAAAAAAGGGCGTGGTCGCTCTAACTTTCGTAAAAGTTCGCCGATTTGGCTAAATAGTTCTTCATAACTGAAGATACGTTCAATGTTGTATGGTATTGAATTTCGACGAAATCGGTAAAGCGGTTCGGATTTTATAGAATTTTGAATTTTTCGAAAAAAATAGATTTTGATCTAAATTACGTCGAATTTCAACAAATGAACAGAAATTTTGTACAGACGAAAAATAACATTCAGAAATGCCATGTACCAAATTTGGTGATGATCGGTAAAGTCGTTCGGATTTTACACCATTTTTCATTTAAAAAAAAATGTAGATTTTCGCTATAACTTCCGGAAAAGTTGAGAAAGTACGACAAAAATTTGTATCTAATCAAAATTAGATGTAACGGTGTTTGCAGAGGTGATTTATAGCTGTATAAAACACCTCTGCAAAAGAGACACAAGGTATAAAAAAAAAGATGCAAAGTAGAACCTTGCACATTGCTTCCTCATTATTTTTCGCTTTTTACAAAGCTTCCTCTGTGAGGAAGCCAAAATTGAATAACATACTGCTTCCTCACAGAGGGAACTTTGTAAAAAGCGAAAAATAATGAGGAAGCAATGTGCAAGGTTCTACTTTGCATCTTTTTTTATAAAAGTAGTGTCTATTCAGATGTATTTGATTTGATGCCTGCCCGCGATCAGCAACACTCGCTTCGCTGGTGCCGCAAATGTCGGGGCAGGCATCAATATCTTTCAATACAAAAATGCAATTTTTTTCGTACTTTCGGCCAAGTATAAAGAAAAATAGTATACACTACACAGGCAGAAATTTGAGAGCCTTGAACTGCGTCCATTATGCACGCGATGATCATTGCGCGCAGTGCAGAAATCTCAACTTTCTGCCCTTGTAGTGTAATATACTATTACGTTAAATATTTAAAAATGTGCAGGCAAATTGAAGAGCGTTTTTTGCCGCCGAATATTGCCGAGGTACGAATGTTTTTATAAAATATTTCATATTGGAATTTAATAGTGAAAGTTGCGACTGACGTTTCAGTGGCTCCCGAGCGAGATTCGAAGTTAGAAGCTCAAGCACATGTGGAATTTCGGATTTATACCCTTAAGTATTAAAGACAATAAATGTGAATAAACTACACTATAGATCTGATAGGTAAAAGTTCACCTAAAGGTTAGTTTTTCCCATAAATTCCCGGAGTCAGTAATTCAGGTTATGTTGCAGTTTCTGACACTGCATATATAATCTGTGTCGAAGCGTCAGAAGCTCGGGACAAACTGCGACATATAAATCAAAAACTGGGTCCGCGCCAGTGTTAGAAACTGCGACATGGAAGATTGAACAGTGTCAGTAACCCCGCGGTAGTAGAAGACCATAATTGAAACAATAATTTTATTATTATTTCATTTTTACTTCTAACGATTTAAGGTTGTTGATCAAAAACGTGAAAATGGTGCCAGCTTTTCGAAATTTATACAGTGCATTGGTGAAGGTTTTCTTCATCGATTACTAAAAAAGTTTAATCCGATTATAACATTCTTTTTCGAGATATTGAACGTTAAATTGACACCAAACAGCTCGTAAGATACATTGGTTGTATAGCGTGAGGCATCACCGGCCACATTTATTTACTTATATCTTCCGTGTGGGAATTGCCAGCTTTATGAAAAACGCATATTATACAGTGCAAAGTATGAGGATTATGACGGTGTAACTTGTTTGTGGGGTTATAAGTGTTTTTGAAGAAAAATTACAAAAAATGTTAAACAATACATCGTGAAACTATGCGAAGTGAGCTGACGTCGCTCCGCCTGCCGTGCCTGCCTCACACCCCGCACATCACCTCACCTATCCCCTTCCTAATGCCGTTGATCAACAACCTTAACTTTGAAACCGGGAGCATCTCATTTAGCAGGGCTCAATGTACACGTCAAAGGAATTTTTTTTCACTTTCATAATATAACGCGTTTGTAAATAATAGAAAACCGGGGTAGCTGTTCTAAAGATGTAGGAAAAATAAAAATGATTTACCAAAAATTAAAAAACTCTTGACTAAATAAAAAAGTTTAATAAATAAACAAACTGGGTAAACAAAAAAAAGTTGACATTAATAATCGGCATATTATATAATGTGCGAATCACCGTAAAATCACCGAAATACGATAATGAATATTTTCGTTAAGTCATTTTTTAAAACTGAAAATAAATTTAGTTTTTTTTCATGAATATGCGAAAAAAATTAGCAAATTATCAGTAAAGACAGTGAGGTCATATGGTCTACGCACTGAGCTGAATGACCGCATATAAGTACACTGTTAAAAAAATCTGTATTAAAATTAATACAAAAGTGTTGGAAGTTTTTTTGCAGATACCGTATATGAAATTTTGTATACATGTGTATATGAAAAATCATAACATTTAGAGGAATATTAAAATTCAACGTTATTAAGATTTAATGTCAATATGACCATATGCATAAACTGTGCATTAAATTTCATAAACATGTATGATGAATTTTTATATGAGCGGTATCTGAAAACTCAAGCACATATGTGTTGGAAATTTAAAGTGAACATAAAAACAATTTTAAAAAATAGAAATATTATTCAGACATTATTTTTTCAAACAAATTATGTCATCAGCAATTGTTGGGTATTGGTTTTTGCCACAGAAAATTTTTCGCTTACACTGGGGTTTGAACCTACGACCTACCTACCTAAGTACCTAACAACGCACGCACGCTACTAACTACGCTATCAACGACTTAGTCATTTTGGATATCTAAATGGCATAAGAGTTGTATAACTATTATTCTCTCAAGCATACTTATAATTGACATAACAAAATATTCAATTGTATGCAATCAGAGCGCAAAGTGGGTTGGAAATATTTTCAAGTGAACATAATTTTTGGACGAACGGAATCTTTTTCTCACGAGGAAGCTCAGGTATCCGGCTTTTCGAAAAAATTATGTCCACAGATCTGTGAAGTTCTAGCAACAAACATAAATCAAACATAAATTTGCCGCAATAGCAGCGGGAGATGCTCCAGTGTTTAAAAAGAATCGATTTTGGAAATCTCGAGTAACTCATCAGAAGTCGATGCTAAGTAATAAGTGTTAGCGATCTAGTGCGGATTTTTTTTCGTTATTGGAAAATGTGTATTAAATTTCAAATAAGTCACTGAAAATCCAAAAAATTTATGTTGATTTTCATGTACTAATATAGTAATGATTTATTTAGTAACCATGTGTTATAATTTTATATCACCGGATTGGTAAAATCCATACACGCATATTAAATTTACTGTGCAACTATATTAATGTTTATTTTCTATACCAAGTTTTGTAAATTTCTCACACGTTCGTGTCGCAAAAACACAAACATTTTGCAACAAGTAGTACACCTATGTGGACAAAACTGCAAATACTTCGACGGGTATTTTTCAACATTAGTAACTGAAATTTTGATAACTTTGATCTTAAATTTAATGCGACAATTTCTATTAAATTTCAAATCAGGCATTAAAATTCCTAAAATGCATGTTGATTTCCATGTATCGATTTAATAATTATTGATTTAATAATCATGTATTGTAATTTTCTAATACCGGATTATCGAAATTCATTGATCTGTATTAAATTTATTATGAAAACATATTAATTTCGATTTCCTATACCAAGTTTTACACAATTCATACACGTTTGTATAGGAAAATCTCGAACATTTTTTACAGTGTATACATATCATACCTACATGAATCCAAAAAATTCCGCTCCTCCAAACTAACTATCACATTTAAAAGCAAATAATTTTTTTAAATGGTAGCTTTTTATGTAGAATGATAAAATCTACAAAAGCTCTCACAATGTCATTGAGTTGTTGCTTTTGTATTTATTACAAACGATTTTAAAGAGAGCCGAAGTAACGTAACGCGGAATAATATTTTTCGAGGTATATTCCTTAAATACTTAGGGAATATTTTTTTAACGTGTTCCGCATTACCCGCTGATCCATTTTGCACACTTTCATCTGCACGGGTATTCTTCATTTACAATAGACTTATGTATAAACATATTTGCGTATCATTGTAAATACATTTGATATTGACACAATTTGATACGCGCATTCAACTGCTATGCGTGCAGGTGACGGAAACATGTTATAACGTTGTACACGTTAAACGTCGAATGTTTGAATTGCGCTTATCCCCGAATATCGCGAATGGTATGCCCCGTTTTGCACACGGTCCACACCAAAGCGAACGATAGCGGTAGCGTTTTACGCATTCACTGATCGCTCCTCTATAGTCGCATTCGAACGGGGACCAGCACTTGAACGCTCCGCAGAGGTAGTCGATGTGTTGTGGGGGAGCATCACCTAACACAGTATTTATCAAAGAGACAGTTTGCACTTTCTCACGCCAAGATCTCATTTGCTTATCTCCCCATATTAGCAGGCATTGAAATGGTATAAATACCAAGAAAACACTTTACTTTTGTTTGTTACTTAGATAGTATTTCACAGTGGCAAAATTTAAATCTGCAAAACCGTGATTTAAAAAATTCCAAGTCCCAAGATCTTGAAATTCAGCTAGTGTCCTCGATCAAATATCTGAAAATTATACTGAACTCTTATTTGAAATGGGAGGACCATGTAGCTACAGTTATCAAAAAAGTTTGCCACGTTTTCGTCATCTTTCGAAAACTAAGCAGAATTCTTCACGCAAGACGCAAAATCCTGATAGTTCACAGGCTGTTCCCATCAGTGCTGAACTACGGAATTATAGATTGGGGAGCTGATACAGAAGACAAATGATACAGTTATTACAGTACTAAAAGTACTTACAAACAAGGAAATAAAAGCATTATCCAACAAACCAAACAGATGCCCAAAAGAGGAGTACCATCAACAGAAGTTGCTGAATCTGAGGCAAATCTACTGTCTGAAATCCATGATATATCTAGTCAAAACGAAAGATTATCGGTGAATAAATCATAGCAGAAATATCAGAGATAGAGGAAACAATTGTACAATAATACCAAAACGAAAAAAAAATTGAAGCTGGACGACGATGTTTCGACTACATTGTCTCTAAAATTTATAACATACTGCCAGTGGAAATAAAAAAAATGAAATAGACACTGTAGTAGACAGAAAATATCAAAGGAAAAAAAACTAACTGCGCTAATTACAGCATAGATAAAAAAATCACTCGGAAAATGCAATGAAAGAGCTCAAACTATTCAGATAAAATGATATCAAGTGTCGCGGTGGCGACTCGACGCCAAGTTAAAAAAAGAATAAATGTTGCCCTCACACGACGATTCTGGCTGATCTAGATGATATATTTTTCAGAGATAAAGCGAAAATGTGTGTGTGGGTGTGTGTGTGTGTGTGTGTGTGTGTGTGTGTGTGTGTGTGTGTGTGTGTGTGTGTGTGTGTGTGTGCGTGCGTGCGTGCGTGCGTGCGTGCGTGCGTGCGTGCGTGCGTGCGTGCGTGCGTGCGTGCGTGCGTGCGTGCGTGCGTGCGTGCGTGCGTGCGTGCGTGCGTGCGTGCGTGCGTGCGTGCGTGCGTGCGTGCGTGCGTGCGTGCGTGCGTGCGTGCGTGCGTGCGTGCGTGCGTGCGTGCGTGCGTGCGTGCGTGCGTGCGTGCGTGCGTGCGTGCGTGCGTGCGTGCGTGCGTGCGTGCGTGCGTGCGTGCGTGCGTGCGTGCGTGCGTGCGTGCGTGCGTGCGTGCGTGCGTGCGTGCGTGCGTGCGTGCGTGCGTGCGTGCGTGCGTGCGTGCGTGCGTGCGTGCGTGCGTGCGTGCGTGCGTGCGTGCGTGCGTGCGTGCGTGCGTGCGTGCGTGCGTGCGTGCGTGCGTGCGTGCGTGCGTGCGTGCGTGCGTGCGTGCGTGCGTGCGTGCGTGCGTGCGTGCGTGCGTGCGTGCGTGTGTGTGTGTGTGCGCGTGCGCGTGCGCGTGTGTGTGCGCGTGCGCGTGCGCGTGCGCGTGCGCGTGCGCGTGCGCGTGCGCGTGCGCGTGCGCGTGCGCGTGCGCGTGCGCGTGCGCGTGCGTGTGCGCGTGCGTGTGCGTGTGCGTGTGCGTGTGCGTGTGCGTGTGCGTGTGCGTGTGCGTGTGCGTGTGCGTGTGCGTGTGCGTGTGCGTGTGCGAGTGCGTGTGCGTGTGCGTGTGCGTGTGCGTGTGCGTGTGCGTGTGCGTGTGCGTGTGCGTGTACAACTCCGAAAATTCGAACGCCGATAACTCAAGAACCGCGTGTGCGTGTGCGTGTGTGTGTGTTTTTGTGTGTGTGTGTGTGTGTGTGTGTGTGTGTATGTGTGTGTACAACTCCGAAAATTCGAACGCCGATAACTCAAGAACCGCGTGTGCGTGTGCGTGTGCGTGTGTTTGTGTGTGTGTGTGTGTGTGTGTGTGTGTGTGTGTGTGTGTGTGTACAACTCCGAAAATTCCAACGCCGATAACTCAAGAACCGTTTTGTATATCGCGCTCAAATTTGGCACAGAAGTGCAGCAGCAGACCCTCTTCAACTGTAGCAATTTTCAACAAAATCCGTGCGAAGATTTCAATTTTATGCCGTTTTGAATTTTTTGAAAAAAGGAGGTGGTCGCTCTAGCTTTCGTAAAAATTAGTCTATTTTGCTAAATAGTTGGTTATAAGAGCAGGTGCACTCAATGTTATTTGGTATTGAATTTGGGTCGAATCGGCAAAATGGTTCAGATTTTATGGAATTTTGAATTTTTCAAAAAATTAACATTATCGCTCTATTGTAACTTTTGCAAAACTTGAGATAGCGAGCTCAAATTTTGTATATAAATGAAACAATATTCAGCCATTATATATGTATAATTTAGTGACGAACGGTATGAAGTTTCTGATTTTATGGAATGTTGAATTATTTTTAAAAATATCCGTTATCACGTTTACTTTCGGAAACGCTCTAATGATAACGAAATACCGGAATAACGAAATCGAAAAAGGGAATTCACAACATGTTTATTTATATAATTAAAACAAGGATGCAAAGTAGAACCTTGCACATTGCTTCCTCATTATTTTTCGCGTTTTATAAAGCTTCCTCTATGAGGAAGTCAAAATTGAATACCATACTTCATCATAGAGGTAGCTTTGTAAAAAGCGAAAAATAATGAAAAAGCAATGTGCAAGGATCTACTTTTTTTTTGTTTTTATACATATATACATATTTTTTAATTTTTAATTTCTATTTTTTTGTTGAGCTACGAGCTCCTTATACCTGCACTTTGCACAGTTACCCACGGGCGGTATGTTGTCTACTCTAAAACTGTATAGTGCCAATGATGGTCTATTGTTTAAATAAATATTCATTCATTCATTCAGTCTTGAACGCCGAAATTATTATAACTAAGTTATACAATATATGGGTGGGTCCGCCAATAATAGACAAATTTTTCGACACATTTCTACAGCATTTACAAGCCTGCAAAGTAGAACTTTGTAAATTGCTTCCTCATTATTTTTCGCGTTTTACTAAGCTTCGTCTATGAGGAAGCTAAAATCGATTAATATACTTCCTCATCGAGATAGCTTTGTAAAAAGCGAATAACAATGAGGAAGCAATCTGTAAAGTTCTACTTTGCAGTCTTTTTTGGTTTGTGCAACCAGATACCAGAGACCCCAAGCATTGGCAGAAAAAACGGATGCAAAGTAGAACCTTGCACTTTGCATCCTCGTTTTTTTTCGTTTTTGAGAAAGCCACCTCTATGAAGAAGTTTCTTTATTTTATTTTCGGTTTCTTCATAGAGTAAGTTTTGCGAAAGACTAAAATAATTGACGAAGTTGATGATTTCTGACGTTTTACGAGATCCAGAGCGACACTGATCAATTTTTTTTAAATTCAAAATTA
The DNA here is from genome assembly GCA_963970395.1 of Ephialtes manifestator. Classification (NCBI taxonomy): domain Eukaryota; kingdom Metazoa; phylum Arthropoda; class Insecta; order Hymenoptera; family Ichneumonidae; genus Ephialtes; species Ephialtes manifestator. The sequence goes on from OZ019971.1 coordinate 1,561,880, forward strand.
CGTAAAATCCGAACCGTTTTACCGATCATCACCAAATTTGGTACGCAGCAGGGCTGAGTATCATTTTTCCTGTGTTGAAATTTCAGTCGATTAGTTGAAATTTTAGCTGAATTAGAGCAAAACGAAATTTTTTCTATAAATTCAAAATCTCATAAAAACCGAACCGCTTTACCGATTTGTCCCAAATTCAGTACCAAAGGTCGTATCACTTTGTTCAATTTTAATACGAAATTTCAGCCCGACGGCTAAAAATTCGTTCGAGCTACAGCATTTACGTAGTTTTTTAAAAATTTCAAAACTCTTATAAAAATAAAGTGCGTTAAGCGATTTTTGTAACATTTATACCAATTAAAGATTAGCTAGTACTGTGCGTGTTGCTTAAATTTTAGCTGATTCGGTCGAATACTTCGTAAGTTACAGTTATATGAATTTTTGGCCTTTCATCACACACACACACACACACACACACACACACGTACATACATACATTCGGGCAATTTTTCTACAACACTTTTCTCGACGTTTCAGACCATTTTGAAGGTTTTGACACGAAAATCTTGAAAAACAAAAATTTTCATACAAACAAAGCTTCCTCTGTGAGGAAACAAAACAAGTTTTTACAGTTTTGTTCCCCAATGGACGTGTCCATTTGTTGGTCCGTTTTTGTTGTTTTTTCGTAAACAGCAGCGGTCGCCGGCTCTAGCTAGCAACTTGAAAACCCAACGCTGCTCTATTTCAATGCAATGTAGTCTTACTGCTCCGTATCAATTTTTGTATTATAAATAATATCTTAGAAGTTTGTACCCCGTGAGAGCAGTGATTACATGGAGTAGGAGAGAGAGAGAGAGACGTGTCATTAAATCTCGACATTAGAAGGCACCGCGCTAGCGGACGAGCGGCAAGAATCGTGTATACCTGCCTCCTTCCGTCGCCGTCGTCGTCCCGCGAGATCCGTTCCTTATTCGTTCCCCGTTCTACGATCCAAGTCCGCGCGCTCACGTAGCCCGAGTTCCAGTGGCCGGATTTCTGGCGAGGTAAACGCGTACGCTGGTGTTCGTCGTGCTTGTTGGTGCTGTTCCTTTACATTCACTCATCGCTGACCGTCGAGTTCTTCGGTCGGACGGTGTGCTAGAGCAGAGTGTGCCCAGTATACAGTGTGCACAACGATCTCGCCGCTACTGCCTCACGTCTCGCTCTAGGTACTCCATCGCACAAGCTACTACTCGCTTTTATTATCACGTTGCAAATTTACTACTCGCATTACCACATATTTAACATTATTTTTAATCATTTCAAAAGTTTCTCTTGGTATCTTTAAAAGATTTATTACACTTATTTTGCAGCGATTAACACGAGAAATTCTTCATCATTGGTGGTGTATTTATTTGCTGTGAATATACCTCGACGTTAGAGTGAAATCGTGCTACTTGTTTTTTTTTTTCTTTTTCTTTTCGTCAATTGACCAGTGGCCATCCTCGACACCTGAACCAGTTGGACGATCTCGAATGGTTTATGTCGAATTTTTAGTACATTTTCACTTGCTTCGGCTTGTCAAACACTCAGCCCCATGGTTAAGGTAGTCCTTGCGCTTGGTATTCATTTCGCATAAGTTCGAGAAAAATGGGAGAGAATTGCAAACACTTCTCGATGGTATAAAAATCTATAAAAATTCATGCACATTAAAGTTACTGAAAAAGTTAATTTTGTATAATAATAGTTCTAATATCTTATTAACAAATTGATGAACCTAAAAAAAATTGTTTAACTAATCTCCGGGGAATTCAATTTTTTTAAAATGAAAATGAAAAATTCGTTCACTTTTCGGAATTCGTATGAATTTTTTCAATTTTTTTAATTCACTTTGAATTTTGTGTTTTTTCACATATTTTTTTCATTACAAAAAATGAAAAATAATTCAAAGTGAATTTAAAAATCTGAAAAAGTTCATACGTATTCGGAAAAATTCACGAGTAATTTTCATAAAGAAAAGGTGGGTTTTTCGGGAAATTTGTTGAGCAATTCTTTTTCGTCAACTTGTTAATAACATTTTCGTCTAATTATTATGCAAAATGAATCTCTTGAGTATCTTTAATGTGCATAAATTTTTTCAGATTTTTATACCATCGAGAAGTGTTTGCAATTCTCTCTCATTTTTCTCGAACTTATGCGAAATGAATACCAGACGCAAGGACTAACTTAAGGTTGGCAATTCGGACATTGGCCTTGCATCGGAAATCTAAATAGACGTTTTCTTCTAAATACATCACAATCTACGTTATTATAACTTAAAGTGAGAAAAAAAATGTTTAGATAAACTAAATCGAAGTACATCCTCGTTCGAACGAATTTTTATTTGGTACAACAAATATTTTGGTTATCGCTAATATATTTTAGACAATTGAATCTAATAATTATTGAAGAAACTAAACATTTGGCTGTCCTAAAGAAAAATTCGCGTGCCGATTTACTTAAGGGGAGGGAGTCAGGTCAAAAAAATTGATTTTGGAAATTCAATATCATCGAAATCCTATTGCATATAAAAATGCCCAACGCACTATATTGTTGGTACTCGATGAAAGGATTTTTTACTGTTGTCTAACTTGCATATGCTTTTCAATAGTATCTTAAGTAAAGTTCTTAGGTTTTCCATTCTGCGCATGATTCAGATATAACTACTATGCAGATTGGAATGGTTGATGTCTCATTTTCTTCTTCATGAAAAGATACACCGGCTAAATGGAGCAAATGTTAATAAAATGTAATATTTTTTAAGTGACATAATTATTAATTAATAAATGTTATGCTATTTTCTAAATCAGTGATTAACTTTGCTTTCAGAATGAAAAAAAAATAGTTTGCTCCATTTAGCCGGTGTATCTTTTCATGAAGAAGAAAATAAGACGTCAACCATTGCAATCTGCCTAGTAGTTTGATCTGAATCATGCGCAGAATGGAAAACCTAAGAACTTTGCTTAAGATAATATTGAAAAGCATATGCAAGTCGGACGACAGTAAAAAATCCTTTCATCGAGTACCAACAATATAGTGCTTTGGGCATTTTTATATGCAATATGATTTGGATGATATTGCATTTCCAAAATAAATTTTTTTTACCTGACTCCCTCCCCTTAATTGAAATAATTTTGTTCTCACAGTGTAAGTGTCGATTGATGATATACGACTGATGGAGCATCCACTTTACTATCGTATGATACTGTATCACTTTATGTAATAAATCACCGGAGCTAGTGTACATAACATCTCGTCGACTTGCGTAGTCAGAGTCAGGTTCTGTTACATTGCAACAGGAAGTGCACCAAAAAAAGTTTTTAATCGTTCATAGTCAGGCTCCCATTACTTAGAATCCGTATAATGATTATTCTCGTTTGAATATAAAAGAATAAAAAATAATAATAAGATATAAGGGTCATTCCATACCAAGTGGGCCACCCAAATTTAGTATGGTCGCAAAAAGGATATATAATTTTTCACAAAAGTTGTTTCGAGTATCACGATCATCCATAAATTATTTGAGATTAGGTACTAGGAAACGTAGGTACTAAACCTACGGTTTGCCGAAAATTTAATAACTATTTTTTAACGAAAAATACGCCACTTTTTGACAAAATAAATTAATAATACACTGTAAAAAATGTTCGAGATTTTCCTATACAAACGTGTATGAATTTTGTAAAACTTGGTATAGGAAATCGAAATTAATATGTTTGCATAATAAATTTAATACAGATCAATGAATTTCGATAATCCGGTGATAGAAAATTACAATACATGATTATTAAATCAATAATTACTAAATCAGTACATGAAAATCAACATGCATTTTAGGAATTTTAGTGCCCGATTTGAAATTTAATACAAATTGTCGCATTAAATTTAAGATCAAAGTTATCAAAATTTCAGTTACTGATGTTGAAAAATACCCGTAAAAGTATTTGCAGTTTTGTCCACATAGGTGTACTACTTTTTGCAAAATGTTTGTGGTTTTGCGACACAAACGTGTGAGAAATTTACAAAACTCGGTATAGAAAATAAACATTAATATAGTTGCACAGTAAATTTAATATGCGTGTATGGATTTTATCAATCCGGTGATATAAAATTATAACACATGGTTACTAAATCAATCATTACTATATTAGTACATGAAAATCAACATGATTTTTTTGGATTTTTAGTGACTGATTTGAAATTTAATACACATTTTCAATAACGAAAGAAAACCCGCACTAGATCGCTAACACTTATTACATAGCATCGACTTCTGATAAGTAACTCGAGGTTTCCAAAATCGATTTTTTTTAAACACTGGAGCATCTCGTGCTGCTATTGCTGCAAATTTATGTTTGATTTATGTTTGTTGCTAGAACTTCACAGGTCTGTGGATATAATTTTTTCGAAAATCCGGATACCTGAGCTTCCTCGTGAGAAAAAGATTCCGTTCGTCCAAAAATTATGTTCACTTGAAAATATTTCCAACCCACTTCGCGCTCTGATTGCAATCAATTGAATATTTTGTTATGTCAATTATAAGTATGCTTGAGAGAATAATAGTTATACAACTCTTATGTCATTTAGATATCTAAAATTACAAAATCGTTGATAGCGTAGTTGGTAGCGTGCGTGCGTTGTTAGGTACTTAGGTAGGTAGGTCGTAGGTTCAAACCCCAGTGTAAGCGAAAAATTTTCTGTGGCGAAAACCAATACCCAACAATTTCTAATGACATAATTTGTTTGAAAAAATAATGTCCGAATAATATTTCTATTTTTTAAAATTGTTTTTAGGTCCACTTAAAATTTCCAACACATATGTGCTTGAGTTTTCAGATACCGCTCATAGAAAAATTCACCATACATGTTTATGAAATTTAATGCACAGTTTAAGCATATGGTCATATTGACATTAAATATCAATAACGTTGAATTTTGATATTCCTCTAAATGTTATGATTTTTCATATACACACGTATACAAAATTTCATATACGGTATCTGCAATAAAACTTCCAACCCTTTTGTATTAATTTTAATACCGATTTTTTTAACAGTGTATATATATATATTTTTCTTTGAGACAGATCATTCCGATTTTTCTCAAAATTTCACAAAATTTCCATTATTATGCTTACAATAATGACGTGATGGGAAATTAATGACCCATTTCATATGGAATGAACCTTAGGTAGGAATTTCACGAAGCCTGATCGAACATGTATCATCTATCGTTGATGTTGAATGACAGCTGATCGAGCCAAAATGAAATGAAAATATGACCGATAATTTAAAAATGTTTTGTGAAAAGTAATGGCTTCAAATTCATAAAAGAAATTATTTACAGCTATTCGCGCGGAATATTTACGTGAAAACCGCGACGTTATGCGAGATATGATCGCTGTGTACATTATCTTGTTTCTCAACATGAGATATCGATCGTTTCCGTAACTCGTATTGCTGACGATTTGAAAACTTCTACGCATGCACCGGTCGTCACAGAAACGTCACGACCGGTTCTCATTAGAATCTCCTTTGAAAGTCCTTTGACTTTCACTGCACTTGATGTTTTTTTTTCTTTTTCCTTTTTTTAATACGCATGTTATTATTATGTGCACTAGTCTCGAGTCTCGCGTTGCCGTGGCACCACGTCTGAAAAACGTGATAATCTGAGATCGTTGAGGTATCAATCGTTAAGGACGTTGGTGCGTATCACACTAGTAAAATCAATGCTACATCTTTCAATGCACTTGTAAAATTACCGGTTGTTTAATAGATTATTTCGAGAGGTTACTCACGCCGAAACGTGTTTTGCCCAATGGTAATTTTTATCATCAGATTTAACACGACCATTGTTCATTTTCATAACAATCTTTCCATCGAAATTTTTAACACTTTTTAAGATTGTGTGTGGACATTACCTATCAAAAAACGTCATACAATATATAGAAAAAGGTAGACATTTTTTTTCCACTTTCGCTTGCGGATCAAAAAATGTATTGTTTGTCATAGTGTTTTACTGATTTATTTTTAATTCTTAAATCAGAACGTTTTTTGTTTAGATTTAAATATTTATAATTAAAAAACGTAAAAAAAAACAACAACTGCATGCATTTTTCATGTGAAAGAATAGCACAAAAAAATTACGGACCAGATTTGACAACGTAAGGATCGGCCGTTGGCTGTGTTGGCATGAAATGCCCCATACGCAAATGTCTGATTTTCGATAATTCGATGAGTAATTGTAATTACGCCAACAATTAAAACAGAAATATAGGTTCAACTTATTATCGAGATAAATCCGCATTTTTTAAAATTAATGATATGTCATTATTTTATTCTATATATATTTACGATATGCCATTATTATTATTATATTCTATATATCGCTAAGTCGTGCAAAGATATTTATAAAACCCAAAAGAACGCAAAGTAGAACCTCGCATATTGTTTGCTCATTATTTAAATTTTTTTCACAAGTCTACCTCTATAAGAAAGTATGTTCATCAATTTTGGTTCTCTTTGTAGGTAATAGCTGCCATTAGTAATATTCATATTAAAAATTTTCTTTAATTCCAATAAATTCATGAAATTTCAAGACCGCAAATATGTTATTAATCCAACAATTATTAAAAATAAAATGTACCCTATCCGATTTGTTAATACTGCTACTATTCGAGAGTTCAATCTTTTTTCTCTTTTTCATAATGAATTACTAAACTATAACAAACTAAGTATTAGTATGTTGTAGGCGTGACCGAATGTTATCATTATTAATTATTTTATCGACTTTTGGCGGTCTATTTTTTCTGATGGAATTTTGCGAAGCACTTCTCGGATCTGAGACCGTGATCGCTAGATTCAAAGCGCGCGAAACTGAAGCCTAATTCAAATTTCACTAATCCGAATCTCTTACAAATATCGACTGTAGCTGCTTAATAAATTAAGTTAATTCATCAAGCAGCCACAATCGACGAAATTTATCTTAAACAAATTGTGAAAAAATTCCTATTATCTTAAACAAATTGTGAAAGACTATAAATTAACGACTGTGAATCAATTCTGCCAGGGCCACGGTGGCGTAATTGGTAACGCACCAGGCTAGAATTCTGGGTGTTCCCGGTTCGAACCCGGGTCGTGGCGGAATTTTTTCACAATTTGTTTAAGATAAATTTCGTCGATTGTGGCTGCTTGATGAATTAATTAAATTTATTAAGCAGCTACAGTCGATATTTGTAAGAGATTCGGATTAGTGAAATTTGAATTAGGCTTCAGTTTCGCGCGCTTTGAATCTAGCGATCACGGTCTCAGATCCGAGAAGTGCTTCGCAAAATTCCATCAGAAAAAATAGACCGCCAAAAGTCTATAAAATAATTAATAATTATAACAAACTAAGCCTAATATATCTCACCAAAATAAAATTCAAATTAGATAAAAAAATTATCAACATTATAGATAAAACGAACAAATATATAAAACGATTGATATTTATATCTCTTGATATATGTATATATTCTGTTCTATAAATAACTGATATAGTTGAAATTGTTAAAACTACACTAATAAATAATAAATAAATTCAATCAAATAGAATTAATACTTCTAATTTAATTGAAGAAATTGTAATTAATAAAATTTCCATAAAAACTATAACTTAGTCTATTTCTATGAGGAAGTACCTATGTTCATCAATTTTGATTTCCTCATAGAGAAAACTTTAGTTATAGAGAAACAATATGCAAGGATGGATTTTGCATCCTTTAAATTATATCGAAAGATTCAAATTCCAATATAATCTGAAGCCTTCTATCGATCTCCACTAAATTATATTATTTCGTTTACATAAAAAATTTCAACTCTCTAGGTCATGTTTTACAAAGATAAATAAAATAACGATAAATTTTCGGATTTTTCAAACGTTCATAAAATTTGAACGGCTTTTCCGGATTCGGTCAAATTCAATCCCATCGCTAGTAACAGATTGCGTAAATGTGTAAATTAAGATTTTACATGAAGCAAATAGTCGAAAGCCTCGGTAATGATGAGTAAAAGTAAACTTTGACTACTCGAGAAACCGAAAGTACCTGTTTATGATGTGCGCATATAGTACATTTATATTTACAATATCTGTATATGTATATTTATAAAGAACGAGGCAACCGTCGTTCGCGGTTTTTTTAAACATCGAACATACACGTATTTGCATTGATTGCTAACTGTATTTATGTGGAAATAAGCAAGAAAATGAGAAAGAGAACGAGAGTGTCTACATGCTTAAGTTGAAGTCTGGCTACCGCAACGTATGACTACTAATATAGGCGCAGAAATAATCTACGAAAAAGTAGAATAGCCTCGTATAAATTAGATAATTTAGTTTATGCGACAGTTTAGTTCGTTTCACACAAAGATGACATGATTTTATAAGAAAATATGTGTTAAAAACGTTAGTATTCTTATTTTCTTTTATATACGTTTTTCTTTTTTCGTTATTTAATGTGCGTCGCGGTAAACCTAGTGGCTAATTGTTTGCAGAAGTCAAAACACTGAAAAGAGACCTTTGGACGCAAGCGAAAAATGAAAGTGCCCGACGGCATTGCACGTAGAAATTTGGCCGTATATCTGTCTAGAAAGCAACTCTCTTTTGGACAGCAGCGGTCCGGCCTAATAGCCATAAGCTTCTCAGGTCTTATGATTGAACGTAGTTGATGCTTACATGTATACAATATACGTAACAATAGTTCGTGCTGGAAAGTGAGATTCGTACGATAAATGTGAGTTCACTTTACAGTTTTACAAAATCTCCAAATACCCGGAACAGATCTTATCAAGACAGTGGTACGCGGATCAGATTGTACCAGGACTATTCGATATTTACAGAGTTTAACTGGGCATGATGCACAACATTTTCTACGTCACTCGGATCTATATCCATCGACTAACACCAGATTTTTTTTTACTTAAAAACACGCACTTTTCGTTTATTTTTTCGGTCATTATTTTATCATCACATTTTTGTTTCCTCACACGGAAAGAAAAGCTTGGTTGGAACAACCCAGTGCCTTGGTTATATATGAGCCAGATAATTAATTGGTTAGACCAACCAAGTTATTTGTTAGGCTACCAATTTCTTGGTTGGACTAACCAAGTCACTTGGTAAGCTAACCCAGAAATTGGTAGCCTAACAAGTAACTTCGTCGGTCTAACCAATTAATTGTCTGGCGCATATATAACTAAGGCACTTGGTTGGTCCAACCAAGCCTTTTTTTCCGTGTAAAGGAAGCTTCGTTTTCGTTCGAAATTTTTGTTTTTCGGCTTGTTATGTCAGAACACGGAAAAAAGTCTAAAACGTCGAGAAAAGTGGTTTAAACAAAATGTGCGTGAGCGTGTGCCGTCACTCAAAACTCAAACTTACATATCTCAAGAGCTGCTCTAACGATCGGGCTGAAATTTAGTAAGCAGGGCGACGACTTTCTTTGTGAAAATTTTCACTTGTAATATCACAAGAGCTTTGAAATTATCGGATATTTCCTGACAGGTTCGTTGCAAACAAATGAACGAGTCAAGGACTCCAGGTTAAAAAATCACGAGCGCGTAGCGCGAGTGATTTTTCTGGAAAACTTGACGAGTTTATTTGTTTGCAGGGAATCTGGAGGGAAATATCAGATTAATTTCGAAGCTCGAGTGGTATTCGGGGGATTATTTTTTCTATTCAAATTGCGACAAATGGAATTGCACCATGAGACAAAAATTATCATTCTGAGAAGGAAATTTCATAATCAGAACAAAAACCCTTTAATTCATGTTTAAAGTATTGCAGTTAAATACACAATTGTTATAGACATTTGTATATTGATTCCAGACTGAGGTTTTCGATTTAATCGTATTAATAGGGACATTTCCCTTTACTTTTTCATCAATAGTTTGCAAGGATTCAACTTCAAACCTACTCATGTCAAATAACAATCCTTTGACTGCCACAATAAAATTCAATCTGTCCGTTTGACAGATGGTTGACGCGGTTAAATGATTTTTTGTTTTATATATATAACCAACACGCAAAATTATCAAAAAATTATCACTTGTAATACCACAAGAGCTTTGAAATTATCGGATATTTCCTGACAGGTTCGTTGCAAACAAATGAACGAGTCAAGTTTTCCAGGTTAAAAAATCACGAGCGCGTAGCGCAAGTGATTTTTCTGGAAAACTTGACGAGTTTATTTGTTTGCAGGGAATCTGGAGGGAAATATCAGATTAATTTCGAAGCTCGAGTGGTATTCGGGGGATTACTTTTTCTATTCAAATTGCGACAAATGGAATTGCACCATGAGACAAAAATTATCATTCCGACAAGGAAATTTCATAATCAGAACAAAAACCTTTTAATTCATGTTTAAAGGATTGCAGTTAAATACACAATTGTTATAGACATTTGTATATTGATTCCAGACTGAGGTTTTCGATTTAATCGTATTAACAGGGACATTTCCCTTTACTTTTTCATCAATAGTTTGCAAGGATTCAACTCCAAACCTACTCATATCAAATAAAAATCCTTTGACTGCCACAATAAAATTCAATCTGTCAGTTTGACAGATGGTTGACGCGGCTAAATGATTTTTTGTTTTATATATATAACCAACACGCAAAATTATCAAAAAATTATCACTTGTAATACCACAAGAGCTTTGAAATTATCGGATATTTCCTGACAGGTTCGTTGCAAACAAATGAACGAGTCAAGTTTTCCAGGTTAAAAAATCACGAGCGCGTAGCGCGAGTGATTTTTCTGGAAAACTTGACGAGTTTATTTGTTTGCAGGGAACCTGGAGGGAAATATCAGATTAATTTCGAAGCTCGAGTGGTATTCGGGGGATTATTTTTTCTATTCAAATTGCGACAAATGGAATTGCACCATGAGACAAAAATTATCATTCTGACAAGGAAATTTCATAATCAGAACAAAAACCTATGTTGCATCCAACACATATTTTCTCTCTGCACAAAATGCAGTGAATTGCGCCCAAATCGATTTTTTACTCTTTTCTGTATTTGCCGGGACATTTTGTTTTATTTTTTTAGCGATGTTCTGAAGCGATTCATCACCAAATCGCTTTTTTGACTCACTCATATTGACGACCGTTAATAGTACCTTGACGTTTTAAAGATTCGCAGAGGTTACAAGTGTCAAAAAAATTATTGTTTATCGCTTAGCAACCGAGCCGGGAAATTTTCGAAAAATTATCGATATAATTTTACCCTAGCTGTACCACGTGATGTTGAATACCGCGCTCTGATTGGTCGAAATTGGAGTTGAAAAAATAATCAGTATAATACTGTGTAGCTTCCCCCACGTGACGTCGAATGGTGCAATTCCATTGGTCGAAATTTGGATGGGAAAAATGATCAGTATAATACCGTGTAGCTTGCCCCACGTGACGTCGAATGGTGCAATTCCATTGGTCGAAATTTGGATGGAAAAAATAATCACAAATATATGTTCAAATTTTATTTGACTTTGGAATTTTCGAAAAATGTTGGTTCGTCCGCTAGCGACCGCACATTTTTCCTGTGTTTGTTCCTACGACCGGGTCCAATTTCCGTTGCATGAATAATAGTTTCGTCAGAATCGAAGGACGAACGTCACGGACGCTGCAGCGAAAAGAAAAACCATAAGCTGGCAGACAGACAGACAACATGAAAAAAATAATAAGTGCTACAACCAAAATCCATTACAACTCACCTTGGTTATCAAAGCAAGAAGAATTGGTTCTCTACTAGAATCTATAATTTTCAACAGATTTGTCATTGAAATTTAAGAGACGATTTGTGAATAAAAACTTCCCGTATACCGGAATCTTAATTTTTAAGCAGATTTTTTACTAGACTACTTGATTGCAGTAATTCCAAATGCAGTAGGATTTAAAAAAATTGTCGCTTGAAATATTCATTCGCGGAATACCAAGTGCAGTAGGAGTTAAAAAATTGTCGCTTGAAATATTCATTCGCGTAGTTCCAAGTGCAGAAGGATTAAAAAATTGTCGCTTGAAATAATCATATGGAAAAAAACTCGTAAAGAAAGTGGGAGGAAAACCCTCGATTTATCTCGATTCGTCAATACCGGTTTGTTATTCGGAATCTCGATAATTTACTCGTGGCGCCTATTTCGTGTGAGCCGTAGATTTTATGAGGTCCTTCAACGGTGCGCTCACGACCGCAGTCATTATTACGCTACACTTATTACGAAATCATGACGGAGAATTCCAAGTTGCCTTTACTACTGAAGCTAATAACGAACCACTTTATATACCAGAGTTATGAAATTCCACGAGGTATTATTTCGTTGGTCACGATCGTCATCTCGCCGTTCAAGTTGAAATCATTGATGCGCGATTCTGTCACCGTCAAGAGAATTTCAGGGTCGAATGCCAACGGTAATAAGCTGCGCTCTCGATTATAACGCGACCGTCGAGTGTTCTAAAGGTAATTACCGTGAATGTGCGCTACAGATATACCCCAATTAAGAGCCAATGCCAGTCATAAACAACTGCATTATAATACTCTATATATTTCTACAGTTAAAAAAAAAAATCAACCATTACTGGTGCAAAGTCAACAGCTGATGCAATTTGCGCGAAAAAAAAACTGTATGGAAATTCTGTCTCAGTGAGAAGATCGATAAAAATCATGGATACCGGCCAATCCCTAAAAAAAAAGTAGCTCCTTGCACATTTCTGCCTCGTTATATTTCGCATATTATAAAACTACCTCCAGGTTCTAAAAACCAAGCGTGTTGCAAATAAGTTGTTTCCTATCTTTAACATTATGACGAGTTTTTACACACTGTAAGGTAGTTCTTGCGGCTGGTATTCATTTCGCTTAAGTTCGAGAAGAATGAGAGAGAATTGCAAACACTTGTCGACGGTATAAAAATCTGAAGAACAAATTCATGCACAATAAAGGTACTGAGAAGATCAATTTTGCATAATAATTATTCTAAAAGGTTATTAACAAATAGATGAAGAAATGAAAATTTTCAAAAAATTTCCCGAAAACCCACATTTTTTAAATTGAAAATGATTCGTTAATTTTTCTGAAAACGTATGAATTTTTTCAGATTTCTAAATTCCCTTTGAATTTTTTTCTTTTTTATATGGAAAAAATATGTGAAAAAAAAACACAAAAATCAAAATGTATTAAAAAATCTGAAAAAAATTCATACGTATTGAGAAAAAAGATCGAATCATTTTCATTTTAAAAAATGTGGGTTTCCGGGAGGTCTGTTAAACAATTTTTCTTTTTCATCAATTCGTTAATAACATTTTGGAATTATCATTATGCTAATGATTAATATTTTCAGTATCTTTAGCGTGCAGGAATTCTTTCAGATTTTTATACCATCGCGTTTGCAATTCCCTTTCATTTTTCTCGAACTTATGCGAATAATGAATATCAGACGCAAGGACTACACCGAGAGAAAAATATAGTCAAGACATCTAAAATAGTTTGGTAAATGAACCCAGACAACATAGTAAGTGGATTCGATGTTGGAAGTTTGGAAATGTTTACTTATACCATGAATAGAAAGGCGATGCACGCGGAGGGGCGCTAGCGAAACGTCTGGGGATTTTCGGGCAACTTTGAGGTTATGACGGGGAACGTTGAACGATCGACGCTACACGGGAGCTGCCCACATAGCACATAATATTGCCTAAATATTGCAGGAATATTTCGAATATTTCATTACACAGGAATATTACCATAAGCTTCCAATCGAATATTCACAAATATTTAATTGCAATATTGTCAACTTAAAGTTCAGAAATATTGTTAAAGGTAAAACAATTGCCAATCATTTTTAAAATATTTCTGAACATTACCTGTGAAACAAACAATCCAATTTCTTCAACAATATTTCACAAAGTTTCGAATAAAAGGTTCCAGATTAGATTTTGCAAATCTTACAATGAAACTTTTTTGCAACATTCCAATACGTTTCAAGTGGAAATTTCTAAACTAGTTTTAAAAAGTTGAATTTGTTGATAAAAAGAAATTCGCCTCGTTCAATTGAGTATCATTCGATTTGAAAAAACTGAAATTCAATCGGGAAGTCGTCATATAATTATTTGGAAATGGGGACAAATTCTGACAGAAATTGGAAGCCTCATTAGAATTGATTGGAAAACGCGGCACGGTATGAATCGATTTTTTTTACAAGATTGTTATGCACCAGAAATCTTCTAAAAGGTTGCTCAATCTTTATTTTTTAATTCATCAGTCTTTGTTGACAGAACACATGGGCAATAAAAGTATAACGTTTGTACAAGTAATCGATAGTCTAGTGGTTAGCGTGATAGACATTAAGTCGTTAAATAGGTTTGATAGGTAGGTAGATGTAAGTCTTTGAAGCGAGAATTTACGTTTCTTTCAACCGCATTCCCCTCTGGAACAAATTTAGTTAATGAAACTCTAATATTGTTATATATTTTTTAAGCAGGATCGCTTTTTAAAATTACTCATCGTTAATTCGACATGGATATGGTACGTAGGTGAGGTTGTGAGTTCGAATTCTGAACGGGATTTTTTTTTCCAATAAATAAGATTATTATCGAGGACATCCAATGGTTCTGCTTAAAAACTCGCAATCAAAAAATTATATTGAAAACGGTAGAATTTCTTACGAGTTAGTCTTGGGCGGAAAATGTAATATTAACACAATATTGCTCTGTAATATTATTGAAATATTATATTTGCAACGTTTTGAGCGGACATTGCAAGATTCCTACAATATTTTATAAATGTTTTAAACATCTTTCACAATATTTTCGCAATATTGCATTGTTGCAAAGGAATATTTCGAGAATGTTTTAGAAATATTTCGGTGCTATGTGGGTGTATTCTCTTTCGTAAATCTCATATCGTACGAAACTACAGACGTTTTACAGGCTGTCAATAGACTTTGCGTTATTTTTCGTAACGTGAACTACTTTACCTTGTATGTGTATGAAGATTATTCCAAACATTTGTGGGCGCAAAATATAGAGAAGTATGAGATGCGTTGTATATAACGCCTAGTAAATCTTTGTATGTGTCTGGCAAAAAATGCCATTTTTCCACTTTGGATCCCGATTACTATACGAATCTGGGAATGAGTAATATATTTTTCTCTCGGTGCACCTTAAGCGTGTTGCTTTTTACATATTTTAGTTTCTTCATAAACGAAGCTTTATAGCAAGCAAAAAATAACGAGCGAGGAATGTTCGAGGTTCTAATTTGAATCCTTGTTTGGAATAAACAAATAATCAAATTCCCATAAAATTCCAACTGTTTTACCAATTTTCACTAAATCGAATATGTAGCATCACGGAACATTATTTTTGCTAAAGTCGGTGCAATAACGTAATTTTTTTAAATATTTCAAAACTCCATTAAATCCGAACCGCTTAACCGATTTTCCCCAAATTCAATACCAAGCATCACTTCATTCAATTTTCATATCATGTTCGAGTCCGACAGCTAAAAATGTATGCGAATTAGAGTGTTGACGGTCACTTTTTTTAATCTTTAAAATCTCATAAAAACGGATTAGGTGAATCGATTTTAATAGAATTCATACCAACTAAAGATTGACCATCAACGTGACATAAAAAATTGAGCTGGTCGAGCAATTTACGAGTTATGGTAATATGAATTTCATGCGCAACGAGATTTTTGAAAATAGGCAATTGTGGCATTTTTTTGTGTTTTTAAACATTTTAAGCGTCAAAAGGCAATGCTAAATATTTTTTTACAGATATTGCCTTTGGCGAAAACTTTTCTTTTGCATTAAATTTCAAGAATCTCGATGAGCAACGAAATAAACAAATATTAGCGTTTTTCTAACAGATCTACCCTAGCAAGTTGTGCCACCGATAAACAACCACAAAACGACTGACGTCGTTTTGTGCAAAAATGTTACGGCAAATCACTGCAAAACGACCGATATTATTTCATACTCGATCGGTCGTTTTCCGACTAGTTAACGAAAAAACGACTGCAAAACGACCGACCTTATTTCACGTTCGATCAGTCGTTTTACGTTTAACGACTGTAAAACGACCGATCTTTTTTCAATTTTCAAAAAAAAAAAAAAAAAAAAAATTGTGTCGCTGGTAGGTCTCGAACTTGCAACCTTCGGTTTACCAGTCGAGTACTCTGCCTACTCGGCTACTCAGTTCGTTGAAGTATGGTCAACACACGTTCCTCATAAGCTACCATACGTTTTGGCGAATAACTTATATGGAACATGAGTTTAACATGTATTAACGAACTGAGTGGCCGAGCAGGCAGAGCACTCGGCTAGTAATCCGAAGGTTGCGGGTTCGAGACCTATAGATGTGACTATTTTTTTTTTTTTCTCCAAATGCGATATTTCAGGAGCACGCACATATTTTCTTGGTCCGCGCATTTATTAATTTAATAATATTTAATTAATATTAAAAAATGAAAAAAGATCGGTCGTTTTGCAGTCGTTTTTCGGTCATTAAACGTAAAACGACTGATCAAGCATGAAATAAGGTCGGTCGTTTTGCAGTCGTTTTTTCGTCAACTAGCCGGAAAACGACCGATCGAGTATGAAATAATTTCGGTCGTTTTGCAGTGATTTGCCGTAACAGTTTTGCACAAAACGACGTCAGTCGTTTTTTGGTGAACTAGGGGTTAATTGCGGTAAAATTGCGGTGACACGACTTGCTAGGGTAGTTTCCATACTGTTCTTTCCACGCGCTAAATTAAGTGTACAATCCTTTAAAAAATTATCCCTCTCGAGTTCTGAAATTCGCTCTTGATTCGTCAAACCGAACGGAGTTGTAGGGTCATCGCAAAAAGTATTCCACGTAGAACGCACTTTATCGATCGAGCAGGGGCCGATTATCGTTACGTCCCGATGGAAAACCCGCCTCTTTGCCGCAAACAGCTGTCTGAGGGTTCGGCTGTCGTTTGTAGGGCTTCGAAACATTCAGTATAGTAGCGAACATCGCTCCAGCCTGACCTTCATTCATCTTGTGTGAAAACATAACCCTGTACAATTCACACTCTAAACATTAAGATATTATCGCTGGGAACTGGTGTTTCATAATTATTTACCGACATGTGTTATAGTTTCACAGAATTGTACGATACTGGAGGCAAAATTTACAAGCATTTTACGAAAAAAAAGCATGTCAGTCAAAATACATACTCCGTTACCCCTTATTATTTTTTTTAATGGCTTTTTTAACACAGTAATTCGTTTTTGCTCCTAATGGAATATTAATACATTTTCCTACTGATGTGTTAAAACATTTTTTTAAAGATTAAAAAATAAAATTATTTATCAAATTACTAAACTAAGTAGTAACGTAAATATAGTTTTAACTCTGATAACCAGAGTGAGAGTCTGCATCTAACCCTGGCCTCAATTCATTTCCGCGCAAAAACGAAATTATGAAAACATTGTTTTTTTTCATACTAAAAGATTATTATTGGATTATTAATGCCAAAACTTGAAAATATTGAAAGTTAGGTTAGCTTAGTGAAGTGCTGGTAGGGAGTGATAGGAGGAAGGGTGGGGGAGGTAGAAGGCGATAGAAGACGTACATGGAAATTAATTAAGGATGTATGATAGGTACAGTCCCGCCAAACGTGAGTTTCAGAGAAAATTTTCAACACTTTCCGGTGGAATAAAAATCGGAAAAAATCAAGCATGTAAAAGGTGCTGAAAAGATCGATTCGGCGACCGTCGCCGAAGCCCCAGCACCATTATAATTCACGGCCACAGCCCCAACAACGTAATAGAAAAGATCGATTTTGCATGATAATAATTCCAAAATATTATTATCAAATTTATATATAAAAAAAATTATTGAACAAATCACCTGACATCCTAACGTTTTTTTTTCGAATGAAAATCATACATTTTTATTTTTTTTTAATGTTAGTTTTCGGGAAATTTGTAGAACAATTTTGTCTTAACATCAATTTGCTAATAACATATTAGAATAATTATTATGCAAAATTAATATTTTCCGTGACTTTACATGTACATGAATTTTTTCAGATTTTTGTACCATCGAGAAGTGTTTTTGCAATTCTCTCCCATTTTTGTCGAACTTGTGCGAAATTAATACCAGAGGCATGGACTACCTTAAGTCGTCGTTTACATACAGAAATGAAAAAAAAAAACAAATTGTTAATTACAACAATACCAACTAACTGGTTGATATAATTATCTTGTCCATATTTTAACAAACGCGATGTTTGTTTTGCAATTTTTCTCAAAATTAATGACATTTTACCACGCATTATAATATACATGCCGGCGTAAAAATAATTATGTCAAATTGTCATCATAAATTGACATATCTGAAAAAGTGCTACTTTCGAGACGCGAGACGCGACAAAAATCTTAGGAAAATTCAAAGCGATTTTCAGATTGATATGACACCAATTTTTTAAACTCATTTAAGCACAATTATTACGCGGTAAATCAATTGTACGTTTGAAAGATCGAAATCAATTATATATATCACGTTTACTGGTATCGAATTATAATTTGATGTCGGTAAACGTGATATCAAATCGATCTCAAAATCGCTTTGAAATTTTCTAAGATATTTCGTCGTAAAGCATGTAAAAACTGGCAGTTTTTGACATAGGTCGATTTGTGATGACAATTTGACATAATTATTCGAACGCGGGTGTGTACTATGAATTTATGAATAAACGTGAGAAATATTAAATGTATAACACTTTTTTCCTTTTAGAAAAGTAAAAGACATCGAAAAAGTGGCGCGGACACGAGCTCAGCGATTGACATGGCGTACGAATACCGCAGATGCTAGTGCTGATAAAAGTTGTCTAAGAGAAGGATCGAGCACGTGGGGACATATTGAGAGTCGCGCGGGAGTAGTCCTCGGTATTAGCACAGCCTTACGGTTACAACAAGCAGCACGGCAGTCCCGCCAACTCGTTCACCCTGTGCGTTCACTCGGCTCGAAGCTCTTGACGTCTCGAGTTCTCTATCCGAGCTCGAGGATCTGCGGAGACGTTACGCCTACCGTTTCTCACAATAAACCTCGTCGGGAATGTTGAATTCCTGACTTTGTGCCGATTTTATTAACAATCCGACTGACAACCTGGATAACATCGACGTGTTATAGTACAAAGAACGTTATAAAACAAGATTTTTTTTGTTAAATTCAACTGTGGTCCAATAAATAATCAATCAAAGTTTCGATCGGTTCTGTGAATGAAAAACTCGTGTATTGTGGAGGACTTTTAAAAAATTCTTTTAAACATTTTAATTACATTAATATTACTAAAATGTCGTTTATACGATCTACGGGTGACGTGATTGGTTTCCTTCTGCTTTCGCTAATTGCAATAATAGAGGGAATCATTAAATGCTTCATACCAACGAAATACAAGATGAAGAGTATCGCGGGTGAAATTGCCCTCGTGACAGGAGGTGGAGGTGGACTTGGACGATTGTTGTCACTGAGGCTCGCAAATCTTGGAGCCATTGTCGTCGTCTGGGACATTAATGAAACTGGTGAGTCCTTTAAGTATTTATTGTAGTCTACAATAATATTCTATCTATTATTAAGTTTCCGACAGATATTGTTTTTACTTAAGTATCTGTACAAATCTCGAATATAAAATAATATAAATTCTGATCTGCAGAAGATGATCTCAAATATTAATACAATAATTAAGCTACCGAGGCTGTTTTGTAATGATTAATCGAATGATTGATGGACTCGTTTCAATTGGTCAATCCATTTAAATCAACACTATTATATATTAGATAGATCAATTTATTGCGTGTTATTACTATTTGATTACTTATATTATATTGTGATATATATGTTATAAGAAAATATTGTTGGTACTATGATTTATTTTTTCGTTTCAAGTATTTTCTTACTGCTTCTTGTAACAAAATTTTTATTTTTTTACGATTTTTCCTAATATGTTTGTTATTTCATCAGATGAAAAAATCGGTGATTTTTTCTTGAGTATTTTTTAAATCCAACGTTAAAAAAATATATATATTATAACCGGCTTCCCTTTTTATTAGGAGGGGAAGGGGTTAGTGAAAAGAGACGTAATAAAAATAAAATAATTATAAGAAAAATAACCAAACTCGATTTAATAATAGTACAAAAAGCTCAATAAAAAAACAAAAGAAAAACTCAATACAATAAAACTAAAATGGGCGCCAGCTACGTGACGTGTAGCACCGTTGGGGGGGGGGGGGGGGGAGTACGGCGTAGGACAGTGGAAAAATTCCAGAGTCCGGAGGACGTCGAAAATTTTCTAAGTCCGGCCGACGTCGAAAAATTTCAGAGTCCGAGAGGAGCCGAAATTTTTCTAAGTCCGACTCTGTCGAAAATTTTCTAAGTCCTCACGACTGTCGAAAATTTTCTAAGTCCGGGCGACGTCGAAAAATTTCAGAGTCCGAGAGGAGTCGAAATTTTTCTAAGTCCGACTCTGTCGAAAATTTTCTAAGTCCCAAGACTGTCGAAAATTTTCTAAGTCCGGGCGACGTCGAAAAATTTCAGAGTCCAGCACGGTCGGGTGGGGGAAATGGCGGGGGTTACCGGTGGCAGGAACTCTGGGTGTCCAGGGGGGGAAAATATGCAAATTACCGGGGACAAAAAAAGATTAATAACCAACTATGGCCAAATGGGGAAAAATTAATAACAACACTATGGCAAACTAGGGAAAAATTAATAACAAAAATATGGCAAAAAGTGGGGTAACTCGGCTAGCCAAAATAGAGACGATTTCAGGGGGGAGGGTTCCCGAACTCTATGGCTTCTTAATTATTACCTCGGTATGGCTGAAAGGGGGGGGGGGGGGTGGCAGGGGAATATTCGCTAATGGGGCAAAAATATAAATAAAATCGGGAAAGAAAATTAATGGTAAATATCGCCGAGATAGTCGCGATCACCACCACACTACCTCGCACGCAGAAAACAAAATAATCGCTAACGAATTCGAATAACAACGTGCCGGTCTCCACGGGGTGGCAGCCGGTTGACTCGATATAAAAATGAAAACTGAAAACTCTAATAACTTAAAAAATACAGGGCGAAAAGGGGGAAAAGGGGTCTCAGAACAAACAAAAATTACTCACGGTAATTATCACACACACACAAACAATCCTAGTCCCGTGGACAACTCCCACGAGGACTCACAAACTTTGCTATATTATCTCAAGGGAGGACACGGCGACGGCGAAGCTCGAAGTGATAAGCAACGGTCATCCTTCTTCTTCCTCGATGTTTTCGGAGACCCTCGTCGATCCTCGGGACTCGTCGGCTCCCGAGCACTACGGAGCTTCGACATCGATCAACGGATCGAGTGTGGCTGGTCAGTGGCGCTCGAGCAGTGCAGTGGCGAGGCAGCGTAGCACAGCTGGCTGGAGTGATTGCCGCGGGCCGTTTGAGTGCCGCTGGCGATCCTAGTAGTGCGAGTACACCCACGCAGTCGGGCGGCTAACTCCAACTTATGTCCACACGAGTGTGGAGGCTACTCGTGTGGTGCGGGGTGCACTCATCAGCTGGCTTGGATGCTGTCCGGGGTCAGATGGTTTTTCCAGCCCACACTCTCCCCACGTCACTCTGTCTAAGCTGCCGTAGCCTCTTATCTCGTCCTTGAGGGCCTCCATGGTCTTCGGGGGGGCTATTACTCATTTCACATTCATACTAGGGATGGGAAGGGGGGTAAAGGGGGGGAATTTCTACACAAAATATTCCTATAAACTAAATCCAAAAATACTGCTCTAAAATACTAAAACCAAAATATAAGCGGAGTGTGATGGCCTTCGAGCCAGCCTGCGGGGTGGAGCTGGTACAAAATCTACCGTGTTACAAACTCCCCCCCGCTTAAACGAAAGTTATTCCTCGAAAACTTGAGCATTCACACCTCACTCCGGGGGGGTGGGGGGGTTTGATAGGGAACGCAAGGGGTACGCAAAATGGGGTTAGAGGGGGGAATATAATATTGGGTCAGGTCTGGGGGCTAGGGTTTGCGAAAAAAAAGGAACGGGGGTGGTTGTAAAACACAAAAGGGCTCTTCACCAGGGGTTGGGTCTCCTTAGACCAAAAGGGCTGTGGCCGGGGCGATCAAAAAGACTAGGGACGAAGTGAGGGGTGGTTATTGATAAGGGACGGGTCTCTCTGGACCAAAAGGGCTGCACCTGGGGACTTCCTGGGTTCCAGGGACCCCGGGGGTGGGTTCTGGGCCCTGGTTGGAATCCTGGTGGTGTGGGGAAGGAAGGGTAAAAAGGCCGAAGGGGTTGTTGGGGTCCTGTTGGTCCCGAGATCCTCTCAGGCCAACTTCTGGGTCTTGGTGGGCTGGGTTGGTGGCGAAACCTTGACTCCTCGTGACGATACGGGGAGTGGTTCAGCGAAGGGGGTCGTTGCGGTAAAAAGGGTGGCTTTAAAAATTTCCGGAGGGCCGGGACTTCCGGGCACGGGGCAGGGCATGGCACGGGATACGCCATCAGTGGGGAAATTTTTTCAGTGGGGGAAAAGGGTCGAGAATTTGGGGTCTTGGGGGCCGTGGATGATCTCGAGTGACTTGATGACGGACAACGGGGCTTCGGGGGATCTCGCTCATTCTCCAAGGGCTCAAAAAACCTAGAACGGTCGTTGCTGCTTCGGCAAGCGGTCGTTCTCAAAAAACCCGAACCAGTGCCTTTGCGGGACCTCCCATGGTTCCTGCTGGTCTCTTGACCAGGTCCAGGGAAGCCCCTCCGGCTACTCTCAGAAGACGCCGGGGCACTGGAACGGCTGACTCGATAAAGGGGGGTTGGCGTGACGGGAGGGGCTGAAAGCTCTACTAAAGGGGTGGTTTGGGTGACGGGCGGGGCGGAAAGATCTACTAACGGGGTGGTTTGGGTCTTCCTAGCTTCCGGAGAGTTACGGGGTTGGGTAGGGGCAACTCTCGAAAGGCACGCAAGGCTCGGGAGGGGTGTAGTCTCTATCGGGGTTGGCTCTAGATGAATTTCTGGGGTTTGAGGACTCAATCTTTCTTGTGGGCCTTGGGGTGGGGACTTTTCATGCGGGGACTGACTCGATCTTCCTAACGCCGCAGCTTTTAGCTTTTTGGCGGTCTGAAGTCGGAAAATTCTCGCGCACTTGGCGAGCAATTTTCCTCCTTCCTCGAAACTCCTTCCAACTGCTCGGGACACTAATTTTTGGGCATGATCGAGGGGCCTCTTCTTTCGAACGGTACAGGGGCGTAGGGGAACACTCGAAGTTGGGGAGGGGGGTTCTTCAATAAGGGTGTGGGTTGGCTGGGGTGGTCTTGGGGCAGACTCCGGGATGGTTTGCTCTATACTCAGCTCAGAGGGATACAGTTCCGATGCTGAGGTAATTTCAGGATCACATACAGGGGAGGGTTCAAACGCCACTGGGCAGGGGTATGGGGCCATGTTCCTCAAAAGGCGGGCATACTCGGAACTGTCAAGGGAACTGTCCAGGTTACGCAAAGCAGCGTACGTAGTAAAGGGCTTTTCATCCCCGCGCTCGTCGGCTGCAGGGTCCCAGGGGACGGAAAATTCGGGGTACAGGACACGGACTTTGTGTCGCCAATACCGATCACCTAACTCATCTAGGGAACCGGTGGTACTGAGACAGGCATCGTCGCACAGCCGTAGGAGGTCGCAGAGGTTCTCGATGGCTGTAACATCTCTCCTGAGCTGTGCAACTCCTTCGCAGATAACAGGGCTGACCAGGGGGGTTGGTGTCAAGGGTGGGGGTAAGTTGGAAGGGGTGGACCACGTACCAGTGACATTAGCCATGCTAGCACTGTCCATGGTCAAATTTAACAAAGGGAGAAAAAAAAGAAAATGCTCGAACTCAAGAAAAAGGTACGGGGGCAGGGCTTAAGGGTCGGAAAAGAAATCGTAATAATACACAGAATGGGGTAAAAGGGCACTCAATAAAAAAAAATAAAAATCCAAAAAAAATAGAAAAAAAACCCAAACGGGTCTGAAACTAAAAAAAAACAAAAACTCAAAATCGAAAATCTGATTAGCGGGGTCGGATTACCAGAAGGGAAAACAAAAAAAAAGAATAATACCAAAAATAACCACGAAAGAGATTGAAGGGCGAAGGCACGGTTGTGGGGGTGGCGTATAATCACGCAAAAGGGAGGTTAGGTTTGGGCAAAAAAAAAAAAAAAAACTCGAATCCCCAAAGCCGATAACGGATGAGGGGGGAAAAAAAAATGAGATAAAATAAAATAAAGGAAATCCAATAATAACGCTAAAAGTACGGGCAGGGCTATAAAAACGAATAAGATAATAAAAAAACTAAATACTAAAAAAAACACGGGTAAGAGGGCGGCGCAATCTTACGCCAAAGGGAAACAAAAAAAAACTAACCAAAAAAAAAAAGAAATCAATCGGGGGAGGAAAAAAAAAAGAAACAAGAATAGAAAAGAAAAATAAAATACCAAAAATATTATGAGGGGGCAATGGGGGGAGGGTACCGAGGTGAGCACTAAAAAAAACTGATAAATTTCGGGCGCGATTTAGGGAAATGCGGCCGAGATTTTTCGGGCCCCACGTTGGGCGCCAATTTATAACCGGCTTCCCTTTTTATTAGGAGGGGAAGGGGTTAGTGAAAAGAGACGTAATAAAAATAAAATAATTATAAGAAAAATAACCAAACTCGATTTAATAATAGTACAAAAAGCTCAATAAAAAAACAAAAGAAAAACTCAATACAATAAAACTAAAATGGGCGCCAGCTACGTGACGTGTAGCACCGTTGGGGGGGGGGGGGGGGGGAGTACGGCGTAGGACAGTGGAAAAATTCCAGAGTCCGGAGGACGTCGAAAATTTTCTAAGTCCGGCCGACGTCGAAAAATTTCAGAGTCCGAGAGGAGCCGAAATTTTTCTAAGTCCGACTCTGTCGAAAATTTTCTAAGTCCTCACGACTGTCGAAAATTTTCTAAGTCCGGGCGACGTCGAAAAATTTCAGAGTCCGAGAGGAGTCGAAATTTTTCTAAGTCCGACTCTGTCGAAAATTTTCTAAGTCCCAAGACTGTCGAAAATTTTCTAAGTCCGGGCGACGTCGAAAAATTTCAGAGTCCAGCACGGTCGGGTGGGGGAAATGGCGGGGGTTACCGGTGGCAGGAACTCTGGGTGTCCAGGGGGGGAAAATATGCAAATTACCGGGGACAAAAAAAGATTAATAACCAACTATGGCCAAATGGGGAAAAATTAATAACAACACTATGGCAAACTAGGGAAAAATTAATAACAAAAATATGGCAAAAAGTGGGGTAACTCGGCTAGCCAAAATAGAGACGATTTCAGGGGGGAGGGTTCCCGAACTCTATGGCTTCTTAATTATTACCTCGGTATGGCTGAAAGGGGGGGGGGGGGGGGTGGCAGGGGAATATTCGCTAATGGGGCAAAAATATAAATAAAATCGGGAAAGAAAATTAATGGTAAATATCGCCGAGATAGTCGCGATCACCACCACACTACCTCGCACGCAGAAAACAAAATAATCGCTAACGAATTCGAATAACAACGTGCCGGTCTCCACGGGGTGGCAGCCGGTTGACTCGATATAAAAATGAAAACTGAAAACTCTAATAACTTAAAAAATACAGGGCGAAAAGGGGGAAAAGGGGTCTCAGAACAAACAAAAATTACTCACGGTAATTATCACACACACACAAACAATCCTAGTCCCGTGGACAACTCCCACGAGGACTCACAAACTTTGCTATATTATCTCAAGGGAGGACACGGCGACGGCGAAGCTCGAAGTGATAAGCAACGGTCATCCTTCTTCTTCCTCGATGTTTTCGGAGACCCTCGTCGATCCTCGGGACTCGTCGGCTCCCGAGCACTACGGAGCTTCGACATCGATCAACGGATCGAGTGTGGCTGGTCAGTGGCGCTCGAGCAGTGCAGTGGCGAGGCAGCGTAGCACAGCTGGCTGGAGTGATTGCCGCGGGCCGTTTGAGTGCCGCTGGCGATCCTAGTAGTGCGAGTACACCCACGCAGTCGGGCGGCTAACTCCAACTTATGTCCACACGAGTGTGGAGGCTACTCGTGTGGTGCGGGGTGCACTCATCAGCTGGCTTGGATGCTGTCCGGGGTCAGATGGTTTTTCCAGCCCACACTCTCCCCACGTCACTCTGTCTAAGCTGCCGTAGCCTCTTATCTCGTCCTTGAGGGCCTCCATGGTCTTCGGGGGGGCTATTACTCATTTCACATTCATACTAGGGATGGGAAGGGGGGTAAAGGGGGGGAATTTCTACACAAAATATTCCTATAAACTAAATCCAAAAATACTGCTCTAAAATACTAAAACCAAAATATAAGCGGAGTGTGATGGCCTTCGAGCCAGCCTGCGGGGTGGAGCTGGTACAAAATCTACCGTGTTACAATATATAGGTATATTGACAATATAAAAATAAATTTTATAAAATCAGTTGTACAATAAAAATGAAGCTGAAGTGCGTTCGATTTTAGAAGGTTCTAAAAAGTTGCCTTTCTATAAATATTTTCATTCGAGAAATCTCGAACATTCAATCTAAACCTTTGCATATAAATGCACTAACATCATACAAATGTGTTTTGCACATTGTCCGAGAATATTTCAATGAATTTAAACTATATTTTTATCGCTAATAAAAAAATGCATAAGCCCAATGACATTAATTATTAGCCCCAGAAGGATACGGATATTTTTGTCCAGCCTACAAAATAAGCGATATCTCGAGATTGTCAACTTCAATTTCCATTTATTACGGAATTTTATTTTGTATATTAATTTTAAAAACTCTAAATGCGGATAAAACAGTGAGAAACAAATATAATTGAATGGACTAATTTAGCGTACACCCTCGTTCAAATGAATTTTTCGTTAGGACAACCAAATTTTTAGTTTTTTCAATAATCGTTAGATTCAGTTGTCTAAAATTTATTTACGGTAACCAAAATATTTGTTATACCAACAAAAAATTCATTTGAACAAGGGTGTACGCTAAATTTGTCCATTCAATTATATTTTTTTCTCAGTGAAGAAATTATAGAATATATCAGAGTTGGGCAAACTTGTAATGGAAAATTACAAAATACAAATTACTGGAAGTAATTGTATTTAATTTGAAATCCAATACAATTACAGAAAGTAATTGTATTTAATTTGAAATCCAATACAATTACTGAAAGTAAGTAATTACTGAAAGTAATTGTATTGGATTTCAAATAAATTTGTCCATTCAATTATATTTTTTTCTCAGTGAAGAAATTATAGAATATATCAGAGTTGGGCAAAATTGTAATGGAAAATTACAAAATACAATTACTGAAAGTAATTGTATTTTGTAATTTTTAAATACAATTACTGAAAGTAATTGTATTTTGTAATTTTTAAATACAATTACTGAAAGTAATTGTATTTAATTTGAAATCCAATACAATTACTGAAAGTAATTGTAATTAAAGCAGTAATTTCTGAACTAAGTAATTTTTGCTGCCCAACTCTGGAATATATATAATAGAATTGCATCTATTTTTTTGATAATAATTGTCGGATAATATTTTCTACTTTGTAAAAAATGGAAATCCTACAATTTCTTTATTTTTGTTTTGTAAAATATGGTAGTCCTACAAATACCTGTATTCGGACCCAGGAATTTTCATTCTGATCAAAATACCGTTACAAATAATCATCCGCATAAAATTTTCAATACATTTTTTATTATATTCTAAAGTTATTACTATTAGTATTATTATCGAAATTATTAATTGTGAGAAAATTGCAAATTTTATTTATTCCTGAATTCAGTAGAGTTCCCTTTTGAATGCTTTGAACTAGGCACAGATGATTTGCAAATGATTTTTTTTTACTTGTTAGATCATTTATATATAAAGTTTTAGTTCGAGAGCCCGAAGATTTCTCAAATTTAGACATTTAGAAAAAAATTCAACTTTTTAAAATCTTCTAAAGTGGAAGAAAGAAGTCGTTTTCCAGTTTTTTGGCAGTCTTAAAAACTGCGTTGTTTTCTCACCCCTCATTTTATGGAATTTGTCAGTTCTTTAAATTAGGATAAATAATTTGTAATTCTAACGTTTACAAATGCGGTGGGATTTTTTAAAAACATCTTATCAAGAATCAACTCCCGTGTTACTTTGAGCAGGTTTAATAATAACATAGAAATATTAGAACAAATCGGAAAGGGTCAGGGTCGAAAGTTTATCACATTGGCTTGAAATGGTTTCGATATTTGGAATGTCAAAAGGGCATTTTTATCCATTCATCAATAAAAATATAGGAAATATATATTGAATGAAAAGCAAAAAATAATGAGGAAGCAATTTGCAAGATTCTACTTTGCAGACTTGTTTTGGCTGGAGAGACGTTTTTCGAAAAATTCAAAGTGTCATAAAATTTGAACCACTCGACCGATTCAAGTCAAATTTGCACCTCATCTTTATTGCATGTTAATCCGTATGTACACCAAATTTGACTTCGGTATCTCGTACAAGATTTGCTGAATTAGTCGACGTTAAGTTAAGTTACAACGACGTCAATTTTTCGAAAGTTCAAAATCCTACCAAATTCGAACCTCTTTACCGATCTTCACGAAATTCGATATCTACTGCAGCTGGATATTAATTCGTCTTTGTAGTAGATTTAAGCAGAATAAAACTCAAAATTCTATAAAATCTGAACCGCTTTATGGATTGCGCTTAAATTCGATACCGACCGTCATTTTTCATTACTTTACTTGTCAAGAACTATTTAGCCCACTAGCTCAAAAATTGCGGCAGCTAGAAAACGTACAGACATTTTTCAAAAAATGCAAAGTCTCAAAATATCAACAAAAAAAAAATTGAAATTTTTTCGTAAATTTAGTGTACCAAATTTCAGCTTGATTGTTGAAGCCGTTCTTCAGATACAACGGTTCGAATTTTTCAAGCGTGCCAAACACACACACATACATACATCTAACCGGACATTATTTCTAAACCTCTTTTTTCGATGTTTTAGACCATTCTGAGTAATCTGTCATGAAAAGCCAGGGAATTGTTTTTTTTCTCACGAAAAAAGCTTCCTCTATGGGAAAGCAAAAGTTAGCACTTATTAAACTAGCATAATTAACTGTGGTTATATAGTATACCACATATGGTAATAGACCTTTTAATACGTGAAATCCATAAATTTATATGTACCTGAAATTCTTGTCGATAAAATTCTCTAATCGTCTTCCAAGCGATAGTCGGTTTTTCAATTAGAAAATTTAAAGATTATACTGAATATACTTGAAAACGTGAACCTAGAATATACGCTCCAAGAGGACGTTAACATTAGATCTGTTCCGAGAACCACAGGTTGTCAGAGGAAAAAATATCAAACTGGAATGTCCATATACTAAAACATCACAACCGCCAATGACACTCGAAAATTTGCGAACGCAGCTAAAATGTATAATTAGTTGTGTATTATTGGACGGATCTTAGATTTCAAGGTTTTCATGTTCGTGTCCACATGATAGACATCACGTAGACCATAGCTTCCTATATCACTATAAAATGCAAATTAGAAGAAAAAAAATGTCAACGAGCACTGAATAAATCCGACATCTTTTGACGTCATTGATTTATTCAGTTATATCGTAGAACAGGTATACCACATTATCTACGTGGGTATATATTGTTGTGACAACCCCGATGATCTAAAATTCTCCTTGCAAGTTTCTGCAAGGATAATCAATCACTCTTATGTGATTTATGTAATGAAAGTGAGTCTGCTTCTATGACCATGACTCTTAGTACATGACTAGGTACATGACATCGTAATATGGTGAGTTAGCAAGAAATTTTATACTTGGACTAAGCGGACTGTGAAAAGGTGTAGGATGAGAAAGACCTCTGAGCAAAGGTGGAAATGCGATAATAGGTACATGTGGGTTAAGGATACTTCTGCGCTTTACACTAGTTAAATAAGTGCTAAATTTTTCAAACTGTTTTTACAATTTCTGATAGTTCAATCGAATGTTTTGACACTTTATTCACGTAGCAGCATTAGTTTTTAATATCCAATTAAATTCACCGCTATGATTTGAAATGTAAATCGATTAATCAGCAAATGTACGATGTCATGTTTTTTCATCCAGTTTTTTAAAAGCGTAAACCATTGTATCAATCCGATTATGACGAGCAATAGCTCATTTGGTATATTGAAAATTGCTTTATCGATTGATTGAACTGTACTGAAAAGATCGATTTTGCATATATAAAAAAATTGTTGAACAAATCACCCGACAACCTAACGTTGTTTTTTTTTTTTTTTTTTTCGAATGAAAATAATTTTTCAATTTTTCCGAATACATATGAATTTTTTTAGAATTTTCTTTATTTTGCTTCCTCATAGAGGAGTTTTCGTGAAATTTTTTTTTTTCGAGATTTTCATGTCAGGACACTCAGACTGGTCTAAAACGTCGAAAAAAGTGGTTTAGAAAATAAGTCTATATGCGTGTGTGTGCGTATGTGCACCATTTTTTGTTAGCACGATAGCTGTCGCAATTTTTAAGATATCGGGCCCAAATTTGAACTATGAGTAAACTGTCGTTAAACAAGATATGGGATTGAATTAGGAGTTAATCCATCAATTCCATCATTTTTTTGAGAATGTCAGCTCGGACTCTAACTCCCGCAATTTTTATGATATCCGGCTCAAACTTGGACCAGAAGTGGACTGTTACCAAATAGTGTTTGGGATTAAATTTGATGTCAATCCGTTAAGGGGGTCACAATTTACGGCATTTTTTAATTTTGTGATGCAAAATAGATTAACGTGCTTTTTCATAGAGGTAGATTTGTAAAAATCCAATAATAATGAGAAAGCAATTTGCAAAGTTCTACTTTGCAGCTTTTTGTGTTTTGAAAAATGCGCGAAAAATACGCAAAGTATGCTTTTGGCAAAAAACAATTGGAGCGTAATGGATGGTTTTATGCCAAACGCATATCCAAAATTCGTTATTTTTCAAAATAAAGAAAAAATTGTAAAAAAAAATTTTATGTAGAAATAAAGTAATTTATACATAAAATTAAGTATAAATTATCATAAAAGTACGATACGAATTTTGGGGATAAAACTTGATTTATCAATTGTTTTTATAGAGCTTAAAAATCAATCTAGAGAGCATTAATTCGTATATTGCGGAAAATTATGAAAGACAATAAAAATCAATTCGCTTTTTATTGTTCTATGTAAAGAATTGTGGCAAACGAATTATGACGTGTCGCCGGCAGTGCAATTATTGCGTTGCAAAGTGAAATTTTTATTGCACTTGTTACTGTCAAATCATTTTTTACCCAACTTTAACCGTCTAAAGTAATATTCCAATAATCAATACTATACAGAATGCCCCTGTACCTAATTAAGCGAATGCGTTTAAGCTGGTCTCTAATTATAGGTAAATTACTTAAGAATAAATTTTTTTTTACTGCGTACGCTTAATAGTACGCACTCTTTGAGAATCGTCTCGTATGAAGATCAGAATACTTTACTTTTCGTTGCAAAAATCGGTTTTTCTTGGATAAGTCTTTGAGATTTTGATGTTGGACAATTTTTATTAAGGATATTTTGTGAAATTTTTTTCAGCTGCTTTTCCCAAGTTACTCTCATTAGGGCCGTAGATGGTCATTTACATATTTTATCAATAACGGCAATTGAATTTCATTTGAATGGAATTAAATCAAGAAAATTCTAAGGTATCATCCAGCGCGGGTAGAAATTTATCTGTCGTTTACTGAATTGATTTAAACGCTTGGAGGCTTAAACGCCAGATTTCTGAGGCTAAGATTTTTGTTCAACGACTCAACAGAAACTATCCACATAGTATTGATGCCGATGGCACCATCTAGTTTTTAAATTACAGGACTATCCAGCGATTAGCCAGCCGTACTGATTAAAAGCTTACTACGCAGAGAGAAAAGTCTACAAACAGCTACGAGGGTTTCCGTTCTTAGTTACTATAATTCTTGTAGCCAGGTGACACATGGGATTTGTCGTTGTTGCTTTTATGCAAGCAGAAGCTCAATCATATCGAACAGTAACCTCAACTATTCACGGTTAGTTCTCGCGAGATTAAGTTAGGTTAACTAATCCAATCATTGGGACTACCATTCGAATCGTCGGTATTACCATTCGAATGGTTGGTATTACCATAAGAGTTGTAAGATAAATAGAATAATCGATTGGTTGTGTCAACTCATTTCTTGGTTATGGCAACTAATATTTTTTTTCCGTGTACCATAGACATTATTCGTATATTGTTCCCTACCAAGATTTTACTTATACACATGTACGTATGAAAGTATTCCCTTTTTATATAAGAATAATTAGTGATTTTTTGGTACTACTTTCAATATGATACTGGAATCAGTAATAGGAGGATTTATTATGCATTCCGTTAAATATATTTAATACTTTGCAAGTCAGCGTGTCTGAAAAATGTAGTAGTAAACACTTTTATAGATGCCATCATAAATTCGAATTTTATTTTATTTCACTGACTATTGTGTTAACACTGCAACACACTAGCCAAAGTAGGTCTATGTGTCATAAAATTGTAAACCAACTTATGATATGAAAAATCGACCAAAACTATAAATTCCAGGCAGTAATACCGCCATGGTTTGATGTTTCACGACAATTTTAGCGAAAATTCGGCTACTTATATGCCGTAGATCTTTTCATTTACGAGAAATGGCGTGTTCATTCGCCATCTAGCGGCAGAAAACTCACAAAATTTCAGTACTTTACAGTAATTGATATACTGTATTGTATTCCTTAATATGTACACAGAACAGAACAGAACGGCATTTAGTACATGCTTACGAGCGATTTATATAATACAGAATACATTTTATACAATATTGTAATTTTCATAAATTTTCAGTGTTTCAATAAAAATATTGTCGTTCGGATTCAAAAGTGTTAAGGTAGTGAATATCGACTAATAAATTAAGAAAAATCATATGAAAGTTAATTACTAATCATGTATTCAGAAATCTTAACGAATTGATCATAAAAAGTAAATGTTTCCTAAAAGGTTTTTTTAGATCTGTTTACCAAACAAATATGGCATGTCAACGTTTCTTATGGTGTACAGTGATTACAGCTTCATGTATAAGAATATTCTGCACATGTAATCTCAAGATTTCTTATACATCATAGATAGATAGTTTTACTTTTTTGTGCCATCGTCGGATGGCAATTTCGTATACCGATTCACGTAAATGGAACTAACAACAAGTGCATATAAGTCGGGAGGTTTAATGCCGACTCGTCATGTGACATTATACCACAGGGCAATATATAGATTTTTTGTTACTCAGTTCGGATCGTTATAAAATAGTAACGATTCAATGCTTTTGAATGAAAGAAAAACTAACAAAAATCTCGAACAGCAAACGTAAGCTGTAACTATAGTATATTACACACCTAGGGCAGTAAAGTAAGAAATGTCTCAGATCACATGTAATTGTCGGCCAAGGTGAAGCCGAGGTCGACAAACATGTGATCTGAGACTTTCTTATTTAGTGCCCGAGGAGTGTATACGATTTTTCTCATCGACGGAGCCGAAAACCGGGAACTTCGTTCCGCGCAGCGGAACGAAAGTGGTCGCTTTCGGCCCGGAGGTGAGAAAAAGTTTTTCCTACGTGTATTCTACAACATTTTACTGCATAAAGGGTGAAGTAAAATTCATTCCGGACAAATCGTTGAGTAACGGAAAGACGATCCAGATTCTATTCAGAATTCAAGTAGAACCCCTCTTAGGGTAACCCTAACAAATCCCGATGCACGGTAATACAGCTCGTCGTTCAGAATTAGGTCCCGATCCGGAATCCATCCCGATTCTAAATAGGACGGCTCTCTTAGGGTAACCCTAGCAAATCCTAATCAATGATAAACTGTCATCGAATGCGTAACCGGCAATCTATTTGGGATCTATTCGGATTCCAACTTGGATAATCCATTTATGGAAACCCTAGCCAATCCCGACCAGGATCGAGTTTCAAACTGGGATGCCCAGACTGATTTCTACATGGGTACTTCCAAAGCAGTATAGGAAATTAATACCACCGCACCGCTTTTGATCTGCACTAACAAGTCCTATATAAATAAAGATTACTACAATGTTTTCACCTTTCAAATCAATACAGATACAAGGGATTATAATACGGTTAAGGAATAGGTCATTACTGTGAACAAGCAAATTTGGGGCGATTACTATACGTATCGTAACCCGTGAATTGTTTATATGAGCTATGATAATAAAGTCCATGTGTCACATCAGTACTATATTTTCTGAAAGTTGCATCTATATTCCAGGCTCTATTTCTCTCCGTGTATGATCCAGCTGGCTCAAATTTTTCCAAGTCCCTCAAGAGCCCAATAAAAAAAACGGCATTGCGAGTGTGCGAACCACAATAACCCCTAATATATAAGTATATATATATGAACTCCTGATTGTTAAACGAAAGTTTTCAGTACAATGTCAGTAAACTCCAGTTTTCGCAAAGAATAGCTTGTGAAAAGTGCACTTTTCTCGACGAAGGACGAAAAATAATTTTGTTTGCACAAAATCGAGTTGACTACGAAGCAATTTTTTTTTAAATTCTTTCTCGCAAAACTAGATGAGGAGCTGTTTTGTAGTCGACGCGTGTCATGGCTAAATGACTATTTATAATACTCATCAGATTAGTGTACCATTGTATTAAATAGAAAAATTCACACTAAATTCACGTGTAATATTGGCTAGTGATGTAGAAACTTCGAGGACGGCCAACGCATGTAAAAAGTCAAAGCCCCGCGAGGCCTTGTACGTTGTTGAGAAAGAGCAAGAACGCAGTAAAAGTCTGTACCAGCAGTAGTAGGATCACAACTCGACTACTGGCTATCAAAGCCTTCTCTGCCTTATACATCCATCTATGTTGACACGACTATAAGTAAACGACCTTAAACTTTGCGATGATGTGAAATACCAATTGAATACCCAAATCTGATATAAGACAAATACAGCTGATGAAAATTTGTCGAAACCAAGTGTCAACCAAGGAATAATTAATCCATTCATTCAAACTTTAACAGATCTTGTCGACACTATACATATTCAAATTTATATACGGGTCATTCGATACCAAGTGGGCCACCCAAATTTAGCATGATCACAAAAAATGTTCATAATTTTTTCAAAAGTTTTTTAGAGTATCACCAACATCCACAAATTATTTCAGAATTTTAGTACATATGGTTTGCTCAAAATTTAATAACGTTTTTTTTTAATCTAATTTTTTTTCAATTTGCTGTATACTTAAATTTACCGACCGTTCAAAAAATTTGTTTGTTTATAAAATATAAGTTTTTGAATGTACTTTTTAATAATCGGTGCTAAAATTCTGAAATAATTTATGGATGTTCGTGATACTCTAAACAACTTTTGAAAAAAGTATGAATCCTTTTAGCGTCAATGCTAAATTTGGGTGGTCCACTTGTTTTGTATGTTATTATTTAAGTAACTCCAAATTTAATTACAAACTTTAAAGAAAGTTTACTGACTAAAGTGCTGAGAAATTTGACATACAACACGGTCCTCTACACGAGGACAGAATGACGAAAAGAACCAAATTAAGTCTTTGTATTATGAATTAACATATGTACAGTGCATATTTCAGCTCCAAAGAGTATATTGCGGATTTGTTAACTATTCAGGATTCATCTCATACCATAAAAAAGTGCGACCTTCTCGGTTATTTAAAAGAGTAATTACAACTTCCACCTCGGAACCAAATTATGTGAGATATTATGTTTTTTTCGTCCAAAAGCGTAAACAAAATTCAGAAGGTCGTATATTTTTAAACAATTTCTACAAATGAGCTAATTTAGTAATACTAAAAATATACGTATACACATGTTTTTTTTTTTAATATGAATAATTTCGCAATAAATGTATTTCATTCTTATTCATTTACCTAATTGTTATTAGGACAGACTTCCAGTTTACTACACTGTTAAAAATGCAAGAAAATTTAATATACAAAACGATATGAAATTTACGAAACGGGTATATGAATTTCATATTAATATCCTTTTATTGTAAATTTTTAGAATAGTGTGAGAAATCTCCGATACAAGTATTTGAAAATTACAATACGTGAGTATTGTAATCTTCATTTTAATATACAAATATCGTATTTGTCAATGACGAATGCATCTGAAAATTAATATAACGGTATATGTATCCGAGCTTTATATACTGTATATTAATTTTCAAACAAAATTTTTTTTACAGTGTAGCATCAGGACATCCTGAATTCACTCTTATTTGAATACCCTGAAGTTTTTTGAAAAAAAAAAAAAAAAAAAAAAAAAAAAAAAAAAAAAAAAAAAAAAAAACGTCGTTAAAAGAAGTTTCGCACAAATGTTTTTTTTAATAAATAAAACAATTCGACGATACTCTGTCTCTCTGTTTGGTAGTGCTTGATTAAATGTGAATTAAGTAGATACTATTGCGTTAACAAGGTAGATACCAGCTATGACATTTTCTATCAAATTCAATGTAGCGATTCTCAAAATGGCCACGATACAATGTAAAAAAAATCTACTTGAAATTTAATGTACTTTAACTGGAAGTCTTTTTTCATAAATTAGTATATTAAATTTAATATACAAGTGTAATGTTAAATTAATGTATGGTACAGCACATTCAATAATTTACTTGAATTCTACAGTAAAAGTATATGAATTTAAAAAAATTTCTTTAATTCTACTGGGAAAGTACTTGAATTTTATACCACAAAGACTTCAAGGCTTTTCTAAAAGGATAGGTTTTGGTGACTGTCGATATTTTGCATAATTTTAAGTGGTGTCCCAACAATTCATAGAAACTAAGCTTGTTGAAAATATCCTTGATTTCTCGCTGCAACTTTCTTTATCTGATATTCTTGATAAATCAGGTTTTTAGCCGCCAATCTTGTTATCTCTCTTATGTGCATGATTTTATAATGTAAATCTTGAGTAAACGAGTCTGTTGTTGTCGACAGTCTTCACAATTACGTATCTGTGGGTATCTTTAATTTCAATTAACGGGAACAATAAAAATTCAGCCACGTATTAACCTTTCGACGATAGATCTATGAACCACTGACGAGGCTATCAGATGTTCTGTTCGAGAGAGATCTTCGATAAGAAGTTCTCATGATATATTTGGCACGTAAATATCCATGTCAATATATATATATTGACGTGGATACATGTTCGATAGGCTTTTATAGATTATCTCTTCATCATTTACGTGCCAAATATATCATGAGAAGTTCTTACCGAAGATCTCTCTCGAACAGAAGATCTGATAGCCTCGTCATATTCATGTCCTTTCAGCGTGCACTTCGTAGCTTAATCAAAGATGATATTGCACGATTTGAATCTCTCAATAAACTTATCAATTATACCAAATATCTTGGTATCATTATAATGTCATAATCACAAGTTTTTAAAAAAATTTTATAATCTTCAAGTTTCAAATTGAATATTATTAAAATTAATCTTAATTTATTTAAAAAAGTATAATAGTAATAAATTTGCAGATATTGCAAGATTTTACTTAACCGGCTTATTTATGCTCTAGACATTGTTCTAAAAATTCAAAGGGCTGTAAAATTTTTACCACTTGACGACTTATCTGAAATTTTTACTAAAACCTTGTACCGTAGTAATCCATATGTGAACCAAATTTAAACTGAATCTATTAAAATTGCAATGTTTTTGTTTCACAACTGCAATGTTTTCTTTTTTACGAATCAAAGTTGAAATATTATGACATAGCGAGCGTTCCGTGGATTAAATTCATCATTGATAATCACTTATCATGGTTCACGTGGAAAATTGCATCCAGATATTTCAGAATTCACACGAGATTAAGTGTTTACAGACACTTAAAGAAATTGAATTTGTAATAAAATTAGAACCAGTCTATCAAATTTTACCAAATTTAATACCGATCAGGATTCAATGTTAGTCCGTTTTGTTCACAAAATTTAAGCTGAATATCCCTTAATTTACGAAAGTTATAACGAAAAAGGACATTTAAAAAAAAATTTCAAACTGCTGTAAAACTTGAACCTCTCAACCGATTTGTGCCAAATACAATCTCAAAAAACATTAAATGTACCTGCACTTATGAAGAACTATTTAGCAAAATATCTTAAATTTTACGAACGCTACACTGTAAAAAATGTTCGCGTTTTTCCAATACAAACGTGTATGAATTTTGTAAAACTTGGTATAGGAAATCGGAATTAATACGTTTGCATAGTAAATTTAATACAGATATATGAATTTTGATAATCCGGTGATTGGAAATTACAACACATGATTATTAAATCATCATTTACTAAGTTAGTATAGGAAAATCAATATGCATTTTCGGAATTGTCGTATCCGATTTGAAAGTTAATATACATTGTTTCGTTAAATGTAAGATCAAAGTTACTCAAACTACAGTTACTGGTATTGAAAAATACCAAGTACAGTATTTGCAATTTTGTCTATATGGGTATATTACTTTATGAAAAATGTTTGCGATTTTGCTACACAAAACTGTGAGAAATTTACAAAACTCGCTATACGAAATAAACATTAATATAGTTGCATCGAAAATTTAGTATGCGTGTATGGATATTACCAAACCGGTGATATAAAATTACAACACATGGTTACTAAATCAATCATTACTAAATTAGTACATGAAAATCAACATGAATTTTTGGATTTTTCGTGACTGATTTGAAATTTAATACACATATTCCAATAACAAAAAAAAACCGCACTAGATCGCTAACACTTACCACTTAGGATTAACTTCTGATAAGTTACTCGAGATTTTCAAAAAGATTCCGTTCATCCAAAAATTATGTTCAGTTGAAAGATTTTCCAACCCACTTTGCGCTCTGATTGCAATCAATTGAATATTTTGTTATGTCAATTATGAGTATGCTTGAGAGAATAATAGTTGTACGACTCTTATATCATTTAGATATCCAAAATTACTAAGTCGTTGATAGCGTAGTCGGTAGCGTGAAAAATTTTCTGTGGCGAAAACCAATATTCAACAATTTCTGATGACATCATTTGTGTGAAAAAATAATGTCCGACTAATATTTATATTTTTTGTATGTCCATTGTAAATGTCCAATACATGTGTGTTTGAATTTTCAGATACCGCTCATATGAAAATTCTACATTAAGGTTTATGAAATGTAATGCACAAGAAAGATTTTTTTTACAGTGCTCGGATACCATTTATGGATATTGTCAAATTTACATTAAATCTTAATAACGTTGAATTTTAATATTCCTCTAAATGTCATGACTTTTCATATACACATGTATAGAAATATTACAGTTCAATATTTCCGATTTTGAAATACCATACCTCAAAATTAAATGACGTATTTAAAATTTCATATACGGTATCTACAAAAAAACTTCCAACACTTTTGTATTAATTTTAACACAGATTTTTTTTACAGTGTAGACCATTCACTACCTTTCTTGAAAAAAAAATCAAAATGGCATAAGATCTAAGTTTAATCATACATTTTGTCAAAAACTGCAACGATCAAAGACGAGTTGCTGTTTCACTCATGTCCCAAATTTCAGCTTTATCCATTCAGCGGTTCGTGAGTTACAGGTGATTGAAATTTCGAAGCCCTGCACACACACACACACACACACACATATACATACGGACATATTCTCTAAACCCCTTTTCTCGATGTTCTCGATGAAATATCAACAAAATAAAAAAAAAGTAGAACCTTGCAAATTGCTTCCTCATTATTTTACACCTTTAACGAAGCTGCCTCTATGAGGATGTACGTTGATCGATTTTGGCTTCCTCATAGAGGAAGCTTCGTTAAAGGTGTAAAATAATGAGGAAGCAATTTGCAAGGTTCTACTTTGCAGGCTTGTTTCAGCTTGAAAGACTATTCAGAAAAATGCTCGAAAATAATAAAAAATTTGTAAAATTTTAACCACTGCGCCGATTTCTCTCAAATTTGTACCCACCCCTTGTTTCACGATAGTCAATGTGTGGACCAAATTACAACCCGGTATCTCGTAATTCGCACGATCCAGCGCTTGAACGAGATTTTTCAAAATATTCTAAGTGTCATAAAATTCGAACGGATGGACAGATCAGCGTCAAATTTGTACTCAAAACGTGGTCCATGGTTGTCCATATGTGAGCCAAATTTGAGATAATTCTGA
Source organism: Ephialtes manifestator (assembly GCA_963970395.1). NCBI lineage: Eukaryota > Metazoa > Arthropoda > Insecta > Hymenoptera > Ichneumonidae > Ephialtes > Ephialtes manifestator. The sequence continues at coordinate 1,602,234 of OZ019971.1, forward strand.
AAAAATTTTTTTACCATTTTTCTTTTCATGTCGGCTTTTTTTTTGTTTCTCATGCCGCAAAGTCAAAATTTATTGACATAATGGCCGTTTCCTTGACGAAATTCATCACGGATAATCAATGAACGCAATGATACGTTTGAAATTGCAATGGGATGTCTCATTGCAACAGGAGCTGAAATACTTACAGACATTTGAAAAAAAATTGAAATTGCAATAACATTAAAACCGCTTTACCAATTGTCGCCAAATTTGGTACAGATCATGGTTTGATGGTAGTCCATTAACGTGCAAAATTGCAGCCCGATATCTCGCAACTTCCGAAAGTTATAGCGTGAAAAAGTGTGAAAACGATTTTTTCGAAATTTTCAAAATGCTGCGAAATCTGAATTTACGAATCGATTCGCGTCAACTACAATCCCAAACAGTATTGCATGATAGCCCACTCACATGCCAAATTTGAAGAACATTCATCTAAAATTGCGACAGTTATCGTGTAAACAAAAAAACGCACACATACATACACACACACACACACACACACACATACAGACATTTCGCACAAACCACTTTTCTCGACGTTTTGGACCATTCTGAGTGTACTGATATGAAAATCTCGAAAAAAAAATTTTTCACGAAAACAAGGCTTCCTCTATGAGGAAGCAAAAATAAAAACAAAGTTAAATAAAAAAAAATAAAAAAATAAGTGAATAAACATAAATAAATCACTCATAGAGAAAGCCCAAAACATATTGATATGGTATAGACGGCCTCCCCAGTGTCACTATCTGTATGTAGCCAAATATTTTTATATACTCCAAAGGCATAACATTTTTTTGAACAATATGATAATTTTTCCCAGCTTTTTATCTACCTGTTATACACACGAAATGTCGTTTTAAAGTTTAACTTTTTACGATCGAGGGACCGGTGGTCCATTCCGTCCGTAACCCAATGGTCGTTGAGCTCCTGGGAGGATTGCGCGAGAATGTTCACAGTGTACGCAAGCAGTAACTGCAGCAGCAGCAATGTCGTGCGCTTTACTATTGCTCCCAGTTGTTGAAGTAGGGAAGACCGGGGCTAGTTGAAACACTTTGATTTACAAACTTTATTTTTTCATCACCTAAAAAGTATGTAAAACAAGGATGATGCAAAGTATAGAACCTTGCATATTACTTCCTCATTATTTTTCTCTTTTTACACAGCGAAAAATAACAAGCGGTTTCCTCATAGAAGCCGTATGATTAAGCTACTGCAGAGTAGCAACCGGAAACATTCCGCCTCTCCATATGAAACTACCTAATTAACATTAATATTGAATGGCAAAAATGCATACGAAAATTGAATTTTATAGGTGATTTATCAATGTTTCAATATGCCTCAACGTATAGTCTTCACGGAGAAAAACGCTTGGTTGGGCTTACTAAGATTTTCGTTCAAAATTTTACCAAGAAAAATTTGGTAGGCGCAACCAAGTTATTAATTAGGCGTACTAAATACTTGGTTGTCTTACCAAATCCTTGGTTATGTTAGCTAATAACTTGGTTATGTTAGTCAACAACTTGGTTGTGCCCACCAAGTTTCCTTGATAACATTTTTAACCAATTTTTTGGTAATTCTAACCAAGCTTTTTTCAGAGTGTTTGGTTTCATTTGCATCCCCTCGGCATAAGAGGCACGAAATGTGACTTTTCTAGACTTAAATTTTAGGGATAAGCTTTAAAGTTGGGCTAAGTTTCAATGAGCTTCTTCCATTGACAGTTGGGTGAAAGCTTTTTAAATGCGACGAGAAAAGTTTACTTTTGCATACACTGCCAAATTCATCTTTTTATTGCAATTCTTTGAGATTCGATAAAATCCTTCTGAAAGGTCAGTATAAATTGTACTTCCGGTGGAGGAGTAATCTCTTAGACTGATTAAAATTGACTCGAAACATCCGAATTTTAACACGAGTATTTCAAATTGCCCCATGTTCCAACTAGCCCCGGTCTCCCATATTATACCTATGTGTAACTTACCTCGTAGGATTGTTGTGCAAGATAAACCATACACGCGTCTATTAGCTACGAGCTGCACACACGAGGCGATACAAGGAAAAAACGTTAGGCTGTTGCGTACATTTCGAGTATATGGTTCATTCTATACCAAGTGGGCCATTAATTTGCCACCACGCCAATTTTTCTGTAGTTTGTAAGCATAATAATAGAAATTCTCTGAACTTTTGAGAAAAATCGGAATAATCTTTCTCAACGAAAACAAATATTATTACTTTATTTTGTCAAAAAGTGGCGAGAATTTTTTATTTAGCGACTATGGAAATTTTATATTTATTAAAAAGTACATTCAAAAACTTCAATTTTATACAGGAACAAATTTTTTGTACGGTCGGTAATTTTGAATATTCGGCGAATCGAAGAAAGAGAAAATAAAATCGTTATCAAATTTTGGGCAAATCATCGGTGCTAAAATTCTAAAATAATTTATGGATGTTCATGATAATGTAAAAACAACTTTTGAAAAAATTATCAATACTTTTTTTGCGACAATGCTAAATTTGGGTGGACCACTTGGTATAGAATGAGCCATATAGGCTGCATAGCGTCATGATCAATTGCTTATTGAAGAAACTAAATTATATTGAAGGAAAAAGTGAGGTAAAGAATAGAAATCGCATCTGCATTGTGAATATCCGTAATGCTTCTTGGCTTGTTTCACAATGAGCAGCGGGGACATCGGTGCATGCAAGTTTTGCGAGCAACGAACGTAGAATATAAGCACGAGAGTTATGTAGGCACAGCGATGCACGTCGAACCCGAAAGTGAGCTCGCGTGCACCATGTGTAACGAGAACTCGCGGTCACGACTGTCATTAGAATCATTATAATCATTAGAGTCACACTGTCATGAACTTTCATTCTTTCCTCGCGGTCTCTCGGATTTACAGAACGATTTTCTCGTCTTGGCCAATCGCTCTGACGTTCACGCGAAACAATCTACTGTATTCACCATTGAATCTGTTAACTGCCTATGCATAGATAATTTTCATTACCAGGAGACGTGGATTATTTTTATGGTCAGCGACGGCCAAACCACTTTACATTGCAGCAATGTGTCAATACCCACATAGCACCGAAATATTTCTAAAACATTCTCGAAATATTCCTTTGCAACAATGCAATATTGCGAAAATATTGTGAAAGATGTTTAAAACATTTATAAAATATTGTAGGAATCTTGCAATGTCCGCTCAAAACGTTGCAAATATAATATTTCAATAATATTACAGAGCAATATTGTGTTAATATTACATTTTCCGCCCAAAGCTAACTCGTAAGAAATTCTACCGTTTTCAATATAATTTTTTGATTGCGAGTTTTCAAGCAGAACCATTGGATGTCCTCGATAATAATCTTATTTATTGGAAAAAAAAATCCCGTTCAGAATTCGAACTCACAACCTCACCTACGTACCATATCCATGTCGAATTAACGATGAGTAATTTTAAAAAGCGATCCTGCTTAAAAAATATATAACAATATTAGAGTTTCATTAACTAAATTTGTTCCAGAGGGGAATGCGGTTGAAAGAAACGTAAATTCTCGCTTCAAAGACTTACATCTACCTACCTATCAAACATATTTAACGACTTAATGTCTATCACGCTAACCACTAGACTATCGATTACTTGTACAAACGTTATACTTTTATTGCCCATGTGTTCTGTCAACAAAGACTGATGAATTAAAAAATAAAGATTGAGCAACCTTTTAGAAGATTTCTGGTGCATAACAATCTTGTAAAAAAAATCGATTCATACCGTGCCGCGTTTTCCAATCAATTCTAATGAGGCTTCCAATTTCTGTCAGAATTTGTCCCCATTTCCAAATAATTATATGACGACTTCCCGATTGAATTTCAGTTTTTTCAAATCGAATGATACTCAATTGAACGAGGTGAATTTCTTTTTATCAACAAATTCAACTTTTTAAAACTAGTTTAGAAATTTCCACTTGAAACGTATTGGAATGTTGCAAAAAAGTTTCATTGTAATATTTGCAAAATCTAATCTGGAACCTTTTATTCGAAACTTTGTGAAATATTGTTGAAGAAATTGGATTGTTTGTTTCACAGGTAATGTTCAGAAATATTTTAAAAATGATTGGCAATTGTTTTACCTTTAACAATATTTCTGAACTTTAAGTTGACAATATTGCAATTAAATATTTGTGAATATTCGATTGGAAGCTTATGGTAATATTCCTGTGTAATGAAATATTCGAAATATTCCTGCAATATTTAGGCAATATTATGTGCTATGTGGGTACCCTATCGATTGTTCAACATTTCATTTTTACATTATATTGTTCTTTTCTAAATAATAAAAGTAGAATCTAGCAATCTTGAACATCGTGATTTTCGGCTGATTAACCGTTGAAACAATCAGGGACGGATTTACCAATAGGCTGAGTAGGCTGAAGCCTAGAGCGGCAAATTTTAGGGGGCGGCAAATTCTTCGTGCTGGAAATATTTAAAAAATCGAAAGTTTTTCAATATTTAAAAAAACAGAAAAAAAAATGTGACTTAATTTTTTGTTTTATTAAAAATATTTTTTTCGGTATATCCTTGCATTGCGATTTTTCAAAATTTATTACACACGAATTCAATCTTCTTTGCATTTGCTATTTCTTGTGGCAAAACATGATAATTCCACGTTTATACGATTCGTGATTCTACGTGACTCTATTTCTGCTTCATTATTTCGATATAATCGACATTCGATGTGCCATGTCTTTTGTTTACGGTAAGAAAAATGTATTCTATTCCACAACTGCAAAAAATACAGCCAAAACCCGCGCGATACGTAACTCTGCATCAATCATAACTGTCTGAAGTTGGTTTTATCTCAAAACCATCGACGACCAATCGGAATACTTAAAAACTGGCTTCGGTTTTCCATATTTCGCCTTTCGATGTGCAATGTCTTTTTTAAGACGTGTGGACGGTTTCCTAAACATTATTCTTTGTTTTACCAGCAGTTTTTGCGAAACATGAATGTATCCGAATTTGATTAACCAAAATAAGTAACGGAAGAAGAAAACTTAGTGGCGCAGAGTACAGAAAACGTGCTAGAGAAAAGATTGAAAACGAAGAAAATTTGATTCGTAAAACCGGTAAATTGGATTCGTTTCTCGTTAGGCCTGAGAAAAATGTAACCGATTCGGATAGTGTTCGTGATTCTCCGAGTACCACGACTTCATCCGAAAAAAAAAATGATTTTCCCCATTGATATACTGAACCCACGTATTACAGAAAGGGCGGCAATTTCGAGCCTAGGGCGACATTAGTGGTAAATCCGCCCCTGAAAACAATCGTCAAACCATTTTACCATTAAAATGTTAGATTAGGTCGTTTTTCGATAATTATAGAAAAAACCCAACGTACATGCCGCAAAAAAAATTGTTTTTACACTTAATTGATTGCGCAATTGTTTATATTTGTGCTGTAACAAATTCGAATGATATGAAATAGTATATTACACACCTAGGGCAGTAAAGTAAGAAACGTCTCAGATCACATGTAATTGTCGGCTTTGCCTCGGCCGACAATTACATGTGATCTGAGGCTTTCTTATTTACTGCCCGAGGAGTGTATACGTTTTTTCTCATCGACGGAGCCGAAAACCGGGATCTTCGTTCCGCGCAGCGGAACGAAAGTTGTCGCTTTCGGCCCGGAGGTGAGAAAAGTTATTTCATTTTATTTCGCTTTTATTACTTCCTCATAAAAAAAGCTTTGTTTTTTATGAGGATTTATGAGATTTTCATATCAGAACATTTGGAATGATCTGAAACACCGAGAAAAGTGATTTAGAAAAATTGTCCAGATATGTGGATGTGTGTGTTTGTAGGTCAAATGTGTGATGAAAGGCCAAAAATGCATATAACTGTAACTTGTAAACTATTCGACCGAAAAAGCTCAAATTTCAACAACATGTACAGTACTGGTTAATCTTCAATTGGTATAAAGGTTATAAAAACCGCTTAACGCACTTCATTTTTATAAGAATTTTAAAATTTTGCAATTTTGATAAAAGTATATAAACGCTGTATCTCGAACGAATTTTTAGTTATCGGGCTGAAACTTTGTATTAAAATTGAACAAAGTGATGATGCGGCCTTTGGTATTGAATTTGGGCCAAATCGGTAAAGCGGTTCAGTTTTTATGAGATTTGAAAATTTTTCGTAAAATTTTCGTTTTCCTCTAATTCAGGTAAAATTTTGACAAATCAACTGAAATTTTCTACACAGGAAAAATAACATTCAGCCCTGCTACCTGCCAAATTTGGTGATAATCGGTAAAACGGTTCGGATTTTACGTGATTTTGAATTTTCTCTTATTCAAGGTGACGTATTTTTCTTTTCAATTTTATAACTATAATTTATTTTTGCTATCAGACATGGTTACAACTATGTATTGACTTTTAGCTTTTCTTTCTCCTTTTGACAATTTGTTACCAAATTTTATTTCTTCATGACTCAAATTTCTATAAATTCAAGATTTTTAATTTTGTATTTAAAATTAGGATGCAAAGTAGAACTTTGCACATTGCTTCGTCAATAATTCTCATCTCTCGCAAAGCTTCCTCTACGAGGAAGCCAAAAATAAAATAAAGGAACTTCCTCATAGAGGCGGCTTTGCAAAAGATAAAAATTAATAAGGAAGCAATGTGCAAAGTTCTACTTTGCATTCTTATTTTTTATTTATTGTAATAGTGTGTATATTTCTAGGAGCACGACAAGAGGAAATGTAACTAGACAGATTCCAAATAGTTGTTTTCGATTATCAGCCTCAAGTCACTTCGGTAGCTCTTGGGTTATTCTTTGTCTTAAATAGCCAGGGTCATATAGAATGTTGAGAATTTTACACAACATACCATCAGTGCCGGATTTAGGTAGCATAGCGCCCTAGGCGAGCTGTCGATTAACGCCCCCCAAATAACAAAACAAAAATAGCTTCATGTCGAAGCCTTCACATCTTTATTAATTATCAAAAAACAAAATTTAAAAATGGTTGAAATAAAAAATTTCTGAAACAAATCGTCAATAGACGTATCAACGCTTTTCGTTGTTTTTCGCGAACGCCCTAGTCGCCGCCTTCGCTGCGCTCGTGGATAGAATGTATTGTACCCGGGCAACAGAGACGCGTGATAATGCATGAAGAATGTGTGACCAAACGAACGGAATGGATGCCCCACGGCCATTTATGGTACACACATTAAGGTAGTTCTGTCGTGAAGGCAATCCAAACTCATATGCATGAATTTTTGATATGTTGTAATTTAGCTATTCAATTTTACTTGCACAAAATCTTGAAGGCTTTTACCGAGTATTTGAATGAACAATTAATACTTGAAAAACGATCTTTTTACACGGCGCTCACGGGAGGGCTGGAAAAATTGATCTTTAAATCGAAAATTAACAGCCTTAGATCAAAGATAGAGAAAAAATAAAAAGTACTACGGATTCGCAAATCATTCAGGAATTGATGCATCATGAAAAAGGGTAAAGACTCCGGAATAATGTTTAATTGAACTAAGGTCAAAGTGCACGATACCGGGCCAAATGACGTTTCTTAACCTAATTATCGTAAAAATGAAGTCAAATCCGCACTAAACATATCAACTATTTACAAATAATCGTTTTAATTTGATTACGACAATTTCGAAGGATTCTCGATTATTTTTGATATTATTATTGAGGCAGTCAAAGTGATGCGTATGATTATTTTTTAATGTCATATAGACTCTGAGATTTATGACTCCGGCGTACCGACAGAACTACCTTAAATGCTTGTGTTTCCCGCTCAATACATAGGGTAGAAGTACCGGTTGTGGCCACTTTAAGAATTTTCCCATTTTCAAGTATTTGTGATTGGGATCAAATATCATAAAATTGTTTTGAACCTATCCCACATAGAAAAATATATATGTAACATATACGTTAAATATATGGCGCCAAAAAGTTCTATATGCTGCATATATTCTGCATATATGTTTGCAAAAATATATTCAAAATATATTTTACATATATGTATGGAATATATGTAAAATATATTTATATACGTTTAGCGCCAAAAAGTTCTATACGTCGAATATATCGTGCATATATTTCTATTTCCATGTGGGATACTTTCCATATCTAAGAAGAATATAATTTCAGATTTCTAGCAGTAACATCATCATATGTGTCGGGAAAACACTGAAAAATAGAAAAAAGTAGGAGCATAGCCATTTCACCAGTTCTGGCCACTTATGCACCGGTTTTGGGCACAGTAATGTACCGGTTTTGGCCATGCTTAAAATTAGAATAACTCAATATTCATTGCACTTGAAACATTTTTTAAGGCGTGTTTAATCAATCAAAATCGTATTCTTATGAAAGCATCCAATTCCTCTACATGAAAATGTCTTTAAAATACAGATGCCATCTGTAAACCTAACTAACCGTTTTAACATTCGTCTCTTTCGTTTTGCACTTTTTCATAGTAGCTTTCTTTGTCACAAAGAGTCATACATTATATTAATGTTTTACTCTTTACACTTTTATTTTTATTTTTACCAGAGTTTTTTCCGAAAGTAGATTTTCGCATTGCATAACGATGGGAATCTTCAACATGAAATGTGTTCCACCGCTTTACTTTCTTTTTTACTGTATATTTCTAAGGATATATTTTTCTTAGCGTTTTTTGGTTTTTTTGTTTCTACTTTATGAATATTTGAATTGATTGTGTAATAATTGACAAAAAATTAATGAGTATATTATCATGGTCATATCCGGGGCAACATGCTTATTCCATGTACCAGTTGTGGCCATCGTATTTTTTATAAATGTATAGCTTTATTTCAAACTTTCAGTACATCAACATTTGCAGTGATGCCTCTTAAGATTGATACGTGCAAAGCTGCATGCAATTCGCCAACTATATAACCCGAATATGTATCTAGAGCTTTCGTCAATTTGATGAATCAGTTGATGCTATTTTAATTATTGATACAGTACTTTTTGTAATGGAGACGAACGGACGTCAAAATGACGATAAATGTTTCTAAAATACACACCGTTATGAAAAATCATGATTAAATACAGGTACAGAATTAAAATAGCCACGAAAAACGTATTTAAGTGTGGGGGTGGCCACAACCGGTACTTCTACCCTATTAAAATATTATGTTATTATATTCAGATTATATAATTATAAAAAGTCTGTTCTTTGCCGCCCATTGGCAATCAAATATATGATAAATGTCAGAGAGAACAAAATTCATCACAGATTTTTTTTTTCTGCGTCAAATTTTTTTGTCTTGTCTTAATTTTTTTTTATTGCCTTATCGCTGGGCGCCCCTGCACACATGGCGCCCCTAGGCACTAGCCTACAGTGCCTAGGTCGAAATCCGCCACTGAACATACCCAATCGCTCGTAGAACAAAATGCGAGTATTGGTATATATGTAGATTTTTAAATAAAATAATCGATTTTAATGTAAATATAATCGATACTCGTTACAATGGATTTTAACCGGAGGAGCCAGCTATCATGGAATATGTGCCGCTAGTACGTCCTATAGTTTTTACATCGACAAAAAACGCTTCAGCAAAATTTAAAAATAAGCCGGGCCGAAAGCGACAACTTTCGTTCCGTTGCGCGGAACGAAGTTCCCGGTTTTCGGCTCCGTCGATGAGAAAAATCGTATTCACTCCTCGGGCAGTAAATAAGAAAGAAATGTCTCAGATCACATGTAATGTGATCTGAGACATTTCTTACTTTACTGCCCTAGGTGTGTAATATACTATTTCTGACGAGTGTGAATTTGCAGCACGAGCCGAAGGCGAGTGTTGCAATCACACGAGTTAAGAAAACGTTTTTCGCATGAGTATCGTACAAAATTTTATTTCACGAGGTGTGTAAACGACGCTTGACGCACGCGAAGCGTGCGTAAAACCGCGTTCTACGCACTGAGTGAAATAAAAGAACATTTCAGTAAAAAAAAAACATGTTTTATTGAAAGTGTGTTTTTTTCGAGCACATAGAATAATAGTATAAACAATTATGGAACGTATTGAAAGATGTCAGGGTTGAACGTTTACGGAGTTGGCCAAGAATACCCCATATATATCTAAATTAGCACTTATTTTACATAGATATATTTTCATTTCCGTGTAGGATCTATAATAGTATCATAATATCGATTATGTATAATCATCACGTAGTATAACGAATGACCTTTCACTATATCATCTGTATGATCGTAACGTCGTTGACCTTAAACATACACAGCGTATGCGACAAGCCTTCAATTGAAGGAAGTTCGACGTCTTTGCGTCTCGCCCAGACGCAAAGACGTCGTCGCTTTGCTTTAACATCGAGTCAAATTGAATGTTTGGTGTCAGGAGGGATTCGTCAATCGTGGTTTGATGGATAGCATTCGTAAGGCGATTATAATTAATTCGGTACATATTGATGCTGTCGACGTCCCCGGTGGTCATTTCATAGTTGACGCCTTGATATCATATGCGACGTAATGCTCACCACTTGAATTTCAATCATACACTTGGGCGGGGGGATCTCCGCATGCACGCGCGAGAACGGCATCTCAATTGAACATTGCGATCTCTTACGATTAAAAAAAACATCATTCGCGCGACGTGTTCACAATAGAACGCGACACTATCCAACGATTGTTCGATGCATAACGTACACAAAGAGTAGTCAGTGCTGTAGTATTACCGCCTAGGCCAATTCGTGAAGAAAACTTATCTGAGTTTTCTCAAGGCCCCGATTATTAATCCTTAATTCTCTTAGGGGCCTTATGTCGAAGCCTCATCGGGTTTCCTAAGTGGCGGTCACGCTTCTTTCTTGAGGCCCTTTAAACACGGAAAAAAAGGCTTGGTTGGAACAACTAAGTGCCTTAGTTATATATGCGCCAGACAATTAATTGGTGAGACCAACCAAGTTATTTGTTAGGCTACTAATTTCTTGGTTGGACTAACCAAGTCACTTGGTAAGCTAACCAAGTGACTTGGTTAGCCCAACCAAGTGACTTGGTTAGCCCAACCAAGTGACTTGGTTAGCCCAACCAAGTGACTTGGTTAGACCAACCAAGAAATTGGTAGCCTAACCAAGAAATTGGTAGCCTAACCAAGTGACTTGGTTAGACCAACCAAGAAATTGGTAGCCTAACCAAGTGACTTGGTTAGACCAACCAAGAAATTGGTAGCCTAACAAATAACTTGGTTGGTCTAGCCAATTAATTGTCTGGCGCATATATAACCAAGGCACTTGGTTGTTCCAACCAAGCCTTTTTTTCCGTGAAGGCTAAATGTTAGGGGCCTTTAGAGACCAAATACTGAGGACTTGAAAGCACATTCATTTATTTTTGCTTACTCCCCGTGCCGAAATTTGGTCAGGTAGGGAAATCTAACTAAATCAGCTAAAATTTAAACAACATGTACAAGTACTGGCTAATCTTCAATTGGTATAAATTTAACAAAAATCGCTTAACGCATTTCATTATTATAAGAATCTTGAAATTTTGAAAAAAATACGTAAATGCTCTAGCTCGAACGAATTTTGAGCTATCGGGCTGAAACTTGGTATTAAAATTGAATAAAGTGTTTAATTTTTTGCTATGTTCATGGAGGCATATATACATGAAATATCTTACCAATATGTCCGTACCCAACGCTCAAATTTGAATTATTCAAATATGTACGTAGAATGTGTTGTTGACATTCATGCGTGTATATACCAGCATGTATGTAGAATAAATATCCATATAATATACAGGATATCTTTTTTTCACATTAATAAGGACCTAAAATGGATATGCATCGAATATCTTCTGACACTATATGGGTGTCACGCTCGGAATACCGTAACTGACCTGTTTCAACAAAAAGTTTCATACATTCAATGTTTTATCGTCATTCTATTTACATCATCACAATGTAGTTATTCAAAACTCCGTGGAGGGGGAGGGGGTAACGACAACACATTTGCTTAGGAGAGTCGCGAACTCTAATTCGGCCCTGACAATAGTGTAACCGCACTGTGTCGCTTTATACAAGGAACGTCGCACATAAAATTTTCAAGATATTATGAGAAGAAGGACCTACAAATTCCTCCTGACCGTCTATTAACGGGACAGGAGGGGACAGAAAACAAAAAATTCTTTTTCAAGATGAGACTATGAGAGCCGGTTTTTTCAGGCCAACGGCTGAGACTGAAACGCGGTTCATCTTTGTCTGACCAAGGCTGCGCCTAATTCGGTATACGGCCTAAGAGTCAAAGATGGAATTAAGATTTTCGTGGTTTCTTTTTTTGGATACTCCTTGGAGACCGTTTTAGTCTGGATAATACTTTCACATTTACACACAACAGCTAAAAAAAAATTATGATACGAGATAATTGATTGGTTGCTTCAACTTAAGGTTTTTGTGGGCCTAAGACTATTAATATAAGCAGAGGCAACGAGAAGGCCAAGATGGAAAATCATTTGTTGATATAGTGATAGCAAACCTTATTTGCTGGCCTAGTAAATCTTTTTACTGTCTTAGTGAATTTTTTTTGTTAGGCTAGGAATAGGGCTTCCTATCACAATATTAGCAACTGATTTGCTGATACAGCTAAAGTTTTCTCTCTGTGTGCTTTGTTTCGACCGTCTGTCCTGACATATCATGGTTTTCGGCCGATTTCGCTTCTAAATTAATTCATAATTAAATAATGGTACTTTGAATCCTCATGTGGACGTCATTGAGCGTTACGTCAAAAGTTATTTCACCTGTACAGGGAAAGAAAAGTTTGAAATACGGTTCCGATTATATGGTATTTTTTATTTAAAAAGAAATTGCCGATATGGCATTTACTTCTTCAAAATCTTATCCCTGATATCAAGTCCAAATTTAGTGTGTGAGCAAAATAATATTCAGCCATGATAAATATATAATTTAGTTGCAAACGATATAGAAATTTGGATTTTATGGAATTTCCAATTATTGGAAAAATTAACGGTATCGCATTAACTTCAGCAAAACTTGAGATATCAAGCCCAAATTTAATATATGGGGCATTCCACCGGTTATCGACGGTAGTCGCGACTACCCTCATATTTTTTTTTCATTTTGAGATGTAGAGCAATATAAAAAAAATACTCTAGATTTTTTTTAGATTTATAAAAAATTTGTGCTTTTTTAATTACCTAAAATTTAATTTTCTCAAAAAGTACGTCGACGATTTTATTAATCTTTTTTACCGTAAATTCTATGTCCAAAAATAAAATTTTTGAACCTAGGCCCAGAGTGGACCGAGGTCTATATTAGCAGCTAAAAATAAAACAAAATTTTTGAAAATATGAAATAATACCCAAAATTTGAATCTCTCTAAAAGTACGTCGATGATTTTTTTTTATGGTAAATTCTGTGTCGAAAAAATAAATTTTTCAGACTAGAACGAAAATGGGGGTCAGTCTAAGATAGCAACTAAAAATAAAATTCTCCCGTCAATAAAATTTTTAAATTAGTATTATTTATAAAAATTGGAATTTCTCAAATTCCCAAAAGCTACGTCGACTTTATATTTGAATTTTTTACAGTAACTTCTGTGTCAAAACACAAAATTAAAATCAAAATATGAAAAAATAAAAAAGTTGGTATTGAGCTACGAAACAATTTGAAGGTGTATATCGAAATTCCACGGATTCGGAGTGATGAAGTAAATCGACGTGCACACAGTGCACGATGGCTTACAGTGGGACGCAGGCAGTCGACCTGCCGGCCGGCGAAGAAGTGGCACGAGAAAGAGTCAAGGCCCACAGAACGCTGGTTATCTATGTGTGTTGATGCGAGTGGCTGTGCACATCAACGGGTGTTGATTCGGTCAACGGTGAAAACTGGTTGGTCTGCGTAAAAAACAGAATTCTATACAAGTCATATAGACAACCAAGATCTGTAGGGCCTGGATCAAGTAACAGTAGAGCTACGGCTCGTGCAAAAACGCGTCATATGATCGACAAGTCTTACATGGAAATTCATATATGTCAAATATTAGCATAAATTATATTTTAATCAAATGAAAGAATAAATGTATATTTATTTAAACAAAAGACCATCATTGGCACTGTAAATTTTTACAGTACACTGAGCAAAAAGTTTAGTTAAATCAACCAAGGCGCTTGGTTATATACGCGCCAACTAACTTATTGATCAGACCAACCATGTTATTGGTTACGCCAACTAAATCATCTTGGTTAGCCAATCAATACACTGTAAAAAAAAATCAACTTGAAATTTAATGTATTCTTACTGGAAGTTTTTATTCATAAACTAGTATATTAAATTTAGTATACAAGTGTAATGTAAAGTTAATGTATGGTACAGCACAGTCAATAATTAACTTTAATTTTACAGTAAAAGTACATGAATTTTATGCCACAATTTATATATAAATTTCGATTACCAGTTTATGCATAAAAACTTGGAGTCTTTTCTAACAGTGTGGTTAACAAATAACTTGATTGGTCTAACCAATAACTTAGTTGGGGCATATATAACCAAGTGCCTTGGTTGTTCTAACCAAGCCTTTTTTTGCGTGTTGGCTATATACTGCCCATGGGTAACTATGCAAAGTACAGGTATAAGGAACTCCTAGCCCACATGGAAATAGAAATATATGCACGATATATTCGAGGTATAGAACTTTTTGGCGCTAAACGTATATGAAATATATTTTACATATATTCCATACATATATCCCATATATTTTGAATATATTTTTGCACACATATATGCAGAATATATGCAGCATATAGAACTTTTTGGCGCCATATATTTAACGTATATCTTACATATATATTTTTCTATGTGGGAGCTCTACAAAAAACTAAAATAATAAACAAATTTTAGTAACATATGATAACGGAAAGCATAAGTAAGAAAATATAACATATAATAAAATAAAATATGAAGGGGTAACAGTTATTTACATTTTCGCTTTATAGGATTTCCTATCTCTAAAAAATATTACATAGAATTTTATATGAATAGTTTGAGCTCCTTCAGTGCGTTTTCCGAGTGATTTTTACTTCTTCATAGAGGAAGCTTTTTTTCGTGAAATTTTTTTTTTCGAAATTTTCATGTCACGACACTCAGAATGGTCCAAAACGTCGAGAAAAGTGGTTTAGAAAAAATGTCTGTTTATGTGTGTGCGTGTGTAGATTTGCTTGTAAGCATGATAACTGTCGTAATTTTGCATATATCTTCGTAAAATTTGGCACGCAAGTGCGTGTCATAGAACAACGTTTGGGATGATAGTTGACACGAGTCGGTTGGAAAATTCAAATTTTACAGCATTTTGAGAATGTAAAGAAAAATCATTTTCACACTATAACTTTCGCAAATTGAGAGATTTCGGGCTGAAATTTGGTAGGTAAATGGACTACCATTAGAACTCAATGTTCTGATGATGTGTACCACAAATTTGGCGAGAATCGATAGGGTGGTTCTAATTTTATTGCAAATTCAATTCTTTTTTGTAAATAAGTTCAAATACTTCATCTCCTGTAAGTTCTGAGATATCCGGTTATAATTTTCAATATGATCTCACGATCATTGATAATCTATGATGAATTTAGTCAAGGGAACTGTCGATATAGCGGTAAATTTTGATTTCAGTGAATAAAAATGATAAAAACACCGCCAGGAAAAAAACATGTAACAATTTTTTTCACAGATTTATATTAAATTATGTTCACATATGAACAATCATCGAAAAATATTTGAATACGAATTTGACGCGATCTGTCCAGCCGTTGATATTTTATGGTAACTTGAATTTTTTTGAAAAATCTCGTTCTCGCGCTGGCTCGTGTAAATTACAAGATACCGGGTTCTAATTTGGTTTAGATATGAACTACCAAGGTACAAGGTTTTAATACAAATTTGAGAAAAATCAGTTGAACGGTTTATGTATTAACATACATCCTCATAGTGGTAGCTTTGTAAAAAGCGAAAAATAATGAGGAAGCAAATAGCTAAGTTCTACTTGTTTGCTGTAGCTCTGCTATTTCTCTACACGGAGAAAAAAAAGTAGTTGGACCAACCAATAAATGGGTTCCGACAACCACTCGAAAGAGTTGAAATAGCGTCACTACTCAGTGCATGGAGGATAGAGTAAAGGAGACCGAACGTAGTGCTGAGCAGATGGTCGATGAAATGGGCCAAAATTATTTCAGCTTTCGCCGATAGAGGCGCAGCGTACGATTAGATCCCAGAGAGCGGGAATTTTTAACAGAGCATTCTTCTACGTTCGTACTTACGCGATCATACTCGAATACATTAAGTTTACACGTAATTACGGATTGACTAATTATTGGATTCTGTCTTACTATCACCTGGAGGCGCTCTAAGGATCGTTTAATTGTGCGTTTCGTCGAAAACCGTCGTATCATAGGGGGCGAGAGGTATAGCATCTGTACGCGAAAAGTATAAACAAGTTATTTTAGTTTGTTCAGATTGCAAGGCGATTATTGCCAGTTTTTAAGTCGGTAGGTGATGCTAATTGTCCAAATTCCATAACAGAAATTATATCAAATAAACGATATCGAGTAACTGAACACCTAACGTAAAGCGACGCGGCGGCGAAGCGCGTAGATACAAGCTTCGCATTATGCTTATGCATTTTTTTTAAAATCAAGAATGTATAATTATTGTAAATAATTAAGTAAATTGTGGGTCCATTAAAACATGAACTGAAAACTGAAAAATAAAAGGTGGACATTCCGACACTTTAAAACGGTATTTCCTCTAATTAAAAAAAAAAATAACTGCTTATATAAAGATTTGATCCGTCAACCTTACGGTCACGAACGCCATTACTCAACGCGTTTCGCTATCGAGTTACTTTGGAATCTCTAATCAGAAATTGAATATCGTTTATCGACCAAGCGCTAACTTCACCGTGGAACTCAACGATCGGAGCGACGCTTGTAGTGACAACTGGAACTAAAACGTAGGCCCGTTTTGTAGACCAAAATTCTAGACCTCGCGCCATAAGCGTTCCGTCTCCTTTACTCTAGTCTCCATGACTCAGTGGGTTATGACAACTACTCAGTGGGTTATGACAACTACTCGTTGGTTATACGAACCGCTGTGGTTGGTTATAGGAACTCGCTGTTGGTTGCGCCACCTATTGTATTGGTGAAAACAGCACTGCGATTAGTTACAGGAGCGAGTTAGTTGCTGCAACTATTCAGCGGTACAGCATATGCTGGAGATGGTTCACCCAACTACTTTTTTCTTTCAGTGTATACGGAACAAATAGCAGATTCTGTCACACAACGTTATTTCTATTATAGGCTATTCGTAAAAAAAAACCTTTCTCAAAAGCAAAGTCACCGGATATATATGCAAAAATAAACCAAGTAGTGAATTTGCATCCCATTGGAAACAACCCAGAGTCCGTGCAAATTCCAAGCTAGGCAATGGAGTTTTTCCGACTGGATCGTGAGATTTCTATCGCGTTTTTGTAGTGAAGCTTGACGTGTATACGTATGCACTTCGGTCCGACGATGAGCAATTAAAAATAATATTTATCTAGAAGGATCTACAATATTGTGACGAGGGTAGATGATCATTGATAGAACAGCGGCAAAACATGATTTGAATAATGAGTTGATATATCTCTGATTATTTTATTTGTTGCCTGGCGTTTCATATATTCTCATCAACACTTTTTCTGAGCAACTTCCTTCGATGTGTCAAGGTTGAAGAACCTACACATTTGCACTTGCCCCGTACGTAAATATCTTGTATATATGTAACGTACATACTGCGTATAAACAGTAGTTACATTATTTCATTATTATATTGTGACGGGCATCAGATTTTTTAACTTCACTATAATTTCTATGTTTAGTCCTATACAGATTAACATAGCGACAAAATTCACATTTATTTTGGTCCTATCAATACATGTTATTTTTCCTGAAACAACGTATCAATATTTTATTCGCAAGAACGATTTTGCACACAGCTTGTCTCATATTAATAGTTCTTACCCGAGTAGAAATTTGGTGCGTTATAGCGGGCGTGAAGGGCGTGAAGGCCCTTCTCATCGCCCAGCCAGGGCCTCATTTGTGCTTGATGTAACAGGCTAAAAATGTCTGCTCCGGCTTATTTGGCTGTAATTAACGGTCCGATTATATCCTGATTAGAGACCTGATCTGACTCTAGTAGGGTCTGATTCAATCCTGATAGATATCCTGATAACCCGTCCCGATATCCCGTGTGTGGCAAAGAATTCTCCGTTTCCTTTAGTTTTTTATTATTTCTTTTCCCGTGTAACTTTCTTCTCGGAATTGTCTCTATCTTGCTTTTTTTGCTTTATTTTGGCGTTTTTCTACCTTCTGTCCGACGTTCGGTGACTCATTGTACTCCAAGATCCAGTGATACATTCCAGTGATGACAATGAGCTCGATGGCTCATTGTACCCCATTAGGCATCAACAAAGTTTTTAACGAAAAATAATTATTTAACATTTTTACTGACAGCCGAAAAACTTACTTTTGAAGGATCCAAATCAATTTTATTTTTTGCTTCCTCGAAGAGGAAGCTTTGTTTTCATGAAAACAAAAAATTTCGAGATTTTCATGTCAGAACACTTAGAATGGTCCAAAACGTCGAGAAAAGTGGTTTAGAAAAAATGTCCGTATGTATGTGTGTGTGTGTGTGTGTGTATGTGTGTGTGTGTGCAGGGCTTCGGAAATTCAATCGCCTCTTACTCAGTAACCGTTAGAGCGATCGGGCTTAAATTTGGCAGGCAAGTGAAGCAGTCGTCCCTCTTTGAATTATGCGATTTTCGACTAAATATATGCATACATTTTGATTTTATGTAATTTTTAATTTTTTGAAAAAAGGGCGTGGTCGCTCTAACTTTCGTAAAAATTAGTATATCGTGCTAAATAGTTCTTCATAATAGCATTGGCACTTAATGTTGTTTGGTATTGAATTTGGTTCGGATCGGTCGAGTGGTTCAGATTTGATCGAATTTTGAATTTCTGAAAAAATGTACATTATGTCGCTAACTTATACAAAATCTAATCTGACCAATCGAGCTCAAATTTTGTATATGAACAGAATAATATTCAGCTATGTTAAATATGTAATGTAGTGACAAACGATAGAAAAATTTCAATTTTATTGGATTTTGAATAGTTGAAAAAAATTACGGTATCGCATTATCTGCGGCAAAGCATGATATATCCCTCCCAAATGACATATATGAACTAAATAATATTCAAGAACGATAGATATATAATCTAGTGACGAACGGGTACAAATTTTTATTCCATGGAATTTTGAAATATCAAAAATATAACTTTAACGCATGAACTTTTGAAAAACTTAAGATATCAGCACAAATTTAGTATGTGAACGAAATAATACTCAGACATGCTTATCTGTTTATTAAAAATTGACTGGTGTCGTTCAGCATTTCGTAAAACATCAGAAAACAAGAATAAAATACAACAAGGATGCAAAGTAGAATCTTGCACATTGCTTCCTCATTATATTTCGCTTTTTGCAAAACTTCCTCTATGAGGAAGCCAAAATTGATTAACATACTTCCTCATAGAGGTAGCTTTGCAAAAAGCGAAATATAATGAGGAAGCAATGTGCAAGGTTCTACTTTGCATCCTTTTTACAATTATTCGCAAGATTTCATCTTTTTTTTCACGTCGCTGAAACTCTACTTAGCTCAGTGCCCAACATAAAACAAAAATTATTTATGGACGTCAAACCTAGGAAAAATTCCAAGTGACAATGCCCAGTGACTGCACACTGTACCCCACTCTCCCCTACTACAATGCCGATGACTACTAAGCTGAACATTATATTGAATCACGTTTTACAATTTTTTTTTCTCGTTCCAGGCATTGACGAAACGGTAAAACTGGTCCAATCTGCTGGTGGCACGTGCTATGGTTACGTTTGTGACCTGTGTGATCGTGAGGATGTCTATAAGAAAGCAGCCATTCTCCGTAAAGACGTTGGCAAGGTAATAAAAAAATAAATGTATACATTTTTAATATTACTGCATGTTGGATAGTAATACACGTTTAATAAAAATTGAACTTTGCACGTTGCTTCGTCTTTTTTTTAGTTCGCAGTACGCAGCCTCCTCTATGAGAAAGTACGTTGCTCAATATTGGCTTTCTCATAGAGGAAGGAAGGTTGTGATTATGTACTACGACTAAAAATAAATGAGCAAAGTTCAACTTTGCATCATTTTCATACTGAGAAAAAAAATCGTTACAACCAACAAAAAGTGCGCTTGCGGGCGGCGAAAAGAATATTGTTTTGATCGAATGAAATATGTAATCGATCGGAGTAACAGCTGTTAGAATCCAAGAATGATTCGATTCGACCATTGTCAAATATTTTGTCCAATCGACAAAATATTTTGTCGATTGGACGTTTTGTTGATTTTAACGATTTTTTTTCTCACTCGATTTTTAGCTTCACAACAAATTTGAGTCGCAATTGTCGAATCGTTTCTGAGCTACGCCGGAAAATCAGTTTGGGCTTCCTGGGTGTATAACTTCTTCTGGAACGTCTCAATCAAGATGAATGAGAAATGTTTCCTGCGCGCCATGGCCCCCTCTTTCGTTTGGCAAAAGAGATCGCAAACATTTGTCTCTCTGTACATGACTTTTCGAGGTCACTGCAAAACCGATATTACACTACATTGCGAAACTCCCCCTTAACCGATAATTTACAACCGGTTCCGAAAAAATTAACGCCACTTGAAAGGTGATTAAATTCTGTCGAAAGTACATTTTAGTTTTAAAAAATTCCTTTTAGTTCTGCTGAAAACGAAAAAAAAACTGCCAGTCCACTTCACTCTCTGTATCGGCTAAGTAAATAAATATCAATCAATACTGTATTAGTTAATAAATGTTACCCTAGAGCAACAACATTTTTGGTTTCTTCAAAGGTTTAGTTTAAACATGTGCGCCAGTTGCAGTTAAATCAACCTCAGTCTATGAACTTTGATACTTTCTGAGATATATTCAGAGATGAGCACTATTAAAAAATCTTAACATCTGAACATAATCTTAATCAAATAAGCACATAGATTATTATTTTTCATTGTTGATAAAGATCAAATGGACAAGTACAACTGACTATTATCAATCAGTAATAATCATTTAGTAAGGGTTTGTAGCAGTACTTGGACCCCTTGTTTCCGTAATAGACATGAAATTGCCGATATCCGAACTCCATAGTGTTTCTGATCATTCCTGACCTTTCAATTCTCTTTAATTTTATTATCGCGATTGTCCGAAAAATACAATCAATACAACAAAAAAGTGCAAAAGAAATTATTTCTCCACTTTCGCTTGAGGTTCAAAATAATTTTTTTTAATTTTTGGATTTACAAATTGGGGCGTCCTTTGTTTAGCTTTAAATATTTATAATTGAAAGGCTCCAATAAAAAAAAATCAGAAAAATTCTACATGCATTTTTATGCGGAAGAAATGCCCCCTATGTGTCATAAATTTGTAATAGATAGCTAATGAAGCTTGATGTGATGTATATCAACTCGAATAAAAGTTCTGTGAAATCACGCCCATTGATAACTTTGATAACAGTCTTTTCATCGAAGCTTAGAACATTTTTAAAGATTTTGTGTACATGTATTTATTCAAAAAACATCATGAAGTACAAAAAAAAGTAGAAATAATGTTTTCTCCACTTTGGATTGTGGACCAAAAATATTATTGTTCATCGTAGAATTAAAAAAAAAAATTGCAGATATAAACAATGGCGTTTTTTGTTTAGCTTTAAACAATTGTAATTGTAATTAAAAAACGACGTTAAAAGAAGATCTGAAAAAAATGCTACATGCATTTTTTATGTGGAAGATTAACATAAAAAAATGTCAAACCACATTTAAGAAGTTGAGGGTCGGCCGTTGGTCGAATTGGTATAGAATGCCCCGTATATATTCAATGACAACTGATATTGTTTATTTATTATTATTGGTATATATAATATATTTTATCAATGGATTCTATTCTCACATAGCACATAATATTGCCTAAATATTGCAGGAATATTTCCAACATTTCATTACACAGGAATACTTCCATAAGCTTCCAATCAAATATTCACAAATATTTAATTGCAATATTGTGAACTTAAAGTTCAGAAATATTGTTGAAGGTAAAACAATTGCTAATCATTTTTTAAATATTTCTGAACATCACCTATGAAATAAATTATTCTATTTTTTCAACAATATTTCACAAAGTTTCGAATAAAAGATTCCAGATTAGATTTTGAAAATATTACGATGGAACTCTTTTGCAATATTCCAATACATTTCAAATGGAAATTTCTAAACTAGTTAAAAAATGTTGAATTTCAAATGATTTGTTTTTTGTGATAAAAAGAAATTCACCTCGTTCTCTTGAGTATCATTCGATTTGAAAAAACTGAAAATCAATCGGGACGTTGCCATGTGATTATTCGAAAATGGGGAAAAATTCTGACAGGAATTGGAAGCCTCATTAGAATTTACTGGAAAACGCGGCATGGTATGAATCGATTTTTTTTACAAGATTGTCATGCACCATAAATCTTCTGAAAGGTTGCTCTGTCGTTATTTTTTAATTCACCAGTCTTTGTCGACAGAACACATGGGCGATAAAAGTCGATAGTCTAGTGGTGAGCGTGATAGACATTAGGTCGTTAAGGGGAGGGAGTCAGGTCAAAAAAATTGAATTTGAAAATTCAATATCATCCAAATTCTCTTGCATATAAAAATGGTCAGTGAACTATGTTGTTGGTACTCGATGAAAGGATTTTTTACTGTTGTCTGACTTGCATATGCCTTTCAGTATTAACTTAAGCAAAGATCTTAGGTTTTCCACTCTGCGCGTGATTCAGACCAAACAGCTAGGCAGATTGGGCTAGTTGACGTCTCATTTTCTTCTTTACAGAAAGATACACCGGCTAAGCAGAGCAAAACATTTTTTTTTCATCCTGAAAGCAAAGTTAATCAATGATTTTGAAAATAGCATAAAATTTATTTATTATAAATTATGTCACTTAAAAACTATTACCTTTTATTAACATTTGCTCCGCTTAGCTGGTGTATCTTTTTATGAAGAAGAAAATGAGACGTCAACCAGTCCAATCTGCCTAGCAGTTTGGTCTGAATCACGCGCAGAATCGGTTGAAAACCAAGATTCGGCAAATGGCATCTAAAGTTTATGACTCAAAAAAAAAAATTGTTGCACTGCTTTCACCTTTGGGGCATCTTAGTACCTTTAATGAACAAAATAAAAATATTATTTGCAAGTCAGGTTTCAGAATATTAGTAATTATTTTACGAATAAATGTTTTTTTATCATCAGATAAATAAGTAAATGAATGCATAATATTTTTAAAAACCTGAGAATAACACTGGGATGATATCTTTTATTGACAACATCACTGACAATATGTCCAGTGTTGAAACATTCAGAAATATACTGTAAACACATTAAATCACCACTTCAAAAAAAAATAATACATATTTGAACAGTTTTGATGATTGTTGATTCTGTTTTAAACGCTGTTAATTTAAAAAAAACAGCAAACGGCCAATGGAATTAAGTTAATAACATAGTATGAACAAAAAATAAAAGCGTCAATCAGAGGTTATGCTCTCGAGTGTAGCAGAAGTCAATTTCCCGGCAGTAACACGCTGCGCATGCGATACGCATCAAACTATCATAGCGCATGCCCCGTTATTCGCGCGAATTCAAATATGATGTAAATGTTACTAGTTGTATTGGAGACTCAGACATCACGATGTCACCGCTTCGTTTATATCGCGTTTCACTAATTGTTTTCAAAAATGGTAAATAGATAAAAATTTATTTACAAATACTAAATTAATTTTTTTAATTTATGGAAAAAATTATTAAAAAACAGTCATATTGCAGAAATCGGCAATTTTTCGGCTTTATGTCTAATATTTTGAAGGTTCAGAGATCACACTTAACTAAACAAAGCTGCAGAAAGTGAAATAAAAGAATATTAATTAATTTAAAAAAAAATTCAACACCCTTAATTATTTTGTGTCAACAAAAAATCGCCCTTAATGTCCGCATATAAAAACAATAAATAAATAAAATAGTTTCAAATTTAAATATAATATTCTAATAATTTTTTACGATTTTTGAGGAAATAAAATATAAATGGTACCGTAGAACTTGGCCATTTTTGCGAATTTCGGCTTATAACTTTACTAATACATAGATTACATGGAAATGTATATTTTTACAGAAAAAACCAAAATTCGATTTTTTCACATTTTTGATCTGACTCCCCTTAAATAGGTTTGATAGGTAGGTAGGTTCTTTCATCTGCATTCACCTCTGGAACAAATATAATTAATAAAACTCCAATATTGTTATATATTTTTGAAGCAGGTTTACTTTTTAAAATTACTCATCGTTAATTCGACGTGGACATGCTACGTAGGTGAGGTTGTGAGTTGAAATCTTGGACGGGATTTTTCTTTTTTCCAATAAATAAGATTATTATCGAGGACATCCAATGGTGCTGCTTAAAAACACGCAATCAAAAAATTATATTAAAAACGGTAGAATTTCTTACGAATTAGCCTTGAGCGAAAAATGTAATATTATTGAAATATTATATTCGTTACGTTTTGAGCGGTAATTGCAACATTCCTACAATATTTTAGAAATGTTTTAAACATATTTCACAATATTTTTGCAATATTGCATTATTGCAAAGAAATGTTTTGGAAATGTTTCAGAAATATTTCTGTGCTATGTGCGAGACGACGGGAATCCATAAACATATCGTAGGCGCTAAAAGACAACTATAATCGACCGAAGTGACAAATTTCCTGCGGGTGTACGATACACACCGACAAAGTTACGAAAGTCTTCTAGCATACAAGATATTGCGCCATAACATTAGTTGCAGTATGTCGGTGATATACGAGCTCCAAGACCGCAAGTTGTATCTCTAGAGAAACCACTGACTAGCAGTAGTGTCCAATGAACCCTAATGACAATTCTAATATTTTTATCATTCCTACAAGAGACGACAGTGCTAGATGCACTGATAATCATTATTATTATCGTTACAATCTGTAGTATTTTTCTATTTCTTTCTTTTTTAAAATTTTAAATATTTTAAATAAAGATTCTAATATTTGACTAAATTTCACAGCAAAATGGTTACATATATTAGGATTTCTTCAAAGCATTTAATTTAGAAATTTTAATGCATAACATTTCATATGAGATCACGTCTTACAGCAATTGCTCAACACACACTTCATATTCACCCAAGATATACAATATATTTATGATCTCCGAATAAAAAACAAAAATCCATTATAAATAAATGAATTTCTCTCTCTCTCATTTAGAATTATTTATCATACTTATATATTTTTTTAAATATAGATATATAGTCGACGAAGTTACCGGTCGGCTCAAATGTGATCACATGCCGAATAATATGTATGATTTAAAGATACTAATAGGCACGTCTGCCCAGTAAGATGGTTCAGAGAGAAGAGCGCAACTCCCGAAATTTCGGGGTACCGTTAGCATCGCAACCTTGGCCTATATGTACTATTCATATGCTCGATTTACGGTTAATATAGGTGATCGCGCGTTCACGTAAATCGAAAGCTTATTTTATCGTCGATCGCTCGATCGTTGTGCGGCGGGATATGAATTTGATTTTGTAATATCGATCGTCACAAATCATAATGACAAATTTATTTTTTTCTCACAGGTAACGATACTCATCAACAATGCAGGTATCGTCACTGGCAAAAGATTCCTAGACACTCCTGACGAGCTCATCATCAGAACGATGGACGTCAACATAATGAGTCATTTCTGGGTAAGATTTGGATTATTCTATTTTTAATTTTAAACAAAGACTAACGATTTAACGTAGCTAATGAGCTATGGACATTCATAGTTTCATTTGGCTTTATCTAACTTAAACCAGCATAACTGAAGTTTACCCTAACTTAACCCGCGGCAAATATCGCTTCAATTCGAGAACATATAGAAATAAAGGTATAAAATCTTAGTACTAGAGCGTATTTGTGTGTGCCCGTTATCGATACAGTGGTTATCTGCGTTATCTGCGGTTACAGCGTGGATATTTCTTTTTTTAAATTTTGTTCCAAGTTTCAGACTTTCTTAAGAAATTTATTCTCGCTGTGTGGATAAGAAAAAAGAAAAGGATTTTAGTGTGGTCGCAATAAAATCTTCAAAAAATTCAATAAAAAAAATCCACAGTTAATAATTAAACAAAAATACAACAACAAAACTAAATGCACAATAAAATAAGTATACATTGATTCAGTTAAATTACAGAATAATTTGAATAAAAGAAATGGGTGAATTGATTTTTTTTTCATTGATCTCAATGAAATAGTGCATTTGAATTTCAAAGAGAACATTTCATTGCCTGTAAATAAAGATTTACTTAGTGAGCATATAATAAAGAAAGTTTCATTATTTTAAAGAGACGTTTTCATTGATCGCGCTCTCGCACCTAACCTCACTTTTTTGTTTTCCGGTTCTCCCGAACGAAAGGCTTCGAGTTTCGCGGAGCCAGAAGCTTAGCCTATTTCTGCCGAACTTCCTTACATACTCACAAAATTTGAGCTTTATCTGCCGTGTACTTCAGGAAAAAATAGGTTTCGAAATTTTGACCTGGTGAGAAGAAGATTTCATTGAATCAGAGACGATATCTTTGAAATGAATGAAAAATGTTCATTGGTTTAAAGAAATGTTTTTTCGAATCAATGTCATTACTTTTCATTGAGTTTGAGATCATTCAAAGAAAAGATAGTAGTGAAATTCGAGTATTTCATTGGCAAAGATTTCCGTGAAACAATGAAACTTTTTCTCTCGGTATAGTGAGCGCAAATCTTTGTCTTATCACAGACATCCACAATATTGTTCATCTTATTTAGATAGAGCACTAACCTGTCCGACAAAGTTTTTGGTAGAATTGAAGATTACCAATTGTATTGGTAAGTACATCTAACTATTTTGGTTAGTACCATCGCCGGCCGTTAGTCGCCTAACCACACGGAAAGAAAAAAAGTAGTTCTGGCTACCAATTCTAGCATATGCGCGGAAAAAAACGCTTGGTTGGAACAACCAAGTGCCTTGGTTATATATGCGCTACCAATTTCTTGGTTGGTCTAACCAAGTCACTTGGTTGGTCTAACCAAGTCACTTGGTTAGCATACCAAGTGACTTGGTTAGCTTACCAAGTGACTTGGTTAGCTTACCAAGTGACTTGGTTAGTCCAACCAAGAAATTGGTTAGTCCAACCAAGAAATTGGTAGCCTAACAAATAACTTGGTTGGTCTAACCAATTAATTGTCCGGCGCATATATAACCAAGGCACTTGGTTGTTCCAACCAAGCCTTTTTTTCCGTGTGCTGTGCCGCGTGTTAGTTACTGAAACTAAATCGGAATCGTGGTCTCTACTTTTTTGATTAGTAGCAAAAATAGTACGTATGACCAATAACTTGGTTCCTGCAATTATGACGGCTGCTATCCAATGCCAATGATTCGTCACGCCAACCAACCAGTGAGTTGAGGTTATGATCTCAGCTGGTCCTTGTTACTATCGATACTCTACCAACGAGGTTATTAGTTTCTTCAACCGACCGAGTAGTTGGCGCTGTTCTATCTATTTCGATTGGTTGTCGAAATAGTTAGAATAAACACACGACGATTTTTTGGTTAAACCGGCCCAGTAAAATCGTTCCTTCAACTAAGTAAATTGGTTACTCTGATTATTTAATCGTAGTTGGCTCGATCAATAATTTGGTTCCTTTAACTAATTTAAACTTACCAAGTTCTATTGGTTGATGCAACTAGAACATCGTCTGGCGCATATATCACCAAGACAATTATTATTGGTTGGAGGTAACCAATTTATTTGTTGCGCCAACCAAGTCGTTTTTTTTCGTGTAACATCACGCCGTGCCGTGTGATGTGACGCTGTGGTGCCGACTTTGTGACGTTAAATTTCATACTGAGGTCTCATAGAAGTACTTGGAATAATCAGGGTCATCGAAGAACTTGAAGTAATCTAATCCTTGGGGGGGGGGGGCTCGAATGTCGCGGATATTAGAGGACTTTACTGCATATATTTGAAAAATTGAAGATACAAGATAGAAGATAATTTAGATAGAAGATTGCAGCTTCTATTATTTTTTTTAAATTGACATTCGCGGCATAACTTATTTTATAATTATTATAGCATGACAATTTTTTCAATTCAACTTTTGAATGTATACGAAGAAAATATATTTACAACAAACTCTCCCGGCTGATTGTATGGATCCTTAATTATTTACGGTCCTCCATTCATTGTTCAATGCTGCAGCATGTTCTCAAGTAATCTTCCATGAATAATAACAAAACATCTGTTTTATTAACGTTTTTCAAGAAGTATGAATATCTTCTAGAATATACTGAAGATAATTGTTACAAAATAACAAATATTTCATCCATTTTGCGATAAATGTTTATCGGTGAAAAATAATGAAAGCCTACATCTCTGGTTATGTAGAGCAGCAGAAAGATCTTCATCCTCGGTATAAATTACTTTATACCCCTTCGAAATCAGGACGCTATTTAAATACCGTCCCGCAATTGCTGGAGGCCGGATTTTTTCCAAGGTCTTGACACAATTCTGCTGTAGAGCTGAGAGACCGTTTTGATAAAATGCAGAATAAGTGAGACGAAGGTCAAAACATTAATTGCTGGAATCTTTCGGGCGAACAGCTGCAGAGTACTTGTGCCCCTCAATAAGCTATCGCTTACGCAATATTGATTCACCAAGACTTTTATTTTCATCGGCGGCACGTGTTCCCCTTCCGAAAGTAGGATTTCTTCAAGGACCACGAGTGTCCACCTCCGAGAGTCCCCGCAGTGAGAGGTATGTTCTGGTATACCGAGCGTCAGAAACAGAGTTGCATGGCCTGTTCCTCTCGTATTTCACGTTGGCAGTGGTCAGGTGCACAAACCGGTCGGATAACGCGTTTTTCGATCGCGTTCTTGCCAGGACACGCACTCAAGGAGTTTCGAAACGGCTGAGGCCCACCAAATAAAGAGTCACGCAGTACTTGATATATCAAGGAAATCAAATTAAACAACCGGTGCACAGTAGACACATTGTTTCTTAATTATTATTTACTTTTCACAAATATCCATCTATGAGAAACTATGTACTGTTAGAAAAGACTGCAAGTTTTTATGCATCGTAATCGAAATTTAATATACAATTGTGGCATATAATTCATGTACTTTTCCAGTAAAATTAAAGGAAATTATTAAAATTCAAGTACTTTTACTGTAAAATTAAAGTAAATTATTTTATTTGCTGTAAGATATATTAATGTTACATCACACTTGTATATTAAATTTAATGTACCAGTTTATGCATAAAAACTTATACATTAAATTTCAAGTAAATTTATTTTACAGTGAAAATAAATTTCACGAAAACAAAATTTCCTCTATAAGAAAGCTAAAGAAAAATCACGGCAATACGTCGTTTCTACAGAACCCGATTCTACACATCACCGACTCAACACCACCGACTCTACACAACGGCAGTTCGACACATGCGTCGATTCAACACAACAGCAACTGTACACATCACCAACTCGATACATGCCTCAATTCGACACAACCCCAATTCTACACAGCCCCGATTCTACACAGTCACAACTGTCACGAGCCACATGCACAACGGCAATACGCTACACAGCCCCGATTCTACACAGGCACAAATGTCACGAGCTAAATTCACAACGGCAATACTCTACACAGCCCCGATTCTACACAGGCACAACTGTCACGAGCTAAATTTATCAAAGTCCCGATTCAACACATCACCGATTCTACACCGTCACCAACTCACATCCAATCAACGTATGTCGTTCAAGTATTCCAACTCATCGGCGCACTATGATTGGATGAGAGTTGGTGACGGTGTAGAATCGGTGATGTGTTGAATCAGGACTTTGGCGAATTTAGCTCATGACAGTTGTGCCTGTGTAGAATCGGGACTGTGTAGAGTATTGCCGTTGTGAATTTAGCTCGTGACATTTGTGCCTGTGTAGAATCGGGTCTGTGTAGAGTATTGCCATTGTGCATTTGGCTCGTAACAGTTATGACTGTGTAGAATCGGGGCTGTGTAGAATTGGGGTTGTGTCAAATTGAGGTATGTGTCGAGTTGGTGATGTGTACAGTTGCTGTTGTGTTGAATCGAGGCATGTGTCGAATTGCCGTTGTGCAGAGTCAGTGGTGTTGAGTCGGTGATGTGTAGAATCGGGTTCTGTAGAAACGACGTATTGCCAAAATCACGATTGGAACAAAAAGGTAACAGATGACAAACAAAGTTCCAGCGATTTTGTACTATAACACAAATAAAGCTACAAAGTAGGACTTTGCAAATTGCTTCCTCATTATTTTTTGCTTTTTCCAAAGCTACCTCTATTATAGATAGAGATTCTCTACTTCGATTCAAAATTTCAGCTTGCGCATCGTGCCGTTCGAAAATTATTGGAAATTGAATTTTGGTACTTATGGCCACTAGAAATTTGTAAACATGTGTAATCTAAAAAAATAATCAAAGTTGCACATAGGTACAAAACGCCGTAACAAATACAATTTGCATTATATTTTTATTATATACAAAGTTTATACTCGAATGTTTGGAAAGCTAGACCGAAACAGTGTTTTAAGTCCCATTTACGTTACGATATAAAGTTTACAGAACAGTTTGTCTTGTAGTTACGAATTTGTAATGATAACCTGTAGCGATTATAAAATGATATGTGTACTTTTGAATAGCTTTAAGAAAAATCGAATTTTTAATTAAATTTTGAGAGTAATTCTGAGAATAATGGACAACCACAGGCCTCCATTACTTTAGCAATGCATTAACAGTATTTCGCCATTTTTTCAATAAGACCATCATGACATTTTATAGGGAATTAATATTTTTTGCCTCTATTCCAAAGTTTACTCATCATATTATAATCACTGCAAATAATTATTATAAAAACATAATTACAAAGCCAATTGCAGCATAAATTTCTTTTAAAAAATATTTAGGGTTTTACAATTCTGGAGCGAAAGAGCTAATTTTAAAAAAATTCATAATCACGCAAAATCCAAACCGCTTTACCGATCTTGTTAAAATTAAGTACCAAACAATTTTTAACATATCTTCAGTTATGGAGAACTATTCATCTGTATCGTGGAACTTTAATAAAAGGTGAAGCGAAAAGGTTAATTATTTAAAAAATTCTAAATCACGTAAAATCCAAACTGGTTTTCCGATTTCGGTCAAATTCGATACCAAACAATGTTAAGAGTACCTGTACTTTTGAAGAATCATTTGGAGAAATATCGCTAATTTTGCGGAAGCTAGCGTGCAGGTCCTTTTTTGAAAAAATTCAACAAGCCATAAAATTAAAATTTCTGCCTACAACTCAGAAAAAAATTCAACAGTCAAAAAAGGGCTGTTGCTTCACTTGTATGCCAAATTTTAGCTCAATCGGTTGAACGGTTCTTGAGTTATAGGTAATTGAAATTTCAAAGCCCTGCACACACACACACACACACATACATGCATGGGTCATTCCATGCCAAGTGGGCAACCCAAATTTAGCATGGTCACAAAAAAGTTCATAATTTTTCGAAAAGTTGTTTAGATTATCACGAACATCCATAAATTATTTCAGAATTTTAGCACCTATGGTTTGCCCAAAATTTAATAACGATTTTTTTTTATTCAATTTTTTCCTATTTGTTGTATATTCAAAAGTAAAGATAGCACGAAAAATATGTACGTATATAAAATTTAATTTTTTGAATGTACTTTGTAATTGACAAAATGTCCATAGACGCTCAAAAAAAAAATGTCGCAATTTTTTTGACAAAATAAAGTGATAATATTTTTTTTAGTTGAGACAGACAATACCGATTTTTTTTTTCAAAATTTCACAGTATTTCCGTTATTATGCTTACTTATTACACTTTTCTCGATATTTTCTACTATTCTGAGTGTCCTAATATAAAAATGACGATTTTTTTTTGTTTTTCATGAAAAGAAAGCTTCCTCTATGAGGACGCAAAGGAGAATTTTTATTGGCAATTAAATTTTTTTTTCGCAGACTGTAAAGGCCTTTCTCCCTGCGATGATGGAAGATAACAAGGGTCATATCGTGAGCATCGCCAGTCTGGCGGGTCACGTTGGAATTTCAAAACTTGTGGACTATTGCGCTTCAAAGTTTGCTGCTGTCGGATTCGATGAAGCCTTGAGAATGGAATTAGAGGTGAGTCTCCCATGCAAATCTTAATGCAGCTCATCTGTACCTTTTTTGTTTTTTGCGCCTATTCCTCGAAGCGAGACATTACCAGATTCCAGTGTGTTGAACAAAAAATGATGATTTACGAATGTGTTATGATTTTATATTTCTGCAAGAAGCTAAATACTGCGCATCTGCATAGCTATTTTTTATGTCTGTTTTACAAAGCGATTGAGTATTTCCTAGACACGTGTACGACTAGCAAGAAAAAAAACTGAATAACGAATGTGTTATTGCCATTCCTTCAAACAACCTTGACAACCTTAATTCTATGCATCTGCACAGTTTTTTTTGTCTGCGTCTACTCGTCGGATCAATAAAAATGTTGTCCGAATACTTATGCAACAAACAAAAATGCTGAAATACGCATATATTATTGCCTTATTTTCCATGGTCGAACGAATCGTTGACCAATCTATAAAAATTCCATCGGAGTAACGAAACACATCACAAATTATTCGTATACATTTTACGATAATCACCATTAATTGGTCGTCCCGTGCATGTTAGGTTGCGTTTGTTATCATGTAGTTGCGCAAATCATGTATGAATATGTTTTTTTTTCAATTTTGTAGGCCGAGGGGTACAACATCAACACCACAGTCATATGCCCCTACTTCATCCGCAGCACCGGTATGTTCGAGGACGTTCAGTCGAGGTACCATAAACTTTTGAATAGTTGATAATATACTGCAGCCCCAAACGATATTATGCACTATTAAAAATATTTGGAAAATTCATATACTGTGTAGTGATTTATACTAAACCCGTGTAGAAAATTCAATTTAATATACGAAATAAAATGAAAATTCAATGTACGTGCGGTAAAATTAAAGTTAACTTATATTAAAAACACGAATTTATTAACGAATTTCGGAGACTGTACATCAACTAACACGACTTTTGTAACGAATTTAGGAGAATTGCACATCAATTTTGTGTTCCACTCGTGTAGTAAATTTTCTATACTCGTTTCTGTAAAAGAGCTTCCTGCACATGTGTAGTAATTTTGCCTTAAATTTTGTCAACAGCGTACAATTATCGGTGAAGTTGATCGATGAGACCTTTCATCATTCTGATAACTTTATTTTATTCTATTTCGCTTTTTAGATTCGTGCCGACACTGAGTTCAAATGAGGTAGCCGAAAGGATAATCACGGCCATGAGATGCAACGAGAAATTCGCAATTCTTCCCAGCTATCTTCAAGCTATGCTGGCAGCCAAATGGTAATATTATACGTCATCTTATAGGATCTTCGTGAAACTTAAAAATCTCCAATCGCATGACAACCTCGAAGATCAATGAAAATCAATACAAAGAAAAATCTTACCGTAATATGTTATAGGCGTGACCGAATGTTTTTATTATTAATTCTTATTGACTCTGAACGGTCTATTTTTTCCGATGGAATTTTTGCGAACCCGGGTCGTGGCGAAATTTTTTCACAATTTGTTTGAGATAAATTTCGTCGGTTGTGGCTTCTTGATGAATTAATTAAATTTATTAAGCATCTACATTCGATATTTGTAAGAGATTCGGATTAGTGAAATTTGAATCAGGCTTCAATTTCGCGGGCTTTGAATCTAGCACGGTCTCAGATCTGAGAAGTGCTTCGCAAAAATTCCATCGGAAAAAATAGACCGCCAAGAGTCAATAAAAAGTAATAGGAAAAATCTTACCCATTGCGTCTTCACAACTTTTCACTTTTTGCAAATCTCCTTCTATGTTCATCGATTTTGGCTTCCGTATAGAATAAGTTTTATAAAAAGTGAAAAAATAATGAGAACGCAATCGGCAATGTGTTAACTTGCATTCTAGTTTGGCATAAATTTCAAAACGGAATTTTAACGACATTTTGTCATCGATTTTACATCGCACTTGTATATTAAATTTATTATATCTGTTTATCCATCAAAACTTCCCGTACTTGGACATTGAATTTAAAAAAGGAAGATATTTTTACAGTATAATCTAATCGAAAATCTAAAAAAAAAAAAATGTTTTCACAGAAATAAAAGCCTTCTTTATGAAGAAGCAAAAATAGTAATAACTCTACATTGACCTCGCTCATTACGCACATTCTTTTGCAACAGCCAATAATGGTCAACTTTCTCTCAATAAATGCTGTGCGAGTACTTGAGTAAATGAGTTACGATCACCAGTAAAAAAAATCTTCGTCGAGTTAACCACCGATGAAGAATGCGTTATATGGGAGTGAAGTTAATATTTTTGCCGTGATTGCAGGTGCTTCCCTTGGCCCTGCGTCGGAATGTTCCTTCGCGGTTTGGTGAGAGACGCGTCTCCAGGACAGGAAACGCCAAAAAGCACGGCAGTGAGTGCCGAGCCAACAAACGAACCGTCCAAAGACCAAAACGGCGCGGCGCTTCATCAGCAATTGACCAGGCGTATCTCCAGCTCCGAAAGAAAACCATAAATGCCCGACTGTTTCCTGATATTATTACAACAGGACAATGCAACGCTCTCCGACACGTAGGCCGATTTGTACTTACGAGGATTTTATGGAGATCTATGACATTTAAGTAACGCGGCGACGCGGGCCAAAGGAGAACGCAGCCACCTGCAGCTGCAGATGTACAAAGTGATACAATTGCGCTGGTCGACTCTCTCTAAGTGGTTTACCGGATCTATAAAGAGATTGGATTCTGCGCTGAATAAGATACCAAACGGAAAGAAAAATGTAGTTGTAAAAACTGATTTATCGGTCACGACAATCAAACGAAATAGTTAGAATAGCGCCACCTACTCAGTCGGTTGAAGAAACTATAATCTCGTTGGTAGAGTATCTATAGTAATAATGATCAGTTGACATCATACCTCAACTCACCGGTTAGTTGGCGCCATGTAGACTAGAGGTAAGCAGTACGAACTCAGGCTGAAAAAACCCGAAGGTGTGTAAAATTTTAGGGAATTAAGCACCACTGAATATCAACGGGAACTGAGATGAAGTTAGCGCACAGTTCACTTCACTTCGGTTCCAGCCAACTTGCCGCTCACTTCATTTCGGTTCCAGCCAACTTGCCGCTCACTTCACTTCGGTTCCAGCCAACTTGCCGCTCACTTCACTTCGGTCCCCACCAACTTGTCGTTCACTTCACTTCGGTTTCTGTGAAAAAAATTTTCCACCGTTCAGCGAACAGATTTCAACCGCGATTTCCATAGGAGTTCGTACTTCTTACCTCTGGTCTCCATGGTTGGCGCAATTAATCATTTGGATTGGATAGCAGCCGTGATAGTTGCAGGAATCAAGTCGTGGTCGTGCACACAATTTTTTCCTACCGATCGAAAAAAATCGAGACCGCAATTCCGATTTAGTTTTAGTGACTAACACACAGCACAGCAAACGCTGGAATTAGTCGCCCAAACTACTATTTTCTTTCCGTGCATGCTGAAACCAGTCTTCCGCATATCGTAACTTGGGAATGTTTGGTTTCTGCTTCCTGTTCGAATATACCAGCAAAAAAGCGCTAATATTTTTGTAACACACGTATACAAATATTGTATGAAAATTGCAGTCCTTGCGACATTATGAAATCCTTCGACAATAATGCATTGACAATCTTAACATATCCAATTACTTTTTTTTTTCTTATTAATGTACATATCTGTTTTGTCGCAAAGACTATGTCGACAGAGGGGTATGCACATAAAAGTGAATGTTCATATTTCAACCGGAAATTATACTAATTTTTCTATAAAAAATGTGTTTTTTCGTTAGAACATACAGTCATAATGCTTGTACATGACGATACATGGAAACTTTGGTGACAAATTACGCGTAAAATGCGTTGAAAATTTGTTGTGCTAGTTTAAGAGTTAGAATTAATGTAGATTAGTGAAACGATATCGAATATCGAATGAAATGCGCGTACTGTTTAAGGCTTACTCGATAAAATGTGGAAAATAACATTGATGAAAAATAAGCGAAACTGAGTTATAACTTAGGCTTAGTGCCATGATTCTTGCCTTCGGAGTCGCTGTGCGACGTTAAGACGTTGGTGATTACCGCGTTAATGTTTTTAAATAAATGGTATATGCAGTAGAGAATAATCGTAATTTATTTATGAGCGTTTTATAAAACATGATTCACTAAAAAAACGGATTGGTTACGATAACTAAAAAAATAGTTGGATCCAACCAAGTGTCTTAGTTCTCTGAGGGCCAGACGATTAACTGATTAGATCAACTATTTTCACTTGGTTGGCTCTGTATCGTTGTTCGTGCATAACCGCACTTTGTCCAAAGTTGGCCGACAGCACTAACGATTTTCTTCACTTCGTAGGATGACACCGACATTGTTTATTGAATCTCACTAACGTTTTTGCACCTCATAATCGTCGAAGTTTTTTTTTCTTTTTTTTTGCAATCTCGTACAACTTTGATACTTTATACGCCCTTCACGCGATTTCTTCTACGATAGAAAAATGGCGGCTAATACGCAAATACAAAACCGCCACCGTTTGTTGGTTCCAACTATTTGCCTTAGTTGGAATACAAATAAAATTCGTTGGGTGATCTATCTAAATCAACTAATTCTGAATGGTAAATGCGACTAATACTAGGTCGTTACACCGACTAAGCTGATGATTGTGACGAGAAATTTTCACTCAACTAACAAATAATTAGTTGACCCAACGAAGCCGTTTTTTCCATGTAAATCGTCTCTACAGAGGACAATATACTTTCGTTCGTCGAAATTCTCACTAAAGTGCAATGAGAATTTCTACGAACGCAAAACAGATGTACAATGCGAAATAGGCCACGAGCCTACGAGAGATTACGTTACTAGTGACATCAACGGCATTGTCGATAGCACCGAGAGAGTCGCATCATCACCGGCTTTTCTACTCACTACGACACGAGCATGTTGCGTGAGCAGCAACACGAGTGCAGAAACAAAAGGGATATATCACACGTACATTCTCAATGAAAAGTTTTATAGTGATGAGAAATGAGACGAGAATTTTGACAGTCATGCTTGATCTCGCTTGCATTTGTCATTTTGATTAAAGACTCGTATCGATTATTTGACACGAACTTCGATCATTTTCTTGACCCAAAATGTCTTGAAGTAACAAGCGAGAATCTTGAATATTATTATATTTGAAACACTCTGCATTAGGGCTGTTCAAAGAAACATAATTTTCTTATAATCGATTGCTCCTGAAATGCTGTATTGATTATCATCAAAAAAATGTTTTCGCGAAAGCTGGCAGTTGTGCGATGATATTAGGTTCTGCCGCATCAAGGCCAAAATTCTTGAAAAGCGGCGATTTTTATAAATTTTTTTTAACGTGGTGAAGCGCTCATGGAGATTGTGGTTGCTTTCGATAGACTATGAAACTGTGTAAAGGCAGAAACATGTTCGATAATGTTTAGTCCTTCCGCATTGACATTGAAGTTACCAAAATCAAAAAATTAAATCCTTTAAAACATTGAAATATTCGTCTGCTCATCGACTATTTCGTGCGATTTCAAATGAAAAAATGGCTCTTGAAACGAGAGTCATGTATGATCATAATTATGATTATGATAAGCGATTTTCGAATTTTGG
Source organism: Ephialtes manifestator (assembly GCA_963970395.1). Lineage (NCBI taxonomy): Eukaryota > Metazoa > Arthropoda > Insecta > Hymenoptera > Ichneumonidae > Ephialtes > Ephialtes manifestator. The sequence goes on from OZ019971.1 coordinate 1,640,321, forward strand.
GAAACTGCGATATCGATGCGGTAGTACAAAATTTGATCATACAGGACTCACATTTCATGAGCCATTTTGTCATTTAAAAACGCGCGAAATAGTCAATGAGCAAATGAATATTTCAATGTTTTAAAGGATTTCATTTTTTATTTTGTTAACTTCAATGTCGATGCGGCAGTACTAAACATTATCGAACATGTTTCTGCTTTTACACAATTTCATAGTCAATCGAAAACAACCACAATCATCAAACAAGCGACCAAAAAAAAATTTCTAAAAATCGCCGTTTTTCATAAATTTTGGCCTTGATGCGGCAGTACTTAATATCATCGCACAACTCCCAGCTTTCGCGAAAAAAAAATTTTTGTGATAATCAGTTCAGCATTTCAGGAGCAACCGATTATAAAGAAATTATGTTTTTTTGAACAGCCCTACTCTACATCTCTGCTTTTCCACGTCATGCTCATCAAGTATTGATTTAAACCCACATAGACATTTGATGGCACAGGAACAGCATAAACGCGTCACACAACGGATGCTATAACGGCATTAACGTAGCGATGTACGTCTGAATTGAGCTATTATGTGACGGCATACCGTGCCATCTTATCATGACGGCAAGGCAAAGTCATATTTGTGGTACTTAAATATTATGGCGTGGTGCACTAGTGGCACTACAATGTCGCCATGCTTCAAGTTCAGATCATGTTTCCTTGGTGCCATAATTGCTCCATATCGTATCACTGATTGTCTGAGGTGTGAACGACATTCTGTTACTGTGGTGCCATTTTTGCAGAATATTTAGGATGGTAATTGCAGCACGGTGACATCATAATGGCGGCACGCCATACTGTGCTAAAAGTCGTTATCGATCTTTTTTTGGCTGTCAGTTAGGAATCGTAAGTGTTTTATTTATTTGTATCTGTTACTTGCATTATGTTTGTTTTCTTGTCTAACATTTCAAATCGCGAGTCAAAAGTATAAGACAGAACAGAATCTTTTATCTTCTCCGATATTAAAGGGTTAGTTCGCCCGAGAGTTTTGACATATTCGAAGAGTAGACCCCTCGTGTGTAGTCGAACTCAGGCAGCTTCGCATTCTTAAATATGTTGAGGCTTCAAAACACTTGCGAGAAACGCGTCGTCCGTTCGCCATCTAGTGGTATCATACGAAACACTGGTGCCTAATTCTCCGCTAGATGGCGAACGGGCGGAGCGTTTCTCGCAAGTGTTTTGAAGCCTGAGCGTATATAAGAATGCAAAGTTTTCCTGTGTTCGACTACACACGAGGGGTCTACTCTTTGAATGTGTTAAACCTCTTGGGTTTACCAACCCTTTAATATTGACGAAGATAAAAGAATCTATTCTGTCTTATCCTTTTGACTCGGAATTTGAAATGTTAGACAAGAAAAAAACTAAAACTAAAAATGTCTAGCTGACAATAAATAATATCCATAACGACTTTTACCACAGCATAGCGTGCCACCATTATGCTGCCACCGTGCTGCATTTATCATTTTTTAAATTGTGTAAAAATGACACCATAATAATAGAATGACGTTTACACCTCAGACGTTCACACCACGACATGGGCCAATTATGACACCATGGAGACATGATCTGAGTTTACAGCATGGCGACAGTGGAATGTCACTAAGCCTGCACGGCACGGTATGCCGTCACATAATAGCTCAATTCGGACGTACATCGCTACGTTATTTCCGACATAGCATGCCGTTATGTGACGCGTTTATGCTGCCACAGTGACACGATAGGATAATTCCATGGCACGTTTGTCTATCTGGGAATGTACTCTAAGCGTTTACATGTACTCTACTAAAACTTGAATCAATACCCGAACATGTCTTTTAATTTTAAAGCTCTTGAAGACAACAAATACAATAAACAATTTATGCATTCTTAAGTCAAGCATCGCACGCAGACTGCAACGACTAACGGGCATAGATAGCGTTGACTATGAAAAGTTCTATTATACCGAGACCTTCTCTTTGGCCGTATTTTCTTTGGCTGCTATTTTCGAAAGAATTTGAGGCGATAAGCCAGGAGTTTAGACATAACCTGCTTTTCTAATATTCACTCTAGCAACGTGCAAGAATCTCGAGATTCAATATTCTGTCAAACGCGATCGAGACGATACGAAAGCTTGACTGTCAAATCCAAGAACAAGATTAGTGTCGGCTACATTATATTAAATTCAAGTTCAATATAGGGGCCGTTCATAAATGCCGTCACCACACAGGGGGGGGGGGGGGGGGGGGTCCCGAAAAATGTGACGTTTGTGACGATAGAGGAGGGGGGGGGGAGTTACAATTGTGACGTCACGCATTTTTCATTCTTTTTTTAAACCTCATGCACAATTTCGCAATCTCTTGGGGAAATTTTTTTTATTTCGATTTCACTATAACGAAATGATCTCTCTCGATTATTTCATTTGTAATCTTCGTTTTCACTACTATTGGAGCATTTTTTGATAATACAAAAATTAAAGTTATTTTAAGTTTAGGGGGGTCTTCCACTCTATTAAATAACGCGATTCTCATGCATCGGAGTTTCTAAATTTGTTTCTCATTTTCGTCACTCAGCGCGAGCACATCGATTCGTTTATCCCCCCCCCCCCTCCCCCCAAAGACTTGCGCGGAGCGAATAATGAATGTAGAGGAGACTAATCTTGTTCTTGGATTTGACAGTCATGCTTTCATATCAAAGATTTCGAATTGTAATGAATATTGTGCTCGAGTTCGACATATTCTTGTATTGTCTCGCTTGATACATCACTAAAAGTTTATTTAATTGATAATTAAAGTACTTCACGATGATTGAAACATCTCAAGAAATAAACATCATCGATATATTAAGCATGAATATCAAATAATAATAATGATAATGTAACGACAGTAGTGGACGCGCGTTCGGTGTGTGGCTTCGGCGGTCCCCAGAGTTAAGCAGCATTATTTGCGGCCATAACTTGGATGGGTGACCGCTTAGCCGTGCACTGGTTTGCGTGCCAACTGCTGAGCAGGAGGCAGTTTTTCTGAGTTTCTAATGTATTCTTATACAATAGAAACTCAGTAAAAATAAAGCCGTCTGTATCGGCCAGGTTTTCCGCAGTTTCCCTGTCCCCTCGTGCAAATACGATACAATAGTGCATTACGATGAGTGGCTGCGGACAACACTCTAGGGGGGGTCTCTATGAAGTGAACGGGGAAAGGGGTGTCTATGATGGAACGGGGTAAAAGGGAGAGGGGCAACGTAAAAGCCTGAAGAAGGCATACGGAAAGAAACAAATTTAATAATGATGATGACAAAACATTAATAATATATTTATGGGCGGTAGTCAAAATAGCGCATGGTTAAAATAGCGAGTTTCTAAAAATTCGCTCCATAGGGAGGAGAACGGTTTATCTAATACCTTAGTCCGCGAAGGTACAGCGAACAGCGCTATACCTTGTCTTTTATACCGTATCTTTTCAACACGGCCATGAAATTAAACAGTTTCGTCCAGCAAAGCTACCATAAAAAGTGGTGCTTTTCATGCACGTATTACAAAAACTATATTGCACATGCGTACTCGTTATTGGTTGACAATGAACAATGTTTACGTTCTTTTCGCAAGCACGGAACATGATTATTTTTTAGCGAAATAAAGAAATAAGTTTCGCATGCGACACGAGAGGGAACGCGATTTTCACCGCGTGTGTGTGATTGCAGCCCTGGTGAAAATATTTCTCTGAATATGACTGAAAAACTTGGGAAATTTCTCTGAAAAGTCCTCGGAATTTCTCTCACTTTTCGCACTGTTCAAAGATAGTCAAAAAATTTGCTGAATCTAAATATTTCTGACTGTTCTGAAAACGTTCTCTGAAAAACTCTGAACTTGGTTCATATTCTAAGTTTATTTCACTTCTTTATTCAGAAACCATTTTCTGAAAAAGTCGGATTTTCGGTGAAGTTCTCCTACAAAGTATGTATCAATTCCCTCTCCTAGAAAGTTTTAGAAAAAATCCGAGTTTTTTTGTGAAATTCTTCGGATGGTTAGCCGACGATAATTTTCAGAATTACTCTGAAAGTCTACGAACCCACCTTATCCGAGAAAAACAGTGTTTTTCAGAAAATAAGTCGTATTTTCTCGGAATAAATCTACTCATCGGCCGAGGAACAGAATGAGTAGATCTTAGAGACAACTCATATTTTCTCTTAACGTATTTAATCAGGAAAAATCTGTGTTTTTCAGAATTTTTCGAAAAATACTCTGAATTTCTCTGAGAAATGGTGACTGCTGGAGGTTGTGCGGAAAAAATTTCAGAGATATTTATCAAAAAGCACCGAAACTCACAGAAAAATGTCGGGAAATCTCTGAAAATCACGGAAATCGTTAGGTTAGAGTTTTTTGTCACCAGGAAGCCATCGCTTCGCTCGGACAACAAACTCCACGCTCGGATAAAATCACGAACTTCCCTCCGTTGTGGCATCCTATACTATTTTTCATTCTTTCCATGGTATGGCTTCAATCGCCTTTCACAGCCCTTCTCACCCTTACTTCTATCACTCCCTACTACCCGCGCTTCACTAAGCTAATCTAATTCCTGCGTCCGAAGCCGACTTAGCTACACTGTACCGCATTTACCATGGGCACGGGGAAACTGCAGAAAAACCCATACCGGTACCCGTATATCCCTAGCGGATCCGAGCAACCGTCGTTTTGTGGTTGCTTTACGGTCACATACAAGTAACCGTCAATATGAGGTTCATTTCCAGTTGTTTTACCGTAAAACAACTGTAATGTAACCGACAAAGCGACCGTTATTTTGGAACAAAAAAGAACCCGATTGCAACTGCACTGCGACAAATGTTTTAACCAAAAACAAACTTTAAAGTAACGCAGAAGTAACCGACAGCTTGTTAAAAGTTGTTTTTCGGTTATTTGAAAGATCTTCATATAAGACCCGAAACGGAACATTGAGTTCATTACGGGTCACTTTACGGTTACCCGCCGATCACTAGGTTCCTTCTGGGTTATTCTGGAGTGATTTTTTGTTCCATAACGACCGGTCACTCTTCGGTTATTTTGCGGTTCTTCAGATCCGCTAGGGATTCTTCTGAGGGCAATACGTCGTTTCTACAGAACCTGATTCTACACATCACCGACTCAACACCACCGACACTACACAACGGCAATTCGACACATGCCTCGATTCAACACAACAGTAACTGTACACATCACCAACTCGACACATGCCTCAATTCGGCACAACCCCAATTGTACACAGCCCCGATTCTACACAGTCACAACTGTCACGAGCCAAATGCACAACGGCAACACTCTACACAGTCCCGATTCTACACAGGCACAAATGTCACGAGCTAAATTCACAACGGCAATACTCTACACAGCCCCGATTCTACACAGGCACAACTGTCACGACCCTAGCACTCACAATAACAGTTATATAACGGCCATAATGACGGAAAAAATGACAGTCGTTTTTGTACACCTTAATAACGGTGCGATTTTGGTCATAATAACGGTGTAACAGTAAAAAAATGACGGTAACCATGACTTTTCTCATGGTCACCGTCATTTTTTTTGTTATTTCGGCAAAACGCGCCGTTATTAAAGTGTACAAAAACGACTGTGTCATTTTCCCTGTCATTATGACCGTTCTCGTGAGTGTTAGGGGAGCTAAATTCACCAAAGTCCCGATTCTACACCGTCACCAACTCACATCCAATCATAGTGCGCCGATGAGTTGGAATGCTTGAACGACATACGCTGATTGGATGTGAGTTGGTGACGGTGTAGAATCGGTGATGTGTTGAATCGGGACTTTGGTGAATTTAGCTCGTGACAGTTGTGCCTGTGTAGAATCGGGGCTGTGTAGAGTATTGCCGTTGTGAATTTAGCACGTGACATTTGTGCCTGTGTAGAATCGGGGCTGTGTAGAGTATTGTCGTTGTGCATTTTGCTCGTGACAGTTGTGACTGTATAGAATCGGGGCTGTGTAGAATTGGGGTTGTGTCGAATTGAGGCATGTGTCGAGTTGGCGATGTGTCGAGTTGGTGATGTGTACAATTGCTGTTGTGTTGAATCGAGGCATGTGTCGAATTGTCGTTGTGTAGAGTTGGTGGTGTTGAGTCGGTGATGTGTAGAATCGGGTTCTGTAGAAACGACGTATTGCCCTTCTGAGTTCCCGGTGTATAAACGAAAATGATTTTACTTAAGTATATAGACCGAGACCTCAGCAAAACTGATCTCCCGTTCACTGGTTGATGCGCCAGCCGGTGCATGGCTAAGCGATCATCCATCCATGTTACGGCCGCAAACTTTGCTGCCGAATGCGTGAGACCGCAGAAGCGGCACACCGACTGCACAGCCACCAAAAGTGTCGATCTGTCGCATACTATACTACTTTAGCATTATTATAGCTCGAAATTAATGTCGTTGATAATTAATATCTTTGATTTCCTAAACTTTTTTCTCGTCAGAAAGTACTGAAATTCTAATGCAACAAAACTTTTTGTTGAGAATGTATACGCGATAAATCGTTACACCATCCACGCGGTTGTCACCAGTGATAAAGCACGCACACGCATCTGCCTCGAAGGTGTGTACAGACGCCCAACTCTTTCATAGAGTAGGCCGTGCCTCGTTTACTAGCGAAATGATAGTCACACTCCGATCTACCCTGACTCATTTAGTCGAGTTTGTCTGTTGAGTACAGTTGAGTGATAATCAACAAAACTACAGATTTCTTATTCTTAAAGTTTCAGGTGTGTTATTTAAAACTAAGTAAAAATTCAACGTCATTCAGAACACTTGAATAAGTTTAAATGTTAATCAGCTTCGCGGCTTGACCAAACAAATTTTCGCACTCGCATACATCGAGTCGCGCGTCCCAAGCTAAAGTCGCGATTTACGGAGTTACGGGCGATAATTACTAGCCAACGATTCGTTCAACAGTCGAGAAAACACGCAATATCAGTGGCGCTGTGTATATCCTCATCGCTGTAGTATAATACAAGTGGTTTATGTAATTTTATTGACGAGCTACGCTCTTTAGCCGTGCCAGGACGTTGCAACACTTGGCCATATAATTATCTTAGTATAATAGGCAAACTCATCCTGTTTCGGTTTGTTTCTTTGACGATTACATATTTTCCTCGTTAAACCGACGTAAACCGGCGGGTATAGCAAATGTTTCTCTAAACCTCCGAGAAGTAGGCGCGAATATTTCACATGTATTACATTCATATCCGACTCGAGAATACAGTGTTATTATCGCGTGCAGTACGTTGGTGATAATACTAGAAATATTCTGAATCATCGCTTCTCTGAAAAATATCACGAACGCTGAAGCGATAGTACAACTTGATCGACCAATCGCGAGGCAATGTTACATATTTTTTTATCGACCTACTGATAAGAGGTGTACCATGCGAATATCTCAATGGCATTACGCCTTAGACGCGTAATCGAATGTGTTAAACTTTTCAATTCCATTGGCTTTATGTTCCGAGTGGTTTGAACTTTTATGGTGAATTCGAATTCGTCGGTAAAGTGTTTTATTACGTGATCACATGTGTGCTAAATTTTAATAGAATGGATTACATTGCTGTGACGTTGCTGTTCCATCTTCTGCTCTGTTTGACTTCGTGTGGACCGGCTTATTGCCAAAAAGACGAAGCGTCGATTCAATTATGCGCTCAGCAGACTTCGTGCAAGAGCTGCATGGAGAGCAGTCATTATTGTGCGTGGTGCAGCGATTGGGTAAATGCCTCTTGTCACTTTTAAGGTAGTTATGTCAGGAATTAAGGCAAATCTAACTGATGTTCATGAACTTTTGGCCGCTTATTGTAATTGAGCTATTCAGCTTTATTTCTCCGAAATTTGGATGTTTCTTACCGACTAATTGAATAAATAATGTATACTTGAAAATCGATCTGCTTTCACGGTGCTTACGGGAGTGTTAGCGAAATTAATCTTTCAATCGAGAATTAACATACTTAGGTTAAAGATGGAGACAAGATAAAAAAGTACCATAAATTTGAAAATTATTTGCAAATTTTTGAAGTATCATAAAACATTAAGTCACGGGACACATGTTAAAGTAAACTAATATTTGAGTGCATGATTCCGGGCCAGATGACGTTACCTAACCTAGATATCATCGGATTTTCGATATTATTTATATTTCGGATATTTCGGTATTATCATTGTCACAGTCAAAATGCAATACATAATAAATTTTCGATGTCATATAGATGCTGCTGTCTAGGACTCTGGCGTAATGACATAGCCTTACCTACCTTAAGCATATTCGGCTCAGAATCAATTTCTATCCGATCATGTTGAAATTTTGCTCATTCATAAAAGAAAGCACGTCAAATCAACTTTTTAAAAATTATCTTAACCAGATCGTTTTTCAGTAATGAGTGTTCAAAATAACAAACTTTTAAATGGAAAGACCGGGAAAATGGTTCGGTGCAACGGAATGTACTGACGTTTCACTTCAACTTTTTTTTTATCATTGAAAAATAAAACTAGCTTCTTCTAAAACGAATTCATGTACATGATCGTACCTAAAAAAAATAATGATAATTACAATCACAAAAACCGGTATCATGAAAATTCTACTCGCAAGATCGGCATGTGGGAACGTTATATGAATCAGCTGAAGTTAGACGCGATACTGTCATGGCGCGCTTTTAAACGTTTTGTTTCTGCCAAGTGCATTACGTACACTGAGAAAAAAATCGTTAGAACCAACAAAACGTGTGTGCTTGCGGGCGGCGAAAAAAAATATTTTGTCGATTGGATAAAATATTTGGCAATGGTAATCCGATAATTTTTGGATTTTATCAGCTGTTACTTCAATAAATTACGTATTTAATTCGATCAAAAGAATATACTTTTCTTCATACTATGCCGAAAGTACGTCCCTCCTGCCGCGATATCACGGCAGAAAGTCTAACTTTTATGTCTCGGTAGAGACGCGCACGCGCTCTGCGACAGCGGGCCGAAAGAAATTACTCGTGCACTAAGACCGGCCCACACACACACAAGACGGCCGAAAGTCAAGAGTCGCTCACTGTGTTTATACACATGTCATTCATGTTTTTTTATTTTTTTTTTATTTTTTTTATTGAGATAGAAAAGAATAAAAAGATATGAGCTTTGGGAAAAAGTGATTCCCACTAAGCTCAGTCTTTCCTCTTACATGTCATTCATGTGTTGGTCAAGCTATACACGTGCCCTCTATACAACGGGAGTAGTAACTTATTCGCGCGCATTAATACTCTATACATCTTGCCTGCATAACCTCAAAGTTTATTTGCAATTGGTGTATGCTAAAGTTTAACAGTTAAGATAAATCAGTAAGTGATATATACTCGAAAACATACTAATAAAATTAGGCTTCCATAATCAAATTAATATTGTTTAGAAAAGTAGTGTCTATTCAGATGTATTTGATTTGATGCCTGCCCCCGACCAGCAACACTCGCTTCGCTCGTGCCGCAAATGTCGGGGCAGGCATCAATATCTTTCAATACAAAAATGCAATTTTTTTTTCGTACTTTCGGCCAAGTATAAAGAAAAATAGTACACACTACACAGGCAGAAATTTGAGAGCCCTGAACTGCACTCCATGATGCCCTCGGGCATCATTGCGCGCAGTGCAGGAATCTCAACTTTCTGCCCTTATAGTGTAATATACTATTTCGCCGTCCGCAAGCGCATATTTCGTTGGTTCTAACGATTTTTTTCTCAGTATAAATCAAAAGCAACACTGGAATTCAGATTAACCCTGGCGGGACATGTCGCCGTCTTTTTAACCGGTCTCGATTAGCCCGTGTTTCACCTCGTTTAACTGACCTTTTAACCAACTTTGAAGAAAAATTTTCATGCCGATTTTAACCACCATAAACCAATGTTTTAACTGATCATTTGTTGGTCGACATAATTTATGCTAGTGACGTTAAGCGATTTTAACGAATGTAATTTAAAATAGTACATTACGATACGAGTGCGAAAAAACTTTTTCTGACGAGTGTGAATTTGCAGCACGAGCCGAAGGCCAGTGTTGCAATCACACGAGTTAAGAAAACGTTTTTCGCATGAGTATCGTACAAAATTTTATTTCACGAGGTGTGTAAACGACGTTTGACGCACTGAGTGAAATAAAATAATATATTGCTTTCGCGTTTGATTTAACGAGTATTTTTCTCTTTTATACGGCACTATTCGCACCAACCCCTGAATCCACGGTACCTTGTATTCACCGAAAAATCCGTGAATACAAGGTAAATGCCGTGGATACAAAGTAAATCTAGGGCATTATAGTGAGGCAAGATTTACAGTGGCTCCAAAGACTGCAGCGGCTATTTACGGTGAATCGCAGATCATCTAGATAATATTTCCGTTTTTATTTACTGTGTATCGATAAAAAATCATGCTTATCGGGAACCTAAAGAACACACACACACACACACGCACCTAAGAACCTAACTTTTTCTGTGAATACAAGGTACCTCGTGTGAATTTCTTCTTCACTCTCGGTGAAAAGTTGCACTTCCCTCTGTAACGTAATGTACTAAGGCGCAGACCAACAATCACAGGGTTCCAGGTTCGAATTCTACCAATGACAAAAAATGTTCATTCTCTAATCGTGTTCAAATACGTATCAAATGATCGAGTAAAATCGAATGTCAATAAAAAAAAGAGCAAAATACCGTTTAAATCAAACGCGAAAGCAATTATTTTTTAAAATTACATCGGTTAAAACAACGGTTAAAATCGGTCAACGTGTCTAGCATAAATTATTTTCACCGACGAATTGTCAGTTAAAACGTTGGTTAACGATGGTTAAAATTACGGCGAAAAATGTTCTTAAAAGTTGGTTAAAAGGTCAGTTAAAGTAGATGAAACAGGGGCTAATCGACATCGGTTAAAAAGTCGGTGACACATCTTGTCAGAGTGTAACTGTGGATGTATTCATGTATTGAGAAAACATGCTGATGTACATCAAGTCACTCTTAAAAATCGTGCATGGGACCAATAAAATTTGTGGAAACGTATTTTTTAATTTCCCACTGACTTAACTAGCAAGTAGTAGGAATACTACCTTGATACCGTGTATCAAGTATCTACATTAATTAATCGTATCGTGACGAGTCATTAAGGTAGATACTGCGCTTCACACTAGTCAAATCAGTGCTAAATTTAAAAAAATCTTTTCACAATTTCCAGTGGTTTAATTAACGGTTCCGAAAAATTACTCACGTAGCAGGCTTGGTTCTTAATATATAAGTGGTTGCACAGCCGTGATTCAAATAGAAAATTGGCTAGTATTTGCAAATGCCCGATATCATGTTTTCTCGTGCGGTTTTTAAAAAGAATAAACTATAATAATGTTCCAATAACAACGAGCAATATCTCATTTTGATTATTGAAGGATCTGTCAAGATTTTTTTATAGCATCAGTAGTTCAACAGATACAACCGTTTGATTATCCTATCCTAACCTAACATCAGGGATACAAATGACTGTAACTTTTGAATTACTAATCCTATACAAAATCTGGACGGTCGATCGATTAAGGATCTTCCAATAATCAAAATGAGATATTGCTCGTCACAATTGAACCACAATTATGGGTTATTCTTTTAAAAAACTGCACGAAAAACTAGACTTGAGTCATTTGCATATATCAGTCGATTTTCTATTCCAATCACGGCTGTGAATGTACTTATATATTAAGAACTAATTCTGCTACGTGTGAAACTTGTCAAAAAATCGCCATTAACACTGCGACATTGCCGTAATAATCAACGAAATTTTTCGCGTCTTTTGCTCAGTCGTACTCGAACGCAACCACTGGAAAATTAAGATGCAGCGGTGCCGATAGACTTGAAGCTCTTGGATGTCCCCCAAGTGCAATTCGAAGGGCTTCCGTTGGAAAAGTTCAAGTCTTGGAAAACAACGACTTTCAAGATGTCATCCTCAATCAACATCCGATTCAACTAAAACCACAAAAAATTAGGGTTAAACTGAGGCCACACTCGACAGAAACGGTGCGATTAAAGTACAGGCCTGCCAAGTACGTATAAATTTACTTTTAGTGTGTTACTAAAAATTTAATTATGGCTTTGGAAAATTGGATTGGTTATTCAGAGGGCTGACGAGAATATGGCACTAGAGGTTTACGGTTCACGGCGACAAGTGATATCTCACAATCGTTGCGTGACTATATTCTCTAAACTGAATACCATTTAATCAAGCTGGACAGACTTAATGTGTATGACGTAAATAAGGGGAAGCTGCACGTGGATAATATTTTTTATTATGTACAATTCATTAAGTAACGGGGTTTACATTAGCCTTATTAGAAATAAATGCAAACGAAGGGAAACATAAACACGCAATACTCGTTTCATGTTTTAGTATGGACATAGAGAAGGGAATCTTGCATTTACTTTGAATTGTGGTTTGATTTAAAAATGATAAAGCATGCGATAGATAATTAAGTTATTGCTGCATTATAAATTAATCGATCGTATTGTCAGGAATTATCCTCTCGATTTATATTACTTGATGGATCTCACGTGGTCGATGAAGGACGACAAGGACACGCTGGTCGGTTTGGGATGGAAAATGGCAAACAAACTAGGTACTTTCACGACGAATTTTCGTCTAGGCTTCGGTAGCTACGCCGATAAACCACTCATGCCTTACATATTTCCGGGTCACGAGGAAAATCCTTGTCAGAGCCAACACACCACGTGCGCACCGCTCTATTCGTACAAACATCATATGCCGTTATCCCATGACGTTCAGAGATTCATTCAGGAGGTTTGAAACTCATAACATCATCCTGAAATAATTATAGTGAATTACTCACTCAGTATCAAACATTTTCGATATATGAGACATTCCACTCTAATTCAGCCACACGATTTTGCAATTTTCCAACAGAATGTTGTAATTTTGCGGTATTGTAATACTATATTCCTTAGGGTGATCCTTGTCTGACGAAAGTTCGTAATCCTCATGTCGCACCCCCTAAAAGTTTTCAAATTAATATTTAAAAAATGTGTGTAACCATTCAGCAGGATTGGATAACATTTGCCCGTGCCCCATTGCACTTGAAGATTAACATTGGTGTTAAATGGCAATAAATAAAACAAGCTTTTTAGTCTTTTCCATATAACTAATACACTGTTAGAAATTTTTTTATGAAAATAAATATCAAGTATTGGAAGTTTTTTTGCGGATACGCGTATATTAAATTTAATATACAAATATTAATTAATATATAACAAAATTGTTGCAAAATTAATATACAGTATACTAAACACTTCATAAAAGTTCTGTTTATAATATAATTATTGGAACTTTACAATATATCTGTATATTAAATAAAATTTAATATACCGTATCTGGAAAAGAACTTTCAATACATATATTAATTTTCAAAATATTTTTAACAGTGTAGGGTAAAAATATGAAAAATTTGTACTTTTCACCAACTTTACTGTCAGTCTTTGTGAGTAAAACAAGACTAGTGACACGGCAAAAAATTATTTCGCAACTGACTGACAGGACTTTTTGTATATCAAAAATTACTCAAAAACGTTAAAACTCATGATCTCTCGAAATCTCGAAATCCTCATGATTTCGAGATTTTGTCAATTAAGGACTACCCTAATATTCCCTCAGAAAAAAAGTACTGAATTTCAAGAGCCTGCTGTGTTCCGTTTACGAGATAAACTGTTTGCTTATATTTTGTTTGGTTTGATGATAACTCGATGCACTAAGAAAAAATGTGTTTGAAAGACCTAGATAAGTGTACACCCGCGTTCAAACGAGTTTTTCATTAGGACAACCAAATGTTTAGTTTCTTCAATAATCATTAGATTCAGTTGTCTAAAATATATTTGAGGTAACCAAAATATTTGTTATATCATCTGAAAATTCGTTTGAACAAGGGTGTACGCTAAATTAGTACAAACAAACTTTTTTTTTTCTCAGTATAACCCTGAAGAGTATTGCCTCAGGTGCGGTTTTTGAGTCGGGTGAGTGTCGGAACGATAGTGCCGGCCGACGTGGGAACGTCGGCGCGACATTGTCGCTGAGGTCGGTGTAGTGTCGGCATCATGTCAAAATGATAACAACGATAGGACGTTTATAAACGACGTTCGCCCAGTACTGGGTGCCGATGCTGAACCGACATTGAATAAAAAATATTAAAAATTAATTGAAATTAAAAAAAATTCGATCTGCGCAGCCGTCCAATACTTTTTAATCATTCTAACCTCTTTTATAATGGATTTTTCACCACTATTTTTTGGAAATGCTAGAATAAATATTTCCGGCGGCGATGGGGCTTGAATCTGCAAGCTTGGGATTAAGGAGGTTCGGTGATGGCGGCAGGGTGGGGATAGGCACTGTTGTGCTGCGCGGTAAGGGGCTGACGCCGTGTGAGCGAGACACCATGCGAGCCGCGTTAAGCGTAGAGGCAAAAAATTAACGATTTCTCTGTCAATTTCGCGGTGACCTTTAAATTTCAAGCTCGTGTCCTATTCAGAATACTTTTCCGGACGTCTGCATATTTTTTTGATTATTCTATCTTGGATTTAGCTCTTGCAAAGACGTAAAAAGTTCAATATTCGACTCACTTTTCTTTCCTTTACATGTAAATAGTCGCAACTTTGTTATTTAATATCTCGGAAACTACACGGTGAAACCCTTAAAAATTTTGCGTACGTGTCCGTTATCATTACAGCTGTTATACGATTTTTTTTACAATTTTACCTTGGATTTGATTTTTTTATGAACCTCCTTAATAGTCTTACTCACTCGGTTATCCTCATCTTGGAAAATTTAGTGCTCAATTGTGTATATAAATTACTCGTCTGTGTTACTTTATTAATACGTACTGTATGCACACTTAGTGGTGTTATGATGGCATAACAGTTTTTAGAAATGTATTGCAAAAATAAAACAATAGTGAAAAATAATGAAAATGATTTAACTCGATATATTGAGTTATATACAATGATTTCCCTTTTTTTAAATGGGAAACGATGGAATTGCTTAATATTCGTTCACCAATTACGAAACATGGTATAAGTTTTATTATTTTATTAATTTTAATCCTACTTTAGTTAATTATTTTGACGGAATGTCGACTACCAGTACTGAACCGATATTTCCGCGAAACGTAAATTTACGGTTAACGCACCAATGTCACCAGAACTCTGGGGACCATCGTCGTGCCAGCTACGGAGCCCAATGTCGGCACGGTTATGGATTCAAGGTTCGATCGACGCTGGGTCGTAGTCGGGTTCCAATTGTCGGCTGGCGACTTGCTGCCGACATACCGCCGAGCGTCGGACGTACTCCGCGTGTCGGGCAACCGCACCTGGGGTATTGTAATTTAAAAAATACTCTTTCGGGTTACCGAAATATCACCAAAGAAAATATAAGCAAACGGTTTATCTCGTAAACGGAACACCGTAGGCTCTTGAAATTCCGTTTTTTTTACGGAATATAGTATTACAATACCGCAAAATTACAACATTTTTCGGGAACATTAAAAAGTTGGGTCTAAATTAGTGTGGAATATCTCATATTCTGAAATGAGATAGCACACGGAAAAAAACGGATTAGTTATAATAACAAGAAAAAATAGTTGGTCCATCCAACTGGCTTAGTAAGTTTAGAGGCAGATGATTAATTGGCTGCGTAAACTACTTTGAGTTAGTTAATATATCCAACTAACTTGTTGCAATAACAGACACAGTTGATTACCGATTAAATTAGTTGGATGGCTTGAATACTATTTTAGTAGTTGGACTAACTAGCTGATATTAAATGTATTTAGAGTTAGACTAACTAACCGATGCTATTTCAATAGTTAGCCTGTATAGAGTAATTTATGTGATAATATATAATTGCATTTATTGCGTGCACTATTAGGGTCAACTAATTGTTAATAGTAGACGGAACTAATGCTAGGTTGTTATTCTAGCCAATCACTTGGTTATGGAAGCACATTCATTTGGGGCATTCCATACCAACTCGATCAACGGCCGACCCTCAACTTCCCAAATATGGTTCGCGATTTTTTTATGTTATTCTTCCACATAAAAAGTGCATGTAACATTTTTTTAAATAACGTTTTTTTAATTATAAATATTTAAAGCTAAACAAAAAACACAATTTTTTGAGAACCTGAAATTTTTTTGAAAACTACTGCCATGAACAATGAAAAATTCGATCTACATGCCCAGAAACATTATTTTTTTAGAAATTTTTTGTTTAGGTGAGGTTCAGCCGTTTGTCAAGTTGGCATGAAATGCGCCGTATGTATCATAAATTCATAATAGATAGCTCATAGAACCACATTTTTAAAGATTTTGTGTAGATGTATTTATAAAAAACATCATCAAATACAAAAAAAATTGAAATAATATTTTCTACACTTTGGCTTGTGGACCAAAAACTTTGCTGTTCGTCATCGCAGTATTTAAAACAAAAAGTCAGATAAATAATTGCGTTTTTTGTTTAACTTTAAACATTTATAATTAAAAAACGACTTTCAAGAAAAATCTTTTAAAAATTCTACTTACATGCATTTTTTTTGTGGAAGAATAACATAAAAAGCATGTTAGTGGACTATTTTGGCTTCCTCGTAGAGGAAGCTTTGTAAAAATCCAACAATAATGAGGAAGGGATTTGCAAAGTTCTACTTTGGAGCCGTGTTTTAAAATTTTTTAAATGGCATTAGTTTTAAACCCCTTGACAGATTCTCACCAGATTTGAACGGATGCTTAGTTTACCCACACTCTACTTGTGAACCAAATTTGAGCCCGATATCTTAAAAATTGCGGAAGTTAGAGCACGAACAAAAAATTCAAAATGCCATAAATTTTAAACCCCTTAACGGATTGACGACAAATTCACTCCCAAACTTTATTTAATAACAGTCCACTTGTGGACCAAATTTGTGCCGGATATCATAAAAATTGCGGGAGTTAGAGCCCGAGCTGCCCTAGCGGATCCGAGCAACCGTCATTTTGTGGTTGCTTTACGGTCACATACAAGTAACCGTCATTATGAGGTTCATTTCCAGTTGTTTTACCGTAAAACAACTGTAATGTAACCGACAAAGCGACCGTTATTTTGGAACAATAAAGAACCCGATTGCAACTGCAAAGCGACCAATGTTTTAACCAAAAACAAACTTTAAAGTAACGCAGAAGTAACCGACAGTTTGTTAAAAGTTGTTTTTCGGTTATTTGAAAGATCTTCATATAACCGAATAGTAACCCGAAACGGAATATTGAGTTCATTACGGGTCACTTTACGGTTCACTTTACGGTTACCCGCCGGTCACTAGATTCCTTCTCGGTTATTCTGGAGTGATTTTTTGTTCCATAACGACCGGTCACTCTTCGGTTATTTTGCGGTTCTTCAGATCCGCTAGGGTGACATTCTTCAAAAAAATTCAAAATGCCATAAATTTTGAACACCTTGATGGATTAACTCGAAATTCAATCCCATACCTTGTTTAACGACAGTTTACTCATGGTTCAAATTTGAGTCCGATATCTTAAACATTCTGACGGTTATCGTGCTAACAAAAAATTGTGCACATACGCGCACGCGCCCGCACATACAGACATTTTTTCTAAACCACTTTTCTCGACGTTTTAGACCATTCTGAGTGTCCTGACATGAAAATCTCGAAAAAAAAAATGTTTTCACGAAAACAAAACTTCGTCTATGAGGAAGCAAAATCGCAATGCGTATTTAGGAAGTTGAGGGTCGGTCGTTGATCGAGTTAGTATGGAATGCCCCATACAAAACTAATAAATGTATTTATTACTATAGTTAGTTGGCCCAACCAAGCCGTTTTTCCGTGTATAGAAAAAAATGGGTGATTACAAAAGCAGGGTTGCGTGGCTTTCATAAATGTTATAGTTACGTCATTTACGTATTAACTAATAGTACTTTGCGATACAAGGGCGAGAAAGCGATCATTATACGCAGGTTGGGAAGTTGATCGCACGAGCCCCACGGGTATCACAGCAGCACAAGCCGAAGGCGAGTGCTGTCTGTGGTACGAGTGCGGCGAGTACGATCAATTTCACAACCGTCGTATGATGATCGCTCTCTCGCTCTGTATCGCATAATACTTTTTGTAACAAATGCATGAGAACTGCTACCGAGTGTAATGTCGTGCGCGTGCGAGAAGTAAAATAGCATCGATGGCCGTAAAGCGCCACTTACGCCACGCGCGGCAGGCACGAGAAGTAGCACTTCTCATGCATGCGTTACAAAAAATAAGTTTTGCTTTAAAATGCTTTACTTATACCGTTGACAACGAAAGATCCAAACATTCGATTATTTTTGTTAACAACAGGTGAACGCAAGCGACGTTACTGGAAACGTCGATAATTTAGAAGGTGGTTTGGATGGTATTGTCCAGGCCATGGTATGTGTAAATCAAGTAGGTTGGGCTCGACAAGCCCGAAAACTAATGCTCGTTGCTACCGACGGTTATCTCCACTTCGCGGGCGATGGGAAAGTCCGTAACACTTTTGCTCCTATTTATACAAATTAGGCATCCAGCTCAGTTCGTAGACCATTTGACCTCACTATTTTATTTATTTATTGATCCTTTGCAAATACTTTCACATACACCCAGCAAAACAACGCAACGAAAAAAATTATATATTCTTCAAATCGACAGCGGTGGACGCGCGGTCGGTGTGTGGCTTCGACGGTCCACAGAGTTAAGTAGCATGATTTGCAGTTATAACTTGGATGGGTGACATGGGAGGCAGTTTCTTCTAGGGCATAGTGACGCATATCCCAATTTAACATTTTTTTTAAATCTACTTTTATATAACTGCCGACCCAAATAGTCGTTTCTACAGAACCCGATTCTACACATCACCGACTCAACACCACCGACTCTACACAACGGCAATTCGACACATGCCTCGATTCATCACAATAGCAACTGTACACATCACCAGCGCGACACATCACCAACTCGACACATGCCTCAATTCAACACAACCCCAATTCTACACAGTCACAACTGTCACGAGCCAAAAGCACAACAGCAATACTCTACACAGCCCCGATTCTACACAGGCACAAATATCACGAGCTAAATTCACAACGGCAATACTCTACACAGTCCCGATTCTACACAGGCACAACAGTCACGAGCTAAATTCACCAAAGTCCCGATTCAACACATCACCGATTCTACACCGTCACCAACTCACTTCCAATCAACGTATGTCGTTCAAGCATTCCAACTCATCGGCGCATTATGATTGGATGTGAGTTGGTGACGGTGTAGAATCGGTGATGTGTTGAATGGGGACTTTGGTGAATTTAGCTCGTGACAGTTGTGCCTCTGTAGAATCGGGGCTGTGTAGAGTGTTGCCGTTGTGAATTTAGCTCGTGACATTTGTGCCTGTGTAGAATCGGGGCTGCGCAGAGTATTGCCGTTGTGCATTTGGCTCGTGACATTTGTGACTGTGTAGAATCGGGGCTGTGTAGAATTGGGGTTGTGTCGAATTGAGGCATGTGTCGAGTTGGTGATGTGTACAGTTGCTGTTGTGTTGAATCGAGGCATGTGTCGAATTGCCGTTGTGTAGAGTCGGTGGTGTTTAGTCGGTGATGTGTAGAATCGGGTTCTGTAGAAACGATGTATTGCCTTTCTTAGATTTGAATATATTTACTATTCAATAGGTATATTACTTACAAATCAAAAAAATTATTTCAAGTGAATAGCAGTCTAGTCGATCGGCATACGAAAAAGAAATTTTATTTCCGATGCGTAGATTCTAGTCCCGTTAACAAGATTTTTTTTCTGGTTGCAACTTTTTTGCCAGATTTTGAAAGCACTTTTAACCAAAATAAACATGATTTGATTCTTTTCAATGAACTATATCTCGGGTCTGCGCAATACTAATGAATATATTAATTAATATATTTATATTGCCAAAATATTTTGTTTAGTGCTTGAACTTCGCCTTTAAAATAGAGAATAAAGCAGCATTTCGTGCTGCTAATAGTCAGATGAGTGACTACATATGAATGTGCATCGGATAGTTTATTTTTAATTATTAAGAATTCAAAAAAACGTACAAGCGCGAAATAGTATATATAAAAGGTGGGATAGAAATAATATTATAATAACAGGAAATCAGTGTGTGGATTTTTTATTTTTGGGCAAAGATTGAAGGTTTTTAGTGTAGCAAGTAAAAAAAAATAATATTTGTTCAAATTGTTTTAAAATTAGGATATAAAAAAATTGAAAAAAAAAATTGAAAATTGCGTACGCTATCGTGGTAACAAGAGTCTGAACATACACACACACATACACACATACAGTGCAAACAAAAAAGGATGCAAAGTAGAACCTTGCACATTGCTTCCTCATTATTTTTCGCTTTTTACAAAGCTCCCTCTATGAGGAAGCAGTATGTTATTAAATTTTGGCTTCCTCATAGAGGAAGCTTTGTAAAAAGCGAAAAATAATGAGGAAGCAATGTGCAAGGTTCTACTTTGCATCCTTTTTTAAATTAGATAAATAAACATGTTGTGAATTCGCTTTTTCTATTTCGTTATTCCATTATTTCGTTATTATTAGAGCATTTTCGAAAGTAAATGTGATAACGTATATTATTAAATAAATAGATAAACATGTCTGAGTATTATTTCGTTCACATACTAAATTTGTGCTGATATCTTAAGTTTTTCAAAAGTTCATGCGTTAAAGTTATATTTTTGATATTTCAAAATTCCATGGAATAAAAATTTATACCCGTTCGTCACTAGATTATATATCTATCATTGTTGAATATTATTTAGTTCATATATTTCATTTGGGATGGATATCTCATGCTTTGCCGCAGATAATGCGATACCGTAATTTTTTTCAACTATTCAAAATCCAATAAAATTGAAATTTTTCTATCGTTTGTCACTACATTACATATTTAACATAGCTGAACATTATTCTGTTCACATACAAAATTTGAGCTCGATTGGTCAGATTAGATTTTGTATAAGTTAGCGACATAATGTACATTTTTTCAGAAATTCAAAATTCGATAAAATCTGAACCACTCAACCGATTCGAACCAAATTCAATACCAAACAACATTAAGTGCCAATGCTATTATGAAAAACTATTCAGCACGATATACTGATTTTGACGAAAGTTAGAGCGACCACGCCCTTTTTTCAAAAAATAAAAAATTACATAAAATCAAAATGTGTGCATATATTTAGTCAAAAATCGCATAATTCAAAGAGGGACGACTGCTTCACTTGCCTGCCAAATTTAAGCCCGATCGCTCTAACGGTTACTGAGTAAGAGGCGATTGAATTTCCGAAGCCCTGCACACACACACACACATACATACGGAGATTTTTTCTAAACCACTTTTCTCGACGTTTTGGACCATTCTAAGTGTCCTGACATGAAAATCTCGAATTTTTTTTTTCATGAAAACAAAGCTTCCTCTATGAGGAAGCAAAAAGATTATTATAGTTGAAAAATGTAGATCTCTTAAACATTGGGAGATCCCACGATCTCAGTAACTTTAAAAGTTCGTAATTTTTCGTAAAGATATTTGGTAAAAAAAAAATTAATAAAAAGGTTGTAACTTTTGAAATCAAGCAATAAAAAAAATTGGAACCCTTTGTTTTCTAAAAGGATTTTTTAACTTCAGGTGAACTTAAGATGAAAAGAAACTCTATCGTACATTTTTTTACGATTACGCAAGAATATTCTACGAGAATATAAGAATTTTTTACGATTTCCGAAGTATATCGTTTATTGAACGAAAAATAGATTTGGAAAATCAGCAAAATTTGATGATAGATATTTTTGTTTAAAGTGGTTTAAAAAAACTGGCGCGATGCGAAAATATTTGCAAATTAAGGATAAAATAAGTAAGGCCAAATGGTTTACGAACTGAGCTGAATTGTCTCAAATACACACAAACTTGCTGCAATTGAATATATCATTATAATTAAATAATTCCTGCAGCTTGGCGGAGTAGTTAATCGTCAAGACTCCGCTTGTCACTTGAACAATGAAGGCGAATACACGATGTCGAAGAACTTCGACTATCCATCTCTCGGCGAAGTGTCACGTCTTTTACACTCGCGAAAGGTCAATCTCATCTTTGCCGTGACTGAAGATCGTAGAGAAGAGTATGAGCGGATAACGGATCTTCTGAGAGAGAGGGCGAGGGTCGCTACGTTGGCGGCCAACAGTTCGAATATTCTTGAGATCATAGAAAAGGCTTATCATGAAATTGTGACTAAAGTCGTGCTTCGTGATAATTCGACGCCAGAACTAAATATTCAGTATTACTCCAATTGTGGCAAAAAAGGCGAAAAAGAATCAACAACTTTCGAATGTGCCGAGCTTGTGGAGGGTAAAGTCTACGAATTCCGTGTTGATTTTTCATTGAAAGAATGTCCTCAAAATCAGAGTTTGTGGGTGAGAAAAATATTTATCATTATTTGACTCTTAAGCTAGTACCACCTAATCTCTAGTATCATCTCATGCTCATTACTAAAACATGCATAATCTACAGATCTTTCTATAAATATTATTAATCACCCGACAAGTTATTTTTTAGCAGTTTTTGTGACGCTGGTGTGAGTCAACTTTTTGCCAGCCTATCATCATCATACAATAATACCCAATTAATTTTTTTTAATAGCTCGTCACATCGCCTTTAGAGTACACTAGTTTTGAAAATTAAATTCTTATTTACTATTTTGACGGTAAAAATTAAATAATGTCATTTTTACATGATTTGCATATGGAGCATTATATACCAATTCCACCAGACTCAAAACCTGACCTCGTGGGTATGTTGTTCATTATTTTTTTACGTATTCACCCGTATTAGTGGAGTACACTTATTTTTTAGTAGTAGTAGTAGTAGTAGTACATGTTCTATAATAATTACATACGTTACATTTTTTAAATTCTTTTTATCTAGGTCGCGTACATGGTTAGAGAAACGGTTTCTCTTTTGGGTCGGTGGTTATTGGGCCATCGGCCGGGGTCCTTGAGCCCTTTTTTCGGCATGTGTGTTTAATATTTATGTATATGAGAAGGAATATTTATGTCTATGTACATACATATGTTGTAAAGTTATAAGCATTTATGAAGCATTCTCTGTCAATTCAGCCACTTTTTTTTCGGCCCTCTCCGATTTGCCCTGTAATTGATTATATGAATGTACCACTAAAAGACACTCTATGTGAATTTTTTTCAGATTATTAATAATAATTTTTCAGAAAATGGCTTTTTTTAATCAAGTGCCAATATCTCAGAATTTTGAAGTTACTGAAAAAAATGTCTGCACATAAAAGTTGTCGTTTATTGTTAGCTTTCGAGCGGAATATTCCAAATAATTGTCACGTTCCTGTGAGTATGATTTTTGTCCGAAAAATGGAGGAATTATTGTTTAATTAAAAAAAGGATATTTTTTTTTACTGAAAAAATTACAGAGTATTGCTACATGACTGTTGATATCACAAAAAAATCGCCAGAGTGGCACCGATCGATCTTCTGGTATTAAAAAATGCATTTGTGTGAAAGTTCCGAAAAACGGGGGCATTATTATTTTTTTGATAAAAAAAGGTTACTTTTTTTTGGCTAATAAAATTACAGAGTATTCTTGCATGACTGTAGAAATTGCAAAAAAAATCATCAGAGTGGTACGGATCGAGCTTACGGTATTAAAAAAAATTATTCGTGTGGAAGTTTCGAAAAACGGGGGAATTATTTTTTTTATACCAGAAGCTCGATCCGTACTACTCTGATGATTTTTTTGCAATATCTACAGTCATGCAAGAATACTCTGTAATTTTATTAGCCAAAAAAAAGTAACCTTTTTTTTATCAAAAAAGTAATAATGCCCCCGTTTTTCGGAACTTTCACACAAATGCATTTTTGAATACCAGAAGATCGATCGGTGCCACTCTGGCGATTTTGTTGTGATATCAACAGTCATGTAGCAATACTCTGTAATTTTTTCAGTAAAAAAAAATATCCTTTTTTTAATTAAACAATAATTCCTCCATTTTTCGGAAAAAAATCATACTCACAGGAACGTGACAATTATTTGGAATATTCCGCTCGAAAGCTAACAATAAACGACAACTTTTATGTGCAGACATTTTTTTTCAGTAACTTCAAAATTCTGAGATATTGGCACTTGAATAAAAAAAGCCATTTTCTAAAAAATTTATTTAAAAAAATCTGAAAAAATTCACATAGAGTGTCTTTTTGTGGTATATTCATATAACCAATTTCAGGGCAAATCGGTGAGGGTAAAAAAAAAGTGGCTGAATTGACAGAGAATGCTTCTTATATTATTGTGTATGTGCAAAGTTTGTGTCTTGGATATTGCATAACGGAGTAATTTTGAATAGGTTTTTTTTGCACAAAATCCGCGCTTAAATTTCTGGTTCTTGTTGGTAGGGGCGTTACTCTGGAGGCTTCGTATAGTAGAAGATTTGGTGGGTCGTGGAGAGGATTGTTTGGGTGTCTAATTCTGATGAGCTTCCGGACTGCAGTTTTCCCGTATGGAGATTTTTTATGGTGGGATTGTTGCTGCTGAGGAGGAGCGGGTGTCCGTATTCCATTTTATTTTTTATTTTTTATTTTTCTTTCCTCATAGAGGAAGCTTTGTAAAAAACGAAATATAATGAGGAAGCAATGTGCAAAGTTCTACTTTGCATCCTTGTTTTAAATAAATAAATAAATAAGCGCACCAGAGCGGTCCAGAAACTCCCTCGAATACTCTGTCATCTCTGTTATCTCTGTAGAACACGATAAAAACCGTTGTTTTCCGAAATTTTTTTATGAAGCAAGGATATGGCTAGTTTCTTATACGACATAAATCGCTACTCTTCGCAATATAGATTGTACAAAATCGCTAGGAAAATATGGTATCGTTCATAATTTTTGGGTTATATCTGACGTATTTTTTTCTGTTAAATATGAATTTAACTCCAGCTCGATATTTGATACCAAAATTCGCATCGGAGAAAAAAAGTAACACACAAAATAACACACAAAAAACATAAGCACACACACACATACAGACATTTTTTCTAAGCCACTTTTCTAGACTTTTTGGACCATTCTGAGTGTACTGACATGAAAATCTCGAAAAAAAAAATTTCACGAAAACAAAGCTTCCTCTATGAGGAAGCAAAAATGGACTTTTTCAGCGGAATACAATTGGGACCATTTTTGTCTTTACTCGTGCATGCAAAATCCTCGTTCGCCCACCGTTCACAGACATGCGAAATGGCCGGTTGACGCACTAGTGCGCAAAACATTTTTCTCACCTCCGGGCCGAAAGCGACAACTTTCGTTCCGCTGCGTTCCCGGTTTTCGGCTCCGTCGATGAGAAAAATCGTATACACTCCTCGGGCAGTAAATAAGAAAGCCTCAGATCACATGTAATTACATCACGACAATTACATGTGATCTGAGACATTTCTTCCTTTACTGCCCTAGGTGTGTAATATACTATTTCTTCATACTATGCCGAAAGTACGTCCCTCCTGCCGCGATATCACGGCAGAAAGGCTAACTTTTATGTCTCGGTAGAGACGTGCATGCGCTCTGCGACAGCGGGCCGAAAGAAAGGCTTCCATAATCAAATTAATATTTTATATAAAAGTAGTGTCTATTCAGATGTATTTGATTTGATGCCTGCCCCCGACCAGCAACACTCGCTTCGCTCGTGCCGTAAATGTCGGGGCAGGCATCAATATCTTTCAATACAAAAATGCAATTTTTTTCGTACTTTCGGCCATGTATAAAGAAAAATAGTATACACTACACAGGCAGAAATTTGAGAGCCCTGAACTGCACTCCATGATTGCGCGCAGTGCAGGAATCTCAACTTTCTGCCCTTGTAGTGTGATATACTATTATTTCACTCAGTGCGTAGAACGCGGTTTTACGCACGCGAAGCGTGCGTCAAACATCGTTTGCACACCTCGTGAAATAAAATTTTGTACGATACTCATGCGAAAAACGTTTTCTTAACTCGTGTGATTGCAACACACTCGTCAGAAAAAGTTTTTGCGCACTGGCTCCCTCATTTTGCACACTGTTTCCCGAATTTTGCTCACTGCTTGAAGTTGCAGCTCATTTTGCATGTCTGTAAACGTCTGACGAACTCGGATTTTGCATTGCACTCCTAAAGAAATAGTAGTTTTCGATACGAGTGCGACGAAACAATTTTTGAGAAAAAGTTTCTCGCATGAGTTCCGAACAAAATTTTATGCTACCAGTGTGCGAAGTGCGATTTCGCACACACGACGCGAAGCGGAGCCCCTTAAGGAAAAAATGGCGATAGGGAACGAAAAATAGCGTAAATGAACTACTGGTAACCCAAAAATAATGTTCCAACTGGTTTTAGAGCGAGTCCGCGAAAAAAAATTTGGTGGGGCGAGACGGGCCACCCAAAAATTTCACTTTTTTTTTTCTTTGCAACTGCCTAATACCGCACCCTTTACATTCGTTAGGTATATCTTACTTCACTCTGAAACGAACAGCTCAATTCGTGGAGTAAATTCAAATCGCAGCAGTGTTTTGTGCTGGCAATCACGTTTCTTTCTGAAATAAGCAATCAACGCCGAATTTAATGTCTCTAAGAGCGTACACTTTTCATTTCTTGCCTGAATGATGCATTCTGAAATTTGGGTAGCCATTCGGGGAGGAAAAATTTTGTGGGGCGAGACGGGCTACCTCGAAAATTGCTAAATTCTAAATTCAAATAATCGCGCCTTGTCAAATAGCTGTGCGCAGTCGCGTAGCTTCTCCAATAGCGAGAGACAGCTGAACGCATCTTCGAGGCTTGAACTTAGAGAACGCGGCGAGTGAAAAATAATCGAATCGGATCGCCTGAAATTCACCGGTGTGCTCAGTGTCTTCGTCAACAAAATCAAAGCAAGTGCAAACGCGTAAGTTATTTTAAACTTTGATTCGCGTGTTCATTACTCGTTGACAACAATAAAATAAGTGACTAATTGGCGTCTGATGAAGGTTACCAGGGTGCAAGATGGTGCGAAACCTACACAGAACATCTGAACGGCAGTGCGATGCAGTGAAGCGCGTAGAAGACGCGCGCGCGGAAAGACCACCGTTTTGACGGATTCCCCATACAGAGATGACCTGGCGAGTCGGCAAATCGAATCCAAGAGGAAGGCGAACGCAAAGGCGAAGACAAAGTTTTCCAAGCGACGAAAGGGTTAAAAAAAATCCACGGAGACGGTTGTGTCGGTAGACGATACGCCCTGCCTATTTTGCAGAGGACTGTATTCCGAATCAACTGAGGGATGGATACAATGCCAAAAATGTGAAACTTGGCCACACGAATCTTGCAGTGGAATTGGACCCGATGAAATAGTTTATGAGTGCGAATTGTGCAAATAAAGAGTTCTGCAACATTTTTAACCTTTTTTATCTCTATAACCTACTTTTTTTTTTAAAGATGAGGGGGCCCGTCTTGCCCCGTCACAAGGTCGCATGCAAGGGGGCCGCCGTTTTCCCACAGTCGGTAGATCGTGTTGAAGGTTCCTCTTCCTTCTTTTCACTATCCGAGCTCGTTTTAAGAAATTATTTTTTCACCAAAAATTCGGGTAGCCCATCACGCCCCGTTGCTACCTCAGAATTGGGGGGCCCGTATCGCCCCGCTCTCCCCTATATTGTACGACAAGTGCGCGAAGTAAAAGTGATTCGAGATGAGCGTTCAATCACGCGAGTCGAGAATCACCTACGGCGCACTTGTCGCACACTTTATTTTTTTAAATACCTGCGTACGAAGTTTCGTTTTCAAGTTTTATTTAACCTTTATTTTCAATACTCTTTTTGTGTATCATCAAGTTGACAGCAAGACAAGTGAACGTCTGTATATATTTCGCACACGGCTTGACGAATTTCGCGCACGGTAAACAACGAATCATATCAAATGTGAGAATCGAGCTCTTCGCGCGCGCTACACACACACGAGAAAACGAAATTCGCACCCAGGTGTTTAAAAAATGCGATTTTTGCCATTTTTCGTTACATATTGGGCTTTAAGTGTAACTTTCAGCACTTCAAATGTAATGGAATAAAAAATGCCGCATACCCTTCTCTTCCTTATTTTTATTTTTTTTAATTTTATTATTGGTTTCTTCCGTATGCCTTCTTCAGGCTTTTACGTTTCCCCTCTCCCCTTTTCCCCGTTCCTTCATAGAGACCCCTCTAGAGTGTTGTCCGCAGCCACTCATCCTAATGCACTACTGTAACGCATTCGCACGAGGGCACAGGGAAACTGCGGAAAACCTGGCCGATACAGTCTGCTTTATTTTTTCTGAGTTTCTACTGTATGAGAATACATTAGAAACTCAGAAAAACTGCCTCCCGCTCAGCAGTTGGCGTGCAAATCAGTGTAAGGCTAAGCGGCCACCCATCCAAGTTATGACCGCAAATAATGCTGCTTAACTCTGGGGACCGCCGAAGACACATACCGACCGCGCGTCCACTGCTGTCGGTTGTCTCTTCCTTATTAAAAAACGAAGAGATTCATGTGCGGAAAGCCCCATTTACTGTTCATAGGACCCTTGTACGTAGAAGAAACGCATACGGTCGATATCTACCGCAGTCATGAGTTAGAAGATAGAAAAAAAAATGATACTTGTCCTTCTCTAAAAAGTAT
This sequence comes from Ephialtes manifestator, assembly GCA_963970395.1. Lineage (NCBI taxonomy): Eukaryota > Metazoa > Arthropoda > Insecta > Hymenoptera > Ichneumonidae > Ephialtes > Ephialtes manifestator. The sequence goes on from OZ019971.1 coordinate 1,669,120, forward strand.
GTTGCGAGATTTTATCGAAGTGCGAGTTGATCCATTGTCATCGTGTTATTCGCGTTATGATTGGTCCAAATAGGCGCGAGATCAGATCGAGACCGAGACCCAGTTCGTGTTTAACACGTTTGGCAGTTGCAATTCTGACAGTTTTGTCAAGCATATCGGGCACGCGAGGTTTGAATTCCCAAGTTGGTTGACTTTACGATATTTCGGGGTTTCCGGATTATGTGTTAATTGCGAATATTAAACTAGGCTTAAGATGTTGCATCACAAAGTGCGACGTAGTCTCTATGGCAGCAACAAAACCAGGCGTACGCGGAGTCACTACATGCGGATCAACAGAACAATCGTGAATAAGATGATAAGCGAAGAGATCGGGGAGAATTGAAATTCTACAGTCAAGTAAATCAGACCTCTTTGTTCACTGTTACTTTTAGCAAAATCCATGCCAGGTTTCCAGAATTGGAAATCCTGTATTTATTTCTTTGAGCAAAGAGGTCGTACTGCTTTACTAAAAATGTAAAGCTCCATATAATGATGACTTTACATTTTTTTCTAAAGTCTGGAAATGCTCCAGACCTGGCAAATTTGAAGTTATCAAGCTAAATACTAATTTATAATTGAAAGAATGTTAAAGGACAATTGGTAATCAATTTGAGTCAAATCTATAGTTTCCGATTCGATAAGATTTGGAATTATTAGAAAAATTTGTTAATCTCTTAATTTTTGGGAATTCTGAATATATATATTATATGTATTAAATAAGATCGCTGCACCGACACACGCACTCGACTCACGCGCGCAGCACGCGGAAGTTTTCTAGTTAAATAAAAAGCGTAAATAACGACTTTTCGAAAACTTGAACCAGGTTTTTTTAATCTCTTGTACCTATTTTTCGATATTTTTAAATTCAATTTTTCAAAACGTTTTCGTTAAGATTTCTTTAAATATTTTTAAACATTTATTATTGGAAAAACTTATTTTTGAATATTGGCATTTTAAAAAAGTATTTTTTTTTTAGTGTTATTTTTTCCGGACCCTGACTGCACGAGTTGTATTCATGACACTTTTCTAAATGTGTAGAACAAATATAAGAAAAAATTCTGAAACGTATTAAGATTTTGATATAAGAATATTTATTATTTTCGGTAAATACACGATATTTTCTTTATGGATCTTAATTCTGTTGGAGAATTATACAGGAATTATTATCATCACGAAAAACGTTTTCCCATGAGCATGCACGTTTTTTCTGGGATACCAGGAAAAAGTTCGTTGCCATCTTCATCTCGGATATCAACGTAGTTTCGCTGAATAAGAATTTCGAAACCTACATTGGCAGCTGCCTTCTGCGCTGCCGGACCCGAAAAAACGGTCGACGTCGCTGGAATGTCGTAGGCCTTAGACATCATGTCTCTGAAAAATCAAATAATCAATGTGAACTTGACAATGATGAGCTTTTTATTAATTGAATCCACTGTAAAAAAAATCTACTTGAAATTTAATAAGTACTGGAAGTACACTAAATTTAATATACAAGGGACATGTCAAATTAATGTTTGCTATGGTAATTTCGATAATTTACTTTAATTTTACTGCAAAAATACATTAAATTTAATAATTTGAATTAAATTTACTGTAAAAGTACATTAATTTAATATCACAATTAGACATTGAATTTAATTTATCAGTTTATGTACAAAAACTTCCGATCTTTTTTAGCAGTGCCGGAAACCGCAATAGAACAGACTTATCCGTGTCAGATTTGGCAACCGTGACTACAACTATTGTTCCGCCGTGATGAAACCGGTCACCCTCACCCGGCCGTACAATTTACCGCTTATCGATCATGAAACAACTGATCTCAGCACTCTCTGCAAGTGATGTCACCACGGATGTTTTTTTTTTTTTTTTTTTTCATTTCAGTCAACCCGAAAACAATCACATTTCAACCATCCTAGCAATCACGACAACTTTAATTTGTTTGTAAAAACAACTGTCAAAATGACCAAAAGAATAACGGTGAATAGAAGTGGTTTGATGCACAGAAAACATTTTCGGAAATAGTCAAAATTACTTTCCAAACAACCAAAAAAAAAGAACTTGTAAGTAGTTTTTCTGTCGCTGGAACCAAAGTCGTTATCAAAGTCTTTATGACGGTAATTATTAGTTTTTGGATCCAGCAACGAAAATTTATGACGGTAATTATTACTTTTTGGATCCAGCAATGGAAAAACCACTATCAGATTTTTTTGGTTTGATTATTTCGAATGTCATGTTGATTATATTCGAAAGTTCTTTCCGTGCAAAAAACAACAACGTGATTTTCTTGGTCACTTTGACAGTCATCGTGATTGCTGATTTTTCCTTTCGAATGCAATCGCAAGATAATAATGGTAGTATTGTGGTTGCCAAACGGTTAATTTAACGGCGTTTTGTGACCGTCGTTTTGCGTTTCTTTCGAGGTAACGGTAATCCGATATAGAGATGAGCTGAGGATAGGGGCACAATGAGTGTGCGTCGGTGGATTCTAGAGTAAGGAAATGCACCAACCAGTATTAACATTAGACAAACTTTAAAAGCTTACCGTGCCCCAAGAAGATGGTTTGCAAGACCCTGACCACGGTACGCACGATCGACAGTCAGACCAAACGCCGACATGTACTTGTCAACCTTGTAGAATTTTCGGACGTTTATTTCCTTCTCCAGGTCGCTCATAAATTTGGACACGGTCGCCATTTTTTGCGACGTTATCTGCATTCAGCCAGAAAATTACCATAAACTTTATTATATACATATTGTATATTGTACACATGGAATGTCAAAATAATTTTTAGTCAGCTCACGAGATTCCCGCTCCAAACATTTCGTTGCTCTAATTGAATATTTATTTGGCTATGCTGTTAGAAAAAACTGGTAGTTTTTATGCATAAACTCGTCAATTAAATTAAATGTACAGTTGTAATGAACAATTAATGAACTTTTACAGTAAAATTAAAGGAATTTAAGAAAAATTCAAGTTCTCTTGCAGTGACGTTAAAGGAAATTATTGAAATTACTGTACCATATCTTAATTATACATCGCATTTGTACTACATTAAATTTAGTATACCAGTTTATGCATAAAAATTTCCGGTACATTCAATTTCAAGTGGATATTTTTTATAGTGTAACCGTACTCGTCGAATTTGGATGAGGAAATTAGTTTCATTTTCTTACAATTAGAGCAAAAACTGCCGTTGGTATTGACCGGGAAACGATTCCAGGAATCGTTTAGGAATTTAACAGGAAAATGCGGGGTTTATTAGCCTCCGGGGAATGATTTTTTGGCACAAGCGCAAAAAGGGAAGATTGAAGTTCTCGAATAATGCTATAAAAACTGTGCGATGAAAACCTCAACCTCTGCTCAACCCTGCAAATACTTCTATTATTATTATAATCTCACCTTAATCTCACGTTTCATGCCTTCTTCGGAAGCTGCACATAACACCCATGTCATGTTTGCACCAACAAGAACTGGTTTCGGATTGTTTGGTTCGATAAGAAAAGCTCCCACGACGGTACCTTGCTGAAGACAGAAGCTCCATAGTTTCCGGAAATCTTTAAGGGCCTCTGGGTCATTAAATAACCCTAGAAACCATGCGTCAATAACATCACTATTAAAAAAGATTGTAAATTTACTGTAACAAGAAATATGAAATTTACAAAATTGGTGTGTGAAATAATGATTAGTATATCATTCACTGTAAAATTAACATTAGTAAAATAAATTGATGGAAGTGAAGATTAAATTTTCAATTATTGCAATAAAAATTACAAAACTTCTGTAGTAATAAAGTTATTACATGACCAAAATTGTAAAATTTCAGTTAAATTCTCCGTATTAGTTATGGAGAATTTAACTTATATATGAATATGTGAATTCGTTGTAAATTCATATACAGGACTTTTATATCTGTATAAAAATTAGTAGTTCAACATCGTGGAATTTTTCAAGACGTTAATTTCATGCGTCTTGGGAACAGAAATATTGAATGTGGATAATTAATTGACAGTCAACCACAACTGTAACTTCTCAGAAACATGGTTTCCGTTGTAGGTAGCTTTTGATTTTATAATAAATATGTACACGTAATTTACAAACGGTGTGCAAAGAAAATACAGAATTTAATTCCTAGTATTTTGTAATAGTAAGTTTACAACATTTCTCAGATCTTTTTCAGTATTATTACTTTAAATATCGAATACAGATTGACAACAAATTTGTGGTACAGGATGTGAATAAAAATGTCCAATCTGGGACTGTAATTTTCTAGTAAATTTTTTTTTGTAACTCATGCACGTAATGTCGCACATTTCGTGCCTGCGAAGCGTGCGTGAGATCGAGTATTATGCTCACGTAAACGTAGATAATTTCACGTACGCCATCTCGTGCATGAAGTTATCTAGATTTCTGTAGATAACTTCACGCACACATTGGCGTGTGTGAAACTATCTACAAGATAAGTTTACGCCATGCTTTGCAGGCACGGAGATGTGCGACATCACGTTGACATTCGTTACAAACATAGTATGTTATACTTGTGCGACAAAGCGGCCGTCCCGCGGAGGTTAGGAAGCGGTGCACTCGCCTCCTCTCGTGCTACAAACAACACTCGGCTTCGCCTCGTGTCGTTGTAGCACTCGATTTGGCGAGTGCGCCGCTTCCTAACCTCCGCGCGTAACGGCCACTTTCTCGCACTAGTATCACAATCTACTATTAACAGTGATTAATTGTGAGTATTCCAATTGTGTTGTATTAAATACCCCTAGAAATCAATCGTGAATAACATTATTTGTTAGTTCCATAGCTTCCGGAAATATTTAACGGCTTCCGGGTCGTTAAATAATCCTAGGGTTGAATTTATAATCCCAAGTTTGAACTGAAATTCGTACTCAAGATTGAATTTCACATGTTATTGCATACTCAAGTTCGAACTTAAGTTGCATACTCGAGTTCAAACTTAAGTTGCACAATCGAATTCGAACTTGTGTATGCAATACTTAAGTCCAGAAATTGCGTAAAAGGACTAGTGTCATAATTTCCGCAATAGAATTGAAGTAGGTACTTGCGCAAATGATTCAAGTAAAAAATACTTTCTAATTTCCCACCTTTTTCTTTTTAAAAAGTAACTAAAATTCAATTCAATCAATGTGTTTTATCTTAAAGATCCACCTTTGCGAAAGGTGATAAATGAGAAAAAAATTTCCAACGTCTGAGGTCTCAAATTTCATTTTACTGTGTATTATTTAATTCTGTTATAAATAAAAAGTGTGCTTTATTGAACATAAGAAGTCGCTCCGGGAAGGAGCAGTTTGCCCGTACGTAAATTGCGCAACGCATTAGCGTTCAACGTCTGTGAAAACGGCGTTATAACGCTATACAATAGAAGGTACATGAGTCACCATACCTAAGTTTGCGCATATTGGCTCATCCTGTGTCATGGTACAGGACATCAAATTTATAGCATCCTCAAAACGATCCTCAGGCATTTCTTGAATGCAGAACTGTGGAGTCTTCCCATTCGCCGCCTTTTTTCGGCCATCAACTACTTGCCAAACCCTCAGTGGACCTTGTTTCCTCTGCCAGCCCAAGACATCGGCATTGTACTTAGTAAGTAACGACATCTCTTAGATATAATTATCCAAAGACTTGCGTTATTTATATTTGACTGTTTGAATCACAACACGTCTGAAAATGCGTAATCACTTAATGAGTTTTTATGGTGTCAATCACGAAAAGGACAATTTTGTCTAAAAAACTATATAATCAGGGTTTCAAATAATTCTCGCAACCAAAACTGCATAACTTTTGAAAACTGTCCAGATCCTCAACACCAACTATCCGTAATCGTGTTAGGGTATCGATTTATAGTCGATGTTTTTATTTTGTAATTTTCATAACATTAAAAAAACGAACGATAATGTAAAGTTTCTAATGCCATGAAATTAAACTCCATCACCTTTAGATATTTCGACACTTTATTCAATTCGTAAATTGCGGCGATGTCTAATATGCACCAGAGTCAATCATGATACTGACTATAATGATGAAGACAGTTCGTGAGCAAGCGAACAACTGTAATTTATTGTTTCTTCGTTTCCTCGTTGTCATTTTGATTACATGGGTTTGTGTTCCATTCGTGCACAACTCATACAACCTCAAGAGATAAAAATGTATTGTGAATGTGCAACCAATCAGCGCCAGCAGTTACAGTGGCCGGAATTTCTTGCAGTGCTTTTCTTGTGCATGTGCCAATAGCGTAGGCTGTGTAAGTGCTGCACATTGCAAATTATTATCTGTACTCGACCTTGCCTCTAAGACTATCAATGCACTGCGCCAATCTCGATAAGTGAAGATTTCCAACGTCATACGCCGTGGCGGATAAGATTTTTTGACATCATATGAGATATGTACAGTGGCACTATTATTTGCTCCAAGGTAAATCAGGTAAATAAGCAATTCAAATGGAAAATTCCTCGTTACTGCTCCTTGCACATAGTTGATTTGACTGAGCACCGCCGTATGCTTCGGCCAATTTCCCTCGTTCTTCGTCGAATAAACAGAAAAGGGCTTACCAATTCAAGTTTCCATCGACACCGCTGCCGTTTCCTCCTTAACTGCACAACACCAATGTGGTCAAGAGCACGGTCTTTCATACAGGTCTTGCAACGAGAATGATTTTTAGTAGAGGGGGTAGGCACGCTTATTGTCCAAATTCTTTAGTTAATAATTTCGCTACGACGCGTCGCCACTAGTACAGGGGTTCTCTAACCCCTTACGCCTCACCATAACGCGGCCTCGGTTGAAATTGTTTGCCATTTCTTGAAATAATAATATTTGTCAGTTCAGTGTTTCTGATATCATAATTTACTTAACAAGTCGTGCCTTCATTATTTAAGACATGCCTAAGGCGTGTGCAGTACCTAAGTACACCAGAACTCTGGAACAGAAGTACTCGGTTTTTAAAGTGCCAAAAAGTATCGCATACCCCTGTACGAGTGGCGCACCTTGCGGCGGAAATCGGAATTACCAAACTTTAACGCTAAGCGAGACTACCCCCACCACCTTCGTCGCAAGACCTGTATGTAAGACCGTGAGTTTGACATTGGGCGAAGAAATTCCTGCCGGTGCATCACTGCCTCTTATGTAACCTACCCCCTCCACTGAAGTTTCCAGACCTGTTTGTAAGACCGCGTGATCATGACGTCGTGCGAGAGGGACAGCCCGAGAGGTACGCGCGAGATTCGCGTGCGACAAGTAAAATGCGCGAACCGATTTGCACATGCGCAGAATTTTATTATACATCACCTTCTAATATGGGTTTAAAACATCAATTAACGCTTAGGCTTCAATGCTTAGGCTTGAAAAGTTCGTATTCACGAGGGGTATTTTTTTAGATGAAAATAAAGAAAAATCTGGTCCAAGTTTCCAAAAAGTCGTTATTTATGCTTTTTATATTGAAAAAAAAAAACCGATTTAGAAAGGGTAAAGAATGTTGAAAAAATACTCACATGAAATTATACTTCAAGAGGAAGTGTTTTCATAGATATTTTTTGCGATCCGATGTGTATTTTAGAAGATATAAGCATTTTTAAGTTTTTAGCTCAGAAAATAATAAAAATCATAGGTGGCGGAAAAGAACATGTTTAATTTAAAAAAATGGGCGCCTTCCATTCGGATAGGTGAGTACATAAACAAATTATGAACAACATCCAAAGGGGTCAGAGTCTGAGGCTGGTCATATTAGTATGAAATGTCCCATATGGTTTAGATGTTAATATTACTTGAACCAAGCTCAAATGCAAATATCTGAGATCAGAGATAAACTTCAAATTTTGTAGATGTTTAGATTATAGACGTTAATCGTTTTACGTAAATTTTTTACAATTTCTTAAAAAGGGAATTTGATAGGGTCGCTACTACCTTAAGATCAATAATTTTCATCTTTATTTTTAATCTCTATCTTCTTTTATCTTTGTCTGTAGAAACAACGCATCATTATCGACGATGCTCTTGCCTCAGAAGCTTCGGAGTCTCAGATAGAGGTAGAGTTACTGTGTGGCTGTGATTGCGGGACGAATGATAATTCTCATTGTGATCATGGTACCGATGAGTGTGGGATATGCCAATGCGATTATGGATGGACCGGTAATAAATGCTTTATTTTGCAACTCATAATAAAATATTGTACGATCGTTAATAATTATAAACTGCTGGATCTTCATAGGTGAAACTTGTGATTGTAACACGAACGCCTGGGAGCAGAATGAATTGAATTGTGTACGACCTGGTGACAATCTGTTATGCTCCCACCAAGGTGAATGTATCTGCGGCAGCTGCACCTGCGATCGAGGATACAATGGACAATTCTGCGAGTGCTCGCCGTGTGACAAGGTGAGAAAAAACCATTGGTACTCAATACGTTTCAACCTAATTTATAAAATTTATAAAATTCATCACTCCATGTGGCATATAGCATTTATTCAGGAATCATCCGTTTTAATGAGGGATTTGTACTAACTCGAAAATCTCAAGCGTTCGCGATGCAGTTCGAAAAAAACGATGCTCAAGCAGACTTGAGCGTTTCGAGTTTTCGGCATACTGAAAAAAAAACTGAAAAAGAACTCTGCTAACCTCCCCGGAAGGTTGGCAAAATCTTCGATGGGTCCAGCGAATAACGATAAAGGCAGGACCATCGAAGCAATAGAATAATGGTACTTTTTTAAGACGGACATTTCTACGCCGAAACTACGCCATTTCTACAGCTTTCTACTGCAAGTAACTACGCGGACACTACAACTTCCCATTAACCGTAATTACGGTTAACGCGCCAGCGTCGGCAAAATGTTGGCAGCCAAAGTCACCAGAACTGTAGGGACCATCGTCGTGCCAGCTACGGAGCCCAATGTCGGCACAGTTAAGGATTGAAGGTTCGATCGACGCTGGGCAGTAGTCGGGTTCCGATCGTCGGCTGCCGACTCGCTGCCGACATACCGCCGAGTGTCGCGTTCCGATAGTTGGCTGTCGATTCGACACCGCCTGTCAGCCAAGCATCGCTCGAACGTTTCGCCAACTCTGGGTCATCGTCGAACTCCGATTGTTGGCTACCGACGAGTTGCCTTGATTCAGCCAATCGTCGGCCGTACTCGGAACATTGGCTACCCGCACATGGGCACGTAATTAGCTATCGCAAGTTGCTGTGCTCTCATAACTGAAGGACCACGTTTTGGAGATGTCCTAACTATTTGACGCAGAAATGTGGAACGAGAAAAGACGATGTCGTCCCCTCTTCAGAGTTTCAAATCTTACACATTTTATACAACTACAAATTAAATATTGACGGTAACAGCATTTAACTGGCTTCACGGCGACGTGAGATCTGCCGTGATTTAAGCGGTGATTCGGTCCGTGATTTCTATTATTATTTATACAAATTACAAAATATCACTAAATTTCGAAATTTTTCGGAATCGACATCAGTGTTTTTACGGTGATCGAAGCAGCAACACCACCAACGCTAGATTTAAAAAAAACGCTTAGTGGCTTTGCGGTGACAGAACCCATTAGGGTTTCCGGGACTGGTTTTTTTCAACACGATTCTACGTGATAAATCTTTAGTATAGCCAAAAATTATTAAACTCTGAAGATTATCATCTTACGCTCGAAATACCTTAAACCGCATATCATACTCAATTTTTGTAATTCTTATATCAGATATCATCTTCTATGTCTTATATCAGATATCATCTTATATATCTTATACCGTAGCAGTTCGGACCACGGTCGAATCACGCGTGAGTTTTGATACCGAAATTCACGGTCGTATCACGGCGGAAATCACGGACCCTTTTATACCGTTTAAGCTTTTGAGCTTGCGGACCGTGATTTTACAATAAATAACGGTTGAAATCACGGCCCGAATCACGGCTCGTCGGAACTTTCAGTGCCGTGATAATTCGCAAAATCACGGCAGATTTCACGTTTCCGGGTTTTACTTCCCGAGTAGAAATTCAGCTACGGGGAATATTAGGCCCTCGCGTGGTAGCCGGATTTAAATGTAAGGCCCCTGCCTGGCAACCTTATACGGGCCTTGCAGGAAAGTAACGCAGCGCATGATCAGCGCCAGATTAAGTTTTCCAGAAAAGGGCCGGATAGAGGCTGCCCTACAAAGTCCCTACTTATAAAAACGGCAAATAAATTACAAAATAATTATCTGCGCTCATTGAATTCGATGTATCATGCACTTTCTATTGGATATTCGAGCTTATTTCGTTTTCAAGTACATATTAATTACTGAAAAAAACACATGTAAATTTATTTGCCGTTGGTGGGAATCGAACCTTGATCCTCTGGGTGACAGTTCTGCGCCTTAGCCCACTCGGCCATTGACATCTTATAAAGTTTATATATATATTGTCTATTTGAAGTATACTTAAAATGAAAACACGTCAAGACTGTACATCCATTTATTGTGACTACGACGGAAATATTCAAAATTCAAACATGATGGGGCGGTCACCCATCCAGGTACTGGTGTTTGACGGTCAGTACCTGGATAGATTTTAAAGTAATTCTAGCGGTACAGTCTCGTAAAACGTGAGTTTCAGCGAAAATTTCAAATACTTCTCGATGGGATAAAGATATGAAAAAATTCAGCACACGCAAGGTGCTGAAAAGATTGATTTTGCATAACAATAATTTTTAAATGTTTTTAACGAATGCCGTATCTAGCCCTTACACGAACCTGATAATGTAAATTTACGGCATATTTTTAAAAAACTATGCCATACGAAGACCGTATGCGGATCTGCCCAGGGAAAGTAAAGGTAAATTGGACAAAATCTTGGTCCTAATGCCACAGGAAGACCTTATGCGAAACGGATAAGGTCGATGAATGGCACATCTATATGAGATTACCATATGTAAAGCCTGACATGGGCCTGATCCGGTGGAAAGACGGCATTTTTAAGGTAGAATGCCATATCTCTGCCATACATGGACCTGATTAGGTGAACTTACGACGGCCCCTAAATAAGGTTACCATATTTAGCATGACATCAGCCTGATCCGGTGGAAAGACGGCATTATTAAGTACGAATGCCATATCTCAGCCTTACATGGACCTGAGCAGGTGAATTTACGGCGGCCCCAAATAAGGTTACCGTACCTAAAACTGATCTGGACCTCGTGTGACAGCAGGCTGCCGGATGAAATTTCTACTGGGGTTGTCATGGTTTTTGTTTCAATCATGGCCGATATCACGGCTGAATTCACGGCCCTAAAATTCGTCCTGCCGTGATTTTCGTTAGTAATCACGGTCAGAATCACGACAGATGTCACGTTGCCGTGATGCCAATGAAATGCTGTTACCGTCGGTATTTAACTTATAATTATATAAAATGTGCAACATTTGAAACTCTGAAGAGAAGACAACGTCGTCTTTTCTTGGTCCTTTTTTCTAAATGGCTAGGCCATCTATGTCAGATGGTTAGGACATCTTCAAAACGTGGTCCTTCAGGATATGAAGGCACAGTAACTTGCGTTAAGCTGCGTGTTTATATGCAGGAAAAGGTGAACAATCACTTGCGAGAAACGTTTCATTTGGTCGTTGGCCATCTAGCGGAGCTAAGCCGGGTCTCCGCGTGGCAAAAGTGAGGCGCTCGTAGTTAGCCTGCTAGATGGCGAATGATCTGAAACCTTTCTCGCAAGTGATTGTTTGTCATTCCATGCATAAGTACGGGCTATCGTTAGTTACCGTCCACCCATGTACTGACGTCGGTAATTTTTACTGTCTTTTATGAGTGGTACAATATATGCTAGGATACAGAAAAATTGCCAACAGCAATTTCAGCTGTGATTCCGACCATAATTACTGGAAAAAATTCCAGCACGACGAATTTCAGTATCATGAATTCAGCCGTCATATAGGCCATGATCAAAAGAAAAATCACGACAAGATAAATCCCAGAAACGTTAAGACTGCCGCAATTTAAGACGTGATTTTGACAATTACCATGGCACTGAAAATTCCGTCGAGCCGTGATTCGGGACGTGATTTCAACCGTTATTTATTGTAAAATCACGGTCCGCAAGCTCAAAAGCTTAAACGGTATAAGAGGGTCCGTGATTTCCGTCGTGGTACGACCGTGATTTTCGGTGTCGAAACTCACGCGTGATTTTCACCGTGAACAGCGTCAATTCCAGGCGTGGTTCAACCTGCTAGGGTATCAGGTATCATCTTACATATTGTAAAAAATATGTTTGGAACATCAACTTATGAAACCATTATTCAATACATTGAAAGATTTTATCATTTTTATACGGTTAGACGTGGTTGAATTTTAATGACTTTTAATGTTTGTACGATAACTTAGGTGGACGGGATCGAGTGCGGAGGCAAAGGAACTTGTGAATGCGGTATCTGTGACTGTATAGAAGGATGGGAAGGCGACAGTTGCAAGTGTCCTTCCGGTGATCGCCTCTGCATCGCGCCAGGAAGTAATGACGTTTGCGGCAATCACGGTTTCTGCGATTGCGGCCATTGCAGATGTAACGTTACCTCACCATCCGACGGGTTACTCTATCGTGGAACGTACTGCGAATCCTCGGCTAGCGCAGGTGGAAGCGGTCTCTGCATACTCTACCAAAGTTGCGTAAACGCAACGGTCGAGAATCCGGAGAGAGCGAAACAATATTGCGAGCCTTTTGGAACGGCTCCTTATCAAATTAAGATGGCTAATGAAATCGATACAGGAAGCGATCATTATTGCATCGTGAGAAGAGTTACGGATACCACAGTTTGCACAATACCTTTCGTATATGAGTTCAATAAGGATAATACTGTATTACTGAAAATAGCGGAAAAGGTAAGATGCACCTTCTGATCAGGGATGGGTGCATTTTAATGAAAAAGTATTTAAATACAGGGTTAAAATGCAAATGGTTTTTCCACTTGTTATTTATTTTTGGCATAAATAACGAATGAAAAACCATTCGTTATCTTTTGAGATTTTAATAACGAATTACTTTCCACTCGGAATTTATTCGAGTTCAAATAACGAATGATTTTTCATTCGTCACAATATTTCAATAAATGAAAGAAATTACGAATGAAAAATCATTCGTTACTTCAAGTCGACATGAATGACGAATGAGAAACCATTCTTTACTTGAATTCGACATGAATAATGAATGAAAAATCATTCGTTGTTTGAACTCGAACAAATTACGAGTTCAAATTAATTCGTTATTTAAACCTTAAAAGATAATAAATGCTTTTTCACTCATTATTATTTAATAAAATTGAAAAAATAATGAGTGAAAAACCATTCGTTATTTTACCTCAAAAAGATAACACTCGGTTTTTTCTGAATAGCTTATGCCTATCCCTGCTTCCGATTAATTTTATTTCTACAAGTGAAGAAAAAGTCGTTATATTTACACGTTTCTATTATTAAAATATTCAGTACTGCAGAACGCCAACTCATGCAGCATTAATACCGGGTCTTTTAGCCGGACTGATCGTTGTACTAGGGCTCATTGGATTGCTAATCTGGAAGTGAGTCGATGAATAATAGGATAAATTAAACACCCGGAAAAAATATCTTCATATATATACATATATTCTTATTCTCACAGATGTTGGACGAGTATTCAAGATAAACGAGAATACGCCAAGTTCGAGGAAGAGAGGAAAAGAACGGTGTATGCTCTGTCGCAAAATCCAATTTATAGGCCAGCCACCAACGCCTACAGAGTGCCTTCTATGTACAAAGAGGATTGACTTCAAGTCGAGGTCTAATCATAGTTGTATATAAGATATATTTTTTATCGATAATTTCACATTTTATGCCAATAAATATCATTTATATTATACATTAACTTTTGACACCGCAAATCCTTTAGAAGTTTGAAGAGCTTTTAGCTTCCTCCTCAGATTTCGGACTCCGCGAGACGGACATATCACACCAAAAATGATTTCCGGCCATAAATCGTATAGTCTAGAAATCAAATTTACGATGTATAAACAAGAAGGTAGAGTAGCACCTTGCACATTGCTTCCTCCTTATTTTTTCCTTTTTACAAAGCTACCTCTGTGAGGAAGTACACCAAGAAAAAAACATCTTGTTAACGGACATCAGAAATTAAATTTCTTATTTGGATGCCGACATACCAGACTTCCATTCACCTCAAATACATTTTTGCTTCCTCATAGAGGAAGCTTTGTTTTCATGAAATTTTTTTTTTTCGAGATTTTCATGTCAGTATGCTTAGAATCACCTAAAACGTCGAGAAAAGTGGTTTAGAAAAAATGTCCGTATGTACACTGAGAGAAAATAATGGTATTAGTAACTATAAAGTGACAACTATTCATTTTTAGTTCGTACGATCAATTTTTTAATAGTTGCCACAACTATCAAATAATTACTATAACTACCAAATAGTTACCATAACTATTTTCATGATTACCGTAACTATGAAAATAGTTGTATGAACTAAAAATCAATAGTTGTCACTTTATAGTTGACTGTACTATTACGATTTCTCTGAGTGTATATATGTGTGTGTGTGTGTGTGTGCTGGGCTTCGAAAATTCAATCTCCTCTCACTCGGTAACCGTTCGAGCGATCCGGCTCAAATTTGGCACGCAAGTAGAGTAGCTGCCCCTCTTTGAATGTTGTGATTTTTGCCAAAATATGTGAAGTCATTAAGATTTTATGTTGATTTTAATTTGTTGAAAAAAGGGCGTGGTCGCTCTAACTTTCGTAAAAGTTCGCCGATTTGGCTAAATAGTTCTTCATAACTGAAGATACGTTCAATGTTGTATGGTATTGAATTTCGACGAAATCGGTAAAGCGGTTCGGATTTTATAGAATTTTGAATTTTTCGAAAAAAATAGATTTTGATCTAAATTACGTCGAATTTCAACAAATGAACAGAAATTTTGTACAGACGAAAAATAACATTCAGAAATGCCATGTACCAAATTTGGTGATGATCGGTAAAGTCGTTCGGATTTTACACCATTTTTCATTTTAAAAAAAATGTAGATTTTCGCTATAACTTCCGGGAAAGTTGAGAAAGTACGACAAAAATTTGTATCTAATCAAAATTAGATGTAACGGTGTTTGCAGAGGTGATTTATAGCTGTATAAAACACCTCTGCAAAAGAGACACAAGGTATAAAAAAAAAAGATGCAAAGTAGAACCTTGCACATTGCTTCCTCATTATTTTTCGCTTTTTACAAAGCTTCCTCTATGAGGAAGCCAAAATTGAATAACATACTGCTTCCTCACAGAGGGAGCTTTATAAAACCGAAAAATAATGAGGAAGCAATGTGCAAGGTTCTACTTTGCATCTTTTTTATTTGTAAGTAATATATTTATTGAGTAGTAAATATATTCAAATCTAAGAAATATGTATTTGGGTCGGCAGTTATATAAACTGTGAGGAATTTCCCTACTGGGACTCACAACCCCGGCTCTTCATCCTCAGCCACGACCCCGCAACTCGAAACCATGCTCAATATAAAATACAAGATACCTCAAAATGTAAAACGTAAAGTTAGCTTAATCGTGGAACCATCCCACCGATAACTGGACGCCAGGTATCGAAATACCTCCGAATCACTTCGACTTATATTGTCGTCGGTACGATAGATTCCTATGCGTGGTCGAGCGAGGATGCAGTGAAAAGCCACAAGGCACACGATTAACTCAGGCTCCGCGAGCTGATATATGTTAGAGGGGCTGGTCGAAATAAGTGAGGTGACAAAAATGATAATTTCAGGGTACTGTTTGGTTTATTATAATTTCCCCGGGCTGCACTCGATGGTAGTCGAGGCACAAATTTGAATATAATTTGGGATGGACATGACTTGATAAAAATAAAATAACGGAGACTCGATATAAAATAAGGAAAAGAAGTGAGACGAAATATAGAAATAATGATAATAATAATTCGGAGGTAGCATAAATTACAAAAGAAATCAAATCATTTTGACGAGGGTAATCGCGAACTACAAAGATAAGAGTACCGATGATAATAGATCGGAAGTAATATGAATGATAAAAGAAACAATAAGTTAGACTACGATAGTCGCGAAAGATAACTATAATAATAATAATGATAATATCGGAGCTAGTAGAAATTGTCCAAGTAAGCAAACAATGTTGACTATGACAATCGCGAAATATAACATCCTAGTAATAATGACGATGGATCGGAGGTAATATAATCGCAAAAGTAAATACCGGTTAATACCGGTAATCAACCGCTAGTAGGTAACTTTGAAACGGGAAACAAAATTATATAATGAATTAAAGTTATCATTTACGAGGGACCGTCAATCATCTGAAAGAAGGGAGCGGCAGATAAATCTCGAGTCCCTGAATAATCTAAAGGTCAAAATTAAAATAAAACACAGGATCCACGATAGGTAGCACACGAAAAGTAAAGATTGTCACAGTAATAAGTTCGGTTCAAAGAAATATAATATTCTATTAATTCTGTGAATGCTCGAAGGTCTCATGGAAAGATAGTAAATAGTAGTACGTGAAACAACATCAATCCGAACAATGCGTGCGGGATGTAAACACCCCGACGGACCTCGCGGCCTTGAGCGAGTAACACCGGCAAGTCGACATATCAACAAAGCTACGCATTTCGATCACATTAAACTAAAATATTCACTTGTACCCCGCAATTGTAAAATTCAACAGATCGGTTAATTGAAATAAATTAAATCGAATAAAAGAAAATAGAGGTAGCGAATAAGAAAAGAATGCGTAGCAGTAGTAACTAATAACGTAACGAATGAAGGCAAGAAATGAACAGATATCTCAACTAATTACTTTACATGAAACAAAATCCAAAGCTAATAACGCAAAAACTGAGATATAAAAGAATTTAGCGACCAATTAATTGTCGAGAACTCTTTATGCCCGGCGCGCGGCCGAGTGGACGAGAGATTCGCGTCCTCCGTGCGCACCGCAAAATACTACATTGGCGTCGAGTCGCTACCGCGACTCTTGATAACTCGAACAAATAAAATCAAAACTTAAGCAAAAACTTACGCACGGGGCCGAATCAAACGCTCAAAAAGTCCTCGACTCACAAGAATTGATGGGAGGGCTGAGTCTCACCGGAATCTCCGTTGTCTCGAAGGCGTCGATGGCACGTGGTCAGGATCTCGCACGAACGCCTCGCTTCCAGGTTCACACGGCAGTCCTCGAAGAAAATTGATCGTTGCGCGCCGTCGATCGATGTTATACCCACTCCGCCCACTTGTCGACTACCGCTGGCGCACGCGCTCGGTCGTTTAGCGGCCTAGCTGATGATGCGTGGCTCCGCGGGTGCTTTGCGAGTCTCGCGTATTGGCGCGCAATTCAATTTGAATGGCGTGCAGCCTGCAGCGTCGTGTGGGCGTATGTTGCATTTATCCTCGTTTCCCTCCAATCTCTTCATGCAGCAAATTAATACTGGAGCTCAGGTGTCTTCCCCTCGGATCCGGTGGCCACGTTGGAAGAGTGCGGAGTCCCTCACGCTGGAACTCGAGGCCTCGATTCGTCAGCGATATTGGACCCATAATATAAAAGGTGCAACACTGCAATTAACTCTTCCACCGCTGCTCCTAGACGCTTTCTTCGTGGCGCGCCGGGGTGGCCGGACCGCGATAGTCCGAACTCCAGGGGATGGTCCAGCGCCAGGCTGGGAGGTCGTGGGGGAGGCGGGTGGCACGGTAATATCTTGACCCATTTTCCAGCGCGCTCCCTTGGCATCCATAATCCACGGACCCGGGTGTTCGGTGTCCGCCTGCGACTCTGACAAGCAGGGTCCATAAATCCAAAACTGGAGCTTCAAGAAGAATAAATCCAAAAATCCAAAAATCCAAAAATCCAAAATATTCGAAGTCCCTCGATGTAGAGAGCCAATGGAAACGGTGTAGTGGACGATAAATAACGACATGCGCGAGCATAGAGTGCGTGGGCGTTAAGTAGCGGTTCGTAGGCGGAGTGTCAGTCCCTCGGTGGTAATTGGCTGATGGGGCGAGACTCCGATGATAAGGGAACAATATGGTCGAGAAAGAATACGAAAATAAACTAATAATAATTAATTAACTGCTAAATCCGAGATTAAGGTAGCTATAATGCAAATAGTGAAGAGAACGAGATAGAGAGCGACTTCCGGTGTTGAACCACTCGCGACAAAGCGAACGTGCACCGACCCAAGTGTCGTAAATCCGACACTCCTCGCCGTTTATACTTCGCGCAGGTGCCGTGGTAAAAAATCACGTCACAAAACATTGATTTATTAGGGATATATTGATTTGAGTAGGGAAGTAGGTTCAAGAGATTTGGTCGAGAGGCGCGATTCAATGCTTGATAGAGAGGTCACGTTAGAAGAGCTATTCGAGACCCTGCGTAAAGCGAAGCGAAAAAAATCGCCGGGAATTGTATAAAAATTTACCGATCGACTGGATTAAGTATATCCTGAAAATGTTTAATAGAATTCTGGTTACAGCTGACATCTCGAAGAGGCGGACTGCGGAGTCAGAAACGATTTTTTTACAAAAAGGGTGATGTGAAAGATCCTCTTAACTACATGGGCATAGCCCTTGCGAATTCGTTAGCAGAGCTGTTCACAATAATTGTAGCGAAGAGATAATCTTTTTGGTGTGAAAAAAACGCGATACTACCCGAAGCGCAGGCTGGATTCAGATCAGGTAGATCTTATGAGGACAAAATCTTCTCATGAAATGCGAAAATAAGCCTAGCGTTGATGAAACCGAAAGGAAAACTTTTTGCAGTTTTTATTGATTTTAAAAGAGCCTTCGACTGGGTCACACACTCAGTGCTTTGGGTGAAACTTTTCGAGCTAGGTATAAGTACAAAAATGTTAAAGTTTCTACAAAACTTCTATTCGTTGGCCAGCTTCAGAAACAGGCTGAAAATCGATCATAACTACAAATCGAGAGCAATACATAATACACAGGGGGTTTTGCAAGGTGACCCAATGAGTCCAATTCTTTTCTCAATGTTACTTGCAGATATTGATAAATTTTTCATTGAAAACGGGCACTACAAAATAAACGACAGATTGGAAATTTTACTATTTGCGGATGACTTGATTTTACTTGCTGACGATATTGTGAAATTAGATCAGATACTTAAAACACTAGAGATCTACTGCGATAAAAATCATTTAAAAGTATATACCGAAAAAACAAAAATAATCATCTTTCGGATATCTGGTCAGTTGAAAAATACAAACGTCTCAAATACAAGAATATAGTTCTCGAAGTGGTAGAAAGGTACACCTATTTAGGAGTACCATTTACACGTTCAGGTTTCAACAATGCCGCCGTGGAATTCTTTTTATCTAAAGCAAAAATCGTCCTTGGCAGTATTTGGAGCCCTCTAATAACAGCTAAAGTGAATAGTTGGAATGCGAGGGTGAAACCGTTAAATATAGTCGTAATATCGGTACTAACGTATGCTGCGGGTATCTGGAGTTCAAGACACGCGGAGGTTCTCAACAAATTGCTGTCAAGATTTTATAAAGTACTATTGGCAGTTCCTTTTAGCACTCCAGATTATATAATTAGGCTAGAAACAGGAGAGGTCTAGAAACCTTAAGTAGAATTCTCAGGATGCGGCCGAATAGGCACCCGAAAATAAGTCTAAAATGGCTAATAGTAAAAAATCTCTCTCCAGACAACGACAAAAGATATAATTAGTTTTCGAACCTGCGTCAACTTCTGGACAAACACGGAGCCGGGCAGATCTTGAATAACTTTAATCCCGAGATCATTCTAGAAATGGGAGACCCGCTACGCAATTCTATGATACAGGCAGCATTTCATAAAAATGCAGTAATAGCATTGCTCTCTTCCTACAGTGCACTGTATAAGAATATTAAGCAACTAAACAAGCAGAGTCGTGAGATGTATTTAGACATGAACTCGCCTCTGGCGTACATCCGCCTTATAGCCCAAAGTAGAATGCCAGGTTGCAAAGAAATTAAGTTCCGTTTGAAGTTTGAAAAATCTAATCTACACCATTTCTACTAACACGATTTGTCAAGCCTGTAAAGAAGGCGTACTGGAAAATTTAGAGCATATAGGTAATTACAGAATGCCCTGCCCTGCCCAGCCCTTGAAATATTATCCAAAGATCAAGCGCACAAACTAGCAGTATTTGTTATGGAATGTTGCAAACTAAGAGCGTGTATTCTATCTGAGTAATTCTTATTGTCCTAGGGCCGTGTATTGGTAACGTGAAACTCTTAGTATAAGTTGATATTTGTAATACACTCGTTTTAGTACCTAATATATTATTATTCTATCTGTTAATAATGCGTGCAAGCTAGCAATATTTGTTATGGATTGTTACAAATTAAGAGCGTTTATTTTATCTGAGTAATTCTTGTTGTCCTATGGTTACAAATTAGTAACGTGAAGCGTTTAATATGTAAGATGATATATGTACTACATTCGTTTTAGTACCTATTATATTATTATTTTCTACTAAGATTAGACTAAGATATTTTAATCGTTACGATAATATTAGATTGAAGTATAAGAATCAGTTAACTCTTAAAACAACCAGCAGCCGGATGCTCGTTGGGCTGTTATCAAGAGTCGCGGTAGCGACTCGACGCCAAGTTAAAAAAGAAATTAATGTTGCCTTCACATTACGATTTTTCTGTCTGATCTTGACTGGACGGGCTGTTACTCCTGACGCGACGGTCGCTACTGCTACTCTATTTATTCCGAAGGCGGCCACTCACCGGCCGTTTTCAAATTGTAACTCAAATTATATTTAACCACACGTCGAGAACGAAAGATGTGTCAGGTTCAACATTTTTTATTTTTTTTCTCTTTCAAATGAGATCTGCGGCAAGGAAATCTGTTCCTTTAATGCTGATATCTGGCATCTTAGTAATTCTGGCCGAGCGGTTTTATGTTCCGCTCACGCTGCCGCACTCACACAACTTTAAATGTCCCAACCTATACATGCCGACGTATTATCTCTGACCACACGTCGCGAACGAAAAGTGTGTCATGATCAATATTTTCTATTTTTTTTTTCTTTCGAATGAGACCTGTCACAAGAAAATCGGTTCATTTATCGCTGATATCTGGTCATTTAAAAGTTTTTCGCGTTTAACGCACTCACACAATCTTCAATCACGGATATACATTATATAGAAGCGCCGCGCGCAACATGTGACGTAGTCACCAGCTATCAGTCAGTATATATATATATATATATATGTCCGGGCCGGGCCGCCGGGTGCCGTCATGATGTACGTACGCGTATACGCGGTGCAGTATTATAATTTCTATAACTAATCGAGTTTTTTATATATATAGAAATGAATTAATTCTAATTAAAGTGTGATATCAAGGTTTTTATTCGTACCATAGACCATTTTTTTCTATCGATATATTAAAAGTTATGGTTTTTTAAAAATCATATTTCGCTACGATTTTGTCACTAAAATTTAAGCCTTTCGTTTATCGAACGAAATTTTTTCAAAAAATCGGAAAAAAATCCTAAAAGTACTTAGAGATCTCATCTATGGAAGGGTGTACAGGAAATTTTAAATTATTGAGTTTTTTATTTTATTATTAACAAAATACACAACTTCACGATCTTCGCTGTCAATAATGATAGAAAATTCTTTAAATGCTTAAAATTCATTTAAAAAATTAACGAATGCAAAACGGCAACCAAAATAATTTCAAATGTATCAGATTTCAATTAATTATGATATTTATAAAACCCGCTTTTAGCTCCATGTACGTGTATATGCACGACGTAACCAAAGCTACTCAAAGTAAAAAATCATAACTTTATTGCTGTTCATGAAAAGTTCGAATTCTTTACATGCTAGATATATCTATTTTTAAAAAAGATGTTTAGTTCTTTTATTCTTATACGTCTCACCGTTTTTGAGATAACAACAATTATTTTAAACTATTGTTATAAAATATTATGATAGTTATTGACTTCCGACTAGTCTCATTGTTCGTAGTATAAAGAAAAGTCATTACGCAAATTATTTTAGATTTTTCTGTAGCGGAATCTAAAATGTATAGCGAGTTGAAGTCAGATGAAACAGAAAAAATCCATGAAAATCATACTTTTAGTCACTTAAAAATCGATAATAAAGGAACGGGTGGACCGAAAAATTCCGAACTTACACATTCATCGCACAACATACTACGTTTCATAATAAGTATTATCTCATATTTCTCCGATGGCAAGAAAATTGGGTTTTTCAACGAAATATCGAACTAATAATTGGATGTAATTCGTCCGGGAAACCTTCAAAATCGTAAAAAAAACATATCCGGACGAATAACTGAGTGTAATTCGTCCAGGTAATGATAAAAAATGTTTTAAAAAAACCATATTCTGACGAATACTTGTATGTTGTTCGTCGAAATATGTGTTTGTAAGATTCTTGAGATCTATTATGACGAATAATCGTATGTTATTTGTATGCTGTTCCGCTATGTTCGCAACTTTGATGCCCCCCCCCCAACTCCCTCTAATATTTTTTTTGTTAAAAAAGGCATATAGTTGAGCACGTAGGCGGGGGAGAGACCCGCGGATGAAGCCCCGGTGGAGCTCCTCTAATATGAATTACAATTATTGATTATTAATAATTTTTTATCGACTATTAGCGATCTATTTATTCTGATGCAATTTTTGCGAAGCACATCTCGGGTCTGAGACAGTGATAGCTAGATTCAAAGCGCGCGAAACCGAAGCCTAATTCAAATTTCACTAACCCGAATCTTTACAAGTATCGACTGTAGCTGCTTAATAAATTAAAGTAATTCATCAAGCAGCCACAATCGTTTGAGATAAATTTCGTCGATTGTGGCTGCTTGATGAATTACTTTAATTTATTAAGCAGCTACAGTCGATACTTGTAAAGATTCGGATTAGTGAAATTTGAATTAGGCTTCGGTTTCGTGCGCTTTGAATCTAGCGATCACTGTTTCAGACCCGTAATGTGCTTCGCAAAAATTCCATCAGAAAAAATAGATTGCTAATAGTCGATAAAAAATTAATAATAACAATATTCGGTCACGCCTATAACATACTAAAATTATTTATGCCTGATGCTTTATTCCATGCTCTATTTTTTTACGAAGTTCTAACTTTCAAAAAGACAGCAAATAAAACCAAAAATGTTTTCGCAAAGCAAAAATTGTACGCCAAGTGAAAAAAGCCATACAAAAAAATACTTGAAAAAAAAAATTGCTCACAAACAAAATCTCTTGCAAAAATATTAAGCCAAATTCCATATATTAGCCAAGTAAAACTCGCTACAATAAAAACTTGGCGTGCCAGCGACTAGCTCCCGTACATATGAGGTTTAAGATTTCTGCATATTCAAAATAAAACTTTGGCAAGCTATATCTTTCAAATTACGATATCAAGAAAAAAACTAAAAAGTAGAAAATGTTCGTTTTCGTATTCTCTGGTGGACGATTTTTTTATTTTTTTTTTAAGTCCAAAATTAAGGTAGTTGTTCTTGATTCAGTACTTTGGCAAGCTATATCTTTCGAACTATAATATCGAGAAAAAAACTAAAAAGTAGAAAATGTTCGTTTTCGTATTCTCTGATGGACAATTTTTTTATTTCTTTTTAAGTCCAGAATTAAAGAATTTGTTTTTGATTTAGTATTTTGGCAAGCTACAACTCTTAAAAGCTCCGCGGAAAAAACTGAATAGTAGTAAATGTTCGTTGTCGTATTCTCTAACAGACGATTACATTTTTTTTGTCCAAAATTAAGGGTGTTGTTGTGGTTTTTATATTTTAGCAAGCTATAACTTTTAAGTTCAAGCTCCGCGGAAGAAACTGAAAAGAATATGTTTGTTGTCGGATTCTCTGATGGACGATTTAAAAAAAATTAAGTCCAAAATTAAGGGAGTTTTTTATCCGCGAAGTAAACTACTTCGAATGAAAAAATCGTCCACTAGAGAATACGAAAACGAACATTTTCTACTTTTTAGTTTTTTTCTCGATATCATAGGTCGAAAGATATGGCTTGCCAAAGTACTAAATCAAGAACAACTCCCTTACTTTTGGGCTTAAAAAAAATGAAAAAATTGTCCACCAGACAATACGAAAACGAACATTTCGTACTTTTTAGTCTTTTTCTCGATATCATAGTTCGAAAGATATAGCTTGCCAAAGTACTAAATCAAGAACAACTCCCTTAATTTTATATTTAAAAAAAAAATGAAAAAATCGTCCATCAGAGAATACGAAAACGAACATTTTCTACTTTTTAGGTTTTTTCTTGATATCATAGTTCGAAAGATATAGCTTGCCAAAGTACTAAATCAAGAACAACTCCCTTAATTTTGGACTTAAAAAAAAATTTTAAAAATCGTCCACCAGAGAATACGAAAACGAACATTTTCTACTTTTTATTTTTTTTCTTGATATCGTAATTCGAATATGCAGAAATCTTAAACCTCATCCCGTACATAGTCCATTGAAATAAGGACGGGAAGACAACGTACTTCCAATTATGGTTGACTTTTAAAAACCTTTGCTTACGTAATTTTAAGGGTACCACCACGTGGGTGGGACCGAGGGGCGAAGCCCCGAAGCGTTGGAAAGGGGGGGGGGCGTAATAAAGAAAAACAATTTTTCAAATATTTATATATAAAACCTGCAATATTAGAAACTGAATAGATAATTGAATATCCGACAATAGAAAGTGTAATACGTTGTCAGATGCTTTGAATAGCGAGAAAAATTTTTTGTGAAATGAAAAGTAAATTTTTTTTTATGCTCGCGAGAAAAGAGGGGTTTTTTCGGGAAGGTCTAACAGAGCTGCGGTACGAGTTTTCAGTGGGGGAGGAGAGGATTCCAAAAGTGGCAGGGTCCAGGGGCGAAGCCCCCGTGAGGGGTTCGGGGGGCGAGGTCCCCGATAGTACCAGCAACAATATTTCAAAGATTTATATATATCAAGATATTAGATTAAATGAGGTGAAAATAAAGTAGAGGTACTGACTGATAAATTAGACAAAAGTAAGGTACGATATGCAACTCGAGCTCACGCTGCAGTTTCGATATTATGAAACTCGAAATATCAATAGGAATTGTTTTCTCCCGCACTTACTTCAATGGACTATGTACGGGAGCTAGTCGCTGGCACGCCAAGTTTTTGTTGTAGCGAGTTTTACTTGGCTAATATATGGGATTTGGCTTAATATTTTTGCAAGAGATTTTGTTTGTGAGCAATTTTTTTTAAGTATTTTTTTGTATGGCTTTTTTCACTTGGCGTACAATTTTTGTTTTGAGAAAACATTTTTGGTTTTCGAAGTATTTATTCGGTGTAGTTAACCAGTTACAAAATTACCAAAGTGGTTTTGGGAAAAAATGAACCTGGTTGTTTTAACGGTTATTTTGTACGGTTTGTGGCCGAAATTAACTGGTTACCGAACCTGCTAGGGAACTGACATGTGTCTAGTGATATGTCTAGAAAGTAGAGACATTCTGAATCAGTTAAAACGTCTACTTTTTTTTTAAGTACGAAAACACACAGAAAATCAGAAAATAATTCAAAGAAATTGTGGCGATTATTAGAGAAATATTTTCACCAGGGAATAAATCTTACATCTTCATCCTTCGACAGTTGACCCCTCCAAATGTATCCAAGAGGTTCCTTGTACTGAATATCAAGTACAGGTTTATTTTTTTTCGAAATCGCTTGAATCGAGGAGAGGTCGGGAAAGCGATAACAACCAGGACCACCGATAGTTCCATCCTCGTCAACATTACCTTTGTACTCTACTCCATTATTATAACTAAGTCACGTAAGCAAAGGTTTTTAAAAGTCAACCATAATTGGAAGTACGTTGTCTTCCCGTCCTTATTTCAATGGACTATGTACGGGAGCTAGTCGCTGGCACGCCAAGTTTTTGTTGTAGCGAGTTTTACTTGGCTAATATATGGGATTTGGCTTAATATTTTTGCAAGAGATTTTGTTTGTGAGCAATTTTTTTTTAAGTATTTTTTTGTATGGCTTTTTTCACTTGGCGTACAATTTTTGTTTTCAGAAAACATTTTTGGTTTTCGAAGTATTTATTCGGTGTAGTTAACCAGTTACAAAATTACCAAAGTGGTTTTGGGAAAAAATGAACCTGGTTGCTTTAACGGTTATTTTGTACGGTTTTTGGCCGAAATTAACTGGTTACCGAACCTGCTAGGGAACTGACATGTGTCTAGTGATATGTCTAGAAAGTAGAGACATTCTGAATCAGTTAAAACGTCTACTTTTTTTTTTAAGTACGAAAACACACAGAAAATCAGAAAATAATTCGAAGAAATTGTGGCGATTATTAGAGAAATATTTTCACCAGGGAATAAATCTTACATCTTCATCCTCCGACAGTTGACCCCTCCAAATGTATCCAAGAGGTTCCTTGTACTGAATATCAAGTACAGGTTTATTTTTTTTCGAAATCGCTTGAATCGAGGAGAGGTCGGGAAAGCGATAACAACCAGGACCACCGATAGTTCCATCCTCGTCAACATTACCTTTGTACTCTACTCCATTATTATAACTAAGAGACAAGTTCCAGAATTATTTATATCGATGTCTTGATAAATTGTTAATATTTTCGAATAATTTATGAAAAGTTCGTTTTACCGGACATGAAGATCACAACGAATTTTATCTTGTTCCCAATTGGCTTCATACTTGTTAAAATCGTTCGTATGGTAAACCCCTTGTCCTATAAAAAAAAGATCTCGGTATAATGTCTTCCGAAGGGAAACGAAGATTATTTAGGGGAGAATGAAAGAATCACGATCACTAAGGAATAGATCACTAGGAATATATGGGGAATTCCACGGGTAATGGGATAGATTTTAACCGAGTTGATATTATAGGACCCAGTTGATTATGGATCTCTCTTGAGTCCCGATTAAAAATTCAATACGAAAACCCTTTTCGGACCGTAAACGGCCTATATCTGAGGCTTAAAAAGGGCAAAAATAAAATGTCACTAGTGCTTTTTAACCGCAAGGGAGTCTGGCAAAATTTTACTACAGTTTTATATCATCTTGAACAACATTCAGTAAAATTTTCAAGAAAATCGTATAGACCCTGAGGGTAAAAATTTAAAAAAATGTGTTTATTTTCATTTATCCTTAGAGTCCACTGCATTTCCAAAAGTAGAGTTAGAGCGGGTAAATTGTAAGAACCACTTCGTGGAACGAGTATTCCACGGCAAGAAAGACTCTCCGATGGCCTATGTGGATAGTTATACCGGACCAAGGAAGCATAAACGCGATGATTCTTCATAATTTTAACTCTTGGAAAAGTCCAAGGAAAACCCGAAGTCCAAGGAAGTCCGTCTTGGAAAAACCCAATCGAAGAACTTTTCTACAAACTCTCGTGACGTCTCTGATCGAGCCACATCTAAGAAAAAGATTAATGATTCCGAATCTCCGACGTGACCTGCGCGTGTGCATTCTCACCATTCTAAAAGAAGAGCCAGTTGCAGCGCAAGATCGTGCAACATGTGCTTTTTGTCCGAGAACACAGAACCGTACAAAGTACAAACATTTTGTCAAAGATGCAACAGTGCTGTGCGCGAGGAGCACCGAACTGTGCACTGCAACAATTGTGCCACACTTGAATAAATCTGATTCGTTGAAACATTTGTATGCAATTCTGTAATAATTATAAATATCTTAATTTTCTACAATTTTCTAATTAAAATTAAAATTAAAAACCACGCGAAACCATTTTTTTTTTTTGCGTTTTCATTGACTTTTTTCATATTACCAATTTTCGGTTGTTCCCCATTTTCATATATCCAAAGAAATAGTCTTTTTGAGCGAGATACAATGGGACTACTTTTTTCCTAACAGCCTGGTGTGTCCGCTGTAAAATGACGTTTGAAATTTGAAAATCGGACCATTTTTTAATAAACTAGAATTTTTTTCGTACAAAAATGCAATTTTTGACAAATTTCGTTACAGGGCTTAGGCTTTAAGGGGAGGAAGTCAGGTAAAAAAAATTGATTTTGGAAATTCAATATCATCCAAATCCTATTGCATATAAAAATGCCCAATGCACTATATTGTTAGTACTGGATTAAAGAAATTTTTACTGTCGTCTGACATGTATATACTTTTAAATATTATCTTAAGCAAAGATCTTAGGTTTTCCATTTTGCGCATGATTCAGATCAAACTACTAGGCAGATTGGAATGGTTGACGTCTCATTTTCTTCTTCATGAACAGACACACCAGCTAAATGGAGCAAATGTTAATAAAATGTAATATTTTTTAAGTAACATAATTATTAATAAATAAATTTTATGCTGTTTTCTAAATCAGTGATTAACTTTGCTTTCAGAATGAAAAAAAATAGTTTGCTCCATTTAGCCGGTGTATCTTTTCATGATGAAGAAAATGAGACGTCAATGATTCCAATCTGCCTAGTAGTTTGATCTGAATCATCTGCAGAATGGAAAACCTAAGAACTTTGCTTAAGATAATATTGAAAAGCATATGCAAGTCAGACGACAGTAAAAAATTCTTTCATCGAGCACCAACAATATAGTGCATTGGGCATTTTTATATGCAATAGGATTTGCATGATATTGAATTTCCAAAATCAATTTTTTTTACCTGACTCCCTTCCCTTAAGGAGGTTCGGTGATGACGGCAGGGTGGGGATTGGCACTGTTGTGCTGAGCGGTAAGGGGCTGACGCCGTGTGAGCGAGACACCATGCGAGCCGCGTTAAGCGTAGAGGCAACAAATTAACAATTTCTCTGTCAATTTCGCGGTGACCTTCAAATTTCAAGCTCGTGCCCTATTCAGAATACTTTTCCGGACGTCTGCATATTTTTTTGATTATTCTATCTTGGATTTAGCTCTTCCAAAGACGTAAAAAGTTCAATATTCGACTCACTTTTCTTTTCTTTACATGTAAATAGTCGCAACTTTGTTATTTAATATCTCGGAAACTACACGGTAAATCCCTTAAAAATGTTGCGTACGTGTCCCTTATCATTACAGCTGTTATACGATTTTTTTTTACAATTTTATCTTGGATTTGATTTTTTTTATGAACCTCCTTAAATGTAATTTTCACCTCTTCAATTTTAATGGAATCAGATATGCCGCCGTATATGTACCATTCTCTGACTTATTACAAAACGGAGAGATTCATGTGCGGATAATCCCATTTGCTGCTCATATGACCCTTATACGTAGAAGAAATGCGTGGGGTCGATATCTACCCCAGTCATGGGTTAGAAGATTAAAAAAAATGGTACATGGGGGTTAGCGTATATCAGAGAAAATCAGAGAAAAATCTTTAAAAATCTCGGAAAATCGGTGAAATTCATTGAAACGTTCCGTTTAGAGTTTTTCAGACAAATTGTCAGAGAAATATTGTCACCAGGGCGATTACCATGAATGTCCCATTCTCCCCTATGTCGAGCTGATTCACCTTGTCTGACTAAGAAGGGCTGTTCTCCATTAATCCGATATTCACCCTCATACTTATCCCCATTCGGGAAACTAAATAATTCATTTCTCGTAATAACGTTCGTATCGTCCGTCAGATGAGATCCCGAGGGATTCAAAGCCACAGAAACTTTCGACGAATTGCGCTTCCTCATTTCCTCCAACACACCAGGTCCACAAGATAATAATAAAATGTCGTATTACACGCGATTGACGTCGTTGAGACTCGTATGAATAATCAGCTGATGAAGAAAAAAAAAACATCGCGTTATCAGCTCACATGTTTGTGCGTTACGTCATAAGCGCGTAACGCAGCGCCATCTCGTGGTTCGATCCCGTTCAACGGATCTTCGAACATCACCCGACATCTACAGCACTATTGCTGCTGTAATCACGATGCCACTAGCATTCCCTGTATATTTTGTTCACCGCTACTTTAACGATGAATGCGACGATGAACAACGTGAGATTCCGATGAACGAAGTAGCCGGAAAGAAATGTTTTAAAACGCAACAGGCGAATCCGGAAGTAATCCGAAACACGAATGAAATTCCTCCTGTTCACGTGACCTTGCCAACGACCTCTAAAGTAGAATCTTGATCAGGCATACGTTCGCCGCCAGTGTGAACTGTTTCGTGGCCCTGTTTCGCGATTCCTCGTACCGTAACACTCGAGATTCACGCTCGACGAGCATCTTTCATCGCGCAGGTCGTAACATCGTCGAGGTACAGGCGTTACGAAAAAGAAAAAAAAATACCTTCGACAAATTTGCTCCGCTCGTAAACCGGCGGTTTCGACGTGTCAAACACACAAAATTCATCCCCATTTACTGCTGAGAATGTTGTTACGATCGACGACGAGCCTGCGTTATGAATTGGCTCGCTTGACACTACGTAATGCTGTGCGAACCAACACTGTACGATGCGTAACGACTCGATGTCTTCACAGAAAATTATTGCAAAGGTACTTTTTAATCCTATCTTTAAATCTCACGCTTTGCTTGTTTCGATCAACGAGGTTTTAATTCATGTCAAAGATGTTTTTCATTCGCTCGTTTCATAGCTGTAATTTTGAGGTTAGGTCATTGGATTACTGTGTAACATTTGTCGTATTTCGTCCCCTGCAACGCATTTAAGGTACCAGGGTCACACGAACAGCGCACAACGAACGACAGCTGCACCATGGAGGCAACAGCTGAGATTCTACGCAGATTATCCGGATCATGTGAAAGTTTCGCTACCGGCTCTCTCGCCTACTATGGAAACTGGAACGATCATCAGTTGGCAAAAGAAAGAAGGTACGATACTTTGTTTTGAATACTGGTATTCGTTAGAACAGCTAAAAAAAGTACCACATTTCAAAAACTTAACAAAATTAGTTCACGGCAATGGATCTGACAAATATTCTTTATTACTATCGGTAATTGGAAATTTTAAAAATCACAGACAATCAGTTTGTGATGAAAGGTACAACCAGCCAAATATTTTTTACTACTTTTGGCAGTTAACATTTTTTTAAATTTCAAAATATGATGATTTGTGACGGTGAGAAAATGCATGTATCACAAAAATGTTCAGTATGAGCGAGTTAATTATGGCAAGTAGTATGATCATCACTTGACAAAAGAAAGACAGTAACGTGGCTTGTTTTAAATACGGATATTCGTTAGAACCGTTGAAAAAAGTTCCATATTTTTATCATCGATCAAATTTCTATTATAGAAATGTAAATAATGTCACTTAAGAGAATCAGTTCACGTGAATGGAACAACCTGCCAAATATTTTTTATTACTTTTAGCAATTGAAATTAAAAAAAAAAAAGGAGAGAAATGGTACTTTGTGATGTTGAAAAAATGCACATATCGCAAAACTATTTAGTATGTATATCTCATCAATCTTAAGACACTGAGATTTTTCTTATACCCATTTTTTAGACATCAAAATATTACAGATTTAGTATAAGGATCCCCAATAATCTCACCCAATTGAGATTCTGTTTAATTATATTAGAACTCTACTAGTTTGTAGATATAAATATGCCAAATATTCTGTACTATTCATTTCTTAAAGATACAGAAGATTGTAAATGAACTGAATATTTGCATATATCGACATTTTGAAGGCTAAAACAACATGCTAATAATAGACATAATAAAAATAATAAACATGCTA
The DNA here is from genome assembly GCA_963970395.1 of Ephialtes manifestator. Lineage (NCBI taxonomy): Eukaryota > Metazoa > Arthropoda > Insecta > Hymenoptera > Ichneumonidae > Ephialtes > Ephialtes manifestator. The sequence continues at coordinate 1,700,862 of OZ019971.1, forward strand.
AATGATTTTGCCATGTTTACATTTTTTCAGTATCAAAAAAAGACATTTGAAAAATTCCAAGCTCCAAGAGAGAATGCATGATATCTGTAGCCAACAAAAATTGGGAAATGTCAGGGTAACAATAAATTAGTCAGGGAAAAGACAGAGAATTGTAACGTTGGTCAAAGAAAAAAATGATAGGTTCTTTAATAAATGATCTAAAAGATTTTTTAGAAAACTTTTTTTCTGATATTAAAAAAAAAAACCCTTTTTTCACCATTAAAAAAAAATTCTCAATGAACATTAATACTAATAGAAATAGCAATAATACTAAAAGCAAATGAACTCGTTTGAGTGAATGTACTTGAATCTGGATGAGCAAACTGGTAAAAAATTATGGTACTTTTTTGAATCACTGAAATGTCTCTCCATTCCAAGCCAAACTATGTCAAACTTTTATTTTTTTATTTTTGAGAATTATTAACTTCTCGAATTATTGAAACAACATTTAACTACTGTATTTTTGTTATTGAAACAGTATTGAATTATTGAACGTAAAATTGTATTTTTGGGGGATGAATTCTCATTATTCTCCTGTAAAAGGATCTTGCCGATAAACACTGAATAAATAAAATCTCAAAAGCATGGTCATCTTTTTGCTGCAGGTGACAAACTCAATGAGGGTGATCTGTTGGCCGAAATTGAAACTGATAAGGCAACGATGGGTTTCGAAACACCGGAGGAAGGCTATTTGGCTAAGATAATTGTACCAGCGGGTGAAAAGAATGTAAAAATCGGAGCTTTGGTGTGCATCATCGTAGCCGATGAAGGCAGCGTAGCTGCTTTCAAGGATTTCAAAGATAGCGGAGCACCTGCACCTGCAGCTCCTGCAGCACCAGCTGCAGCTGCTCCTGCTGCTCCAGCTCCAAAAGCGCCAAAAACTGCTGCACCATCTGCAGCACCTTCTGTTGCGAGTACTTCGGGAGAACGAATCTTTGCGAGTCCTTTAGCAAAGAGACTCGCTGCGGAACAAGGTTTGAGCTTACAGGGCCTTAAAGGCTCGGGTTTATTCGCGTCGATAACATCGAAAGATCTTTCGGGCGCATCAGCGGCCGGAGCTCGTCCTTCCGCGGCTCAAATGGCCGCTGGCGCTTTCCCCGGTGGCCAGGATATTCCCGTATCCTCGATTCGCGGTGTAATAGCCAAACGTTTACTGGAGAGCAAACAAACTATTCCTCATTACTATCTCACGGTCGACGTGCGAATGGACGCCGCTCTCGCGATGCGAGAACAGTTTAACAAAATGCTGGAGAAGGAGAAGGTCAAACTTAGCGTGAACGATATTATTATCAAGGGAATTGCCATGGCCTGCAAGAAAGTCCCGGAGGGCAACAGCGCGTGGCTCGGAGACGTTATTAGACAGTGAGTCATTGAGAAATAAAAAATTGTTTCATCAGGGAGAGATCATTTTCTTTGGATAAAAACATTATCATAGAAATAAATTTCGAATAATATACTTAATGAGCCCATTTTTAAATATAGCGATTTATTGATAATAAATATTCAAGTATTTTCTGGTTAAAAATACTTTTTAATTTGCCAATTTTTATGTACATTCGACGAGGTCATATTTTAGCGTTTCTATAATTTTTGGTTCTGTCATAAACTGTTTCGAGTTTTATTCACGTAGCAGCATTAACTTTCAATATTCGGAAGCATTCACAGCCGTGATATGAAAAGGAAATCAATTCATATGTGCACGTGTCCGATATCATGTTTTTGCCGCCATTTTTTTAAAAGAGTAAACCGCAATATGAGTCCGATTATGACGGGCAATAGCGCATTTGGATTATTGAGAGATGTTTTATCGATTGGCCGTCTAGATTTTTTGTAGGATTAGTAGTTCGGAAGATACAAATCTTTGATTATTCTATCCTGATCTAGCATCCGGTACACAAATGGCTGTAACTTTTGGACAGCCAATACTAGAAAAAAATCTGGACGGTCAATTGATTAAGGATTTTCCTATAATCAAAATGAGCCATGGCTCGTCATAATTGGAATATTATTATGGTTCATTCTTGAAAAAAAAAAACTGCACGAAAAAACATGGTATCAGACATTGGCATATATCAGTTGATTTTGTATTCGAATTCATTTGTATATTAAGTACTAATTCTGCTACGTGATTTGACCCTTCGAAACTGTTAATTAAACCGCCAAAAAATATATAAATATATATTCTTATTTATCAGTGATTTGATAAGCGCTCCACCCTTAAATTTTGTAGTGATTGACACATCGTGACTTTTCCCTGACTCTGAGTTAATAACCTAAATTCTACTTCTTTTAGTAATTCATTTTTTTAACATAAATCCGTTAGACCGCTGGTGTTCCGTCTTTATTAAAAACAGATATAAGTACATTTTTCTTCAATTTAAACAATAAAAAAAATATTTTTACAATGGATTTTTTTTAAATCTGTAATCACATATTTCGATTACTCGATCAACGACAAATATAACCATTTTCTTTGGTTTTTTAATATATTTTTTAATCTTAAAAAACGGTCTTCGGAATTACAAAACTTTAAAATTGAAGTAAGATTATTAGGAACCAAATTCTTTATCGACATTGTTTATAACAATGCTTTTGACAGTCTTTTCCATACACGCCTACGATACTTAGAAAAGTATTGAACGAGATATCGCTCACCGAAAAAAAAACCGGGACCCATCAAGTAATTTCGTAACTATTTTTCTTTTTTTTTTCTTTCAAGTGATTCGATTTTGTCGGTCGGGAGACCTTTTTCTTTCCTCTTTTCTTTAAAAGTTCGAGCTTTTTATATGCACGCGAAATGTAAACTATTGTCATTTTACTTACATTAGTTGACTAGATGTCGTAGTAAACGAATATATTAGTGTTCATTGAGATTTTTTTTTATCGTAAAAAAGGGTTTTGTTCGACCAGAAAAAAGGTTTTTCTAAAAAATATTTCAATTCATTTATTAAGGTATCCGTGACCAACTTAAAAATTCCCTTTAACATTTTTCTTTTCCTTATATTTCCCGGTTTTCCCTGACCGTGACCATCATGTGACATGTCATTTCAATTTATTAAAGTCGCAGTGACGTCACGTAAAAAATTGCGATATCCATTCAGAATGACAACAATGTGAATAGTAATTAATTTTTATGGACTAGAAGCATGAAATATTAGGATTAATGAGTGATTTACTCCCTAGATACGACCACGTGGACGTGAGCGTAGCTGTGAGCACAGAGAATGGCCTAATTACGCCGATTGTCTTCGCCGCAGACTCGAAGGGAATCGTTGAAATCAGCAAAGATGTAAAGGCACTCGCTGCAAAGGCGAGAGAAGGCAAACTTCAGCCACAGGAGTTCCAGGGTGGAACTATCACCATCTCGAATTTAGGAATGTTTGGCATCAAAAATTTCTCAGCTATCATCAATCCACCGCAATCGATTATTCTTGCGGTTGGCACGACCGAAACTAGACTTATTCCAGCCGACAATGAGAAAGGGTAAGGCTTTACTATTGAATTGTAGGCTGTGAAAATATTTTACCGTCATCTCTTTTGCTTCCTCAAAGAGGAAGCTTTGTTTTCGTAAAAATTTTTTTTTCGAGATTTTCATGTCAGGTCACTCAGAATGCTCCAAAACGCCGAGAAAAGTGGTTTAGTGTGTGTGTGTGTGGCACGCTTGCAAACTTCAAACCGCTGTATCTCGAAAATGGTTTTAACAATCAAGCTGAAATTTGGCGCCCCTTTCCATGTATACATTTTCGAAATTTTTTTTTAAATTCATATTTTATAAGCCTTTCAATTTTTCGATAAATGTCTGCATGTTCTTTAGCTTCCGCAATTTTTCAGCTAATGAGCTAAATGGTTCTGAAAAAAAAAAGAGAAATAAAAAATGAAGGTCGATTTTAATTTGAGCGAAATCCATAAAGCGGTTTAGATTTTATAAAATTCTGAATTTTCGAAAAAATGTTGTTTTCGTTCTTATTCAAGTTAAGTTCGACCAAACCTGCTCAAATCTTTTCGCAAGGTAATGTTAACATCCAGTTGTAGTAGATATCGAATTTTGTGAAGATTGGTAAAGTGGTTCAGATTTTATAAGACATTGAATCTCTGTATGTTCTCTAGCCGCCACAATTTTTTAGATAATGGGCTTAAACAGTTTGTTGACAAATAAAGCAATGAAAAATGACGATCGGTATTGAATTTAAGCGAAATACATAAAGCGGTTTAGATTTTGTGGAATTTGGAATTTATGAAAATTCTTGTTTTCGTACTTCTTTAATTTGTATTTAAAATAAGGAGGCAAAGTAGAACTTTGTACATTGTTTCGTCAATAATTTTCATCGTTCGCAAAGCTTCCTCTATGCGGAAGTCGAAAATAAAATAAAGAAACTGCCTCATAGAGACAGCGTTACGAAAGATGAAAATTGATGAGGAAGCAATGTGCAAAGTTATACTTTGCATCCTTTTTTCTGTATGTTTTGTATTGTTTAAATACGGTCACGAAAATTGCTCGTAAATTTACCGTAAGAACTGGTAAAAATATATAAAATCCACGTATTCAGATTTTTTTAAAAATATTGCCATAACGTTTTTTTCGTATATTCACCGGGTCTTGGTGATATTTTAAATGACTATGAGAGCATCTGATTTTTTACGGTAAAATTACTTACTTAGTTGATTTGGTGGTTGGCCGGCTATTGACGGCCCGGTTACTTAGTGATCCTTATTTTCTAATATTGGTATTCACATACTCTGTCTTTATCGATCAACTAGTAATATGGTCATTTGCGAAGTCCATCTGAATACGCAATCGCTCGATTGTTGGTTTTTTAGGCAAAAGTGTTAGCTAAAATATTGATAATATCAATATTTTATAATAAACACTTTTTGTTTGTTATTAACGTTGTTTTATAATAAACAACTTCTACAAGATATATTATGTGGAGAATAAAATATTGTAATATAAAATAATAATAATAAAATATTAATAATATCAATATTTTATTCTCCACATTAAATATCTTGTAGAAGTTGTTTATTATAAAACAACGTTAATAACAAACAAAATTAATAAAATATTGATAATATAAATATTTTATTCTCCACATTAAATATATTTGTAGAAGTTAAACTTCTGATAAATTTGAACCACATTACAGATTATGACGTAACTATGTACTAATCATCGCAGAATGGTGCCGATTTCATCATGTATAAAATTTAAGTTCGTTGTCACATGTTTTGATAAAGTTAGAGCAACAATGTGAATTTTTCGAAAATTTCAAAATTCTATAAAATCCGAACTCCTTTTCCGATTTCGGTCGAATTCAATACCAAATAACATTAAAAGTATCTGTACTTATGGAGAATTATTTAGCAAAATATCGCCAATTTTACGAAGGCTAGAGTGCGCAAGTCCTTTTTTCAGAATATTAAAAAAGTTATAAAATTCAAATTTCTGCATACATTTTGTAAAAAAAAAAATGCTAACGGTCAAAGACGGGCTCTTGCTTTACTTGTGCGTCAAACTTTAGCTCAATCGGTTGAACGGTTCTTGAGTCACACACACACATACATACATACGGACATGTTTTCTAAACCATTTTTCTCTATGTTTTGTACCATTGTGAATGTCCTGATATGAAAATCCCGAAATAAAAAAAAAATTTAATGAAAGCTTCCTCTATGAGGAAGAAAAAAGCTATGCGGATCTACATTACTATTTTTAATTGTTGCATATGTTTGTGACAGATTCACCACTGCCCAATTCATGTCCGTAACGGCGAGTTGCGATCATCGCACCGTCGACGGAGCCGTAGGAGCGCAATGGCTCGCAGCGCTCAAGAGCCTCCTTGAGAATCCAACGACCATGTTGCTCTAGACGTAAGCCCGACGATAAACCGCGTGAATTCAGCTGAATAGTCCAATCGGTCGCAAGTCACCCGATAAATAAACGATGTGCCACGGTCGTGTATACTGCGTACGAGACGCGATACACTCGTCTCTCATTCTCGTGCGCGTATTTGTCATCAAAGATACACAGCCGCTTTATCTTGTATAACTTGTCACGCCTATCGATAATTTATCGACGAGCATGAGTACATTTCAGACCGAATGATATTGCCTCTTGAATTTTTGTTTTGCTTTCCATTGACACTTCGCGGAAGTGGATTCGCGAATCTTCGTTATGCAACGATACTCGAGTGATTCTCTCAAGTGAATGTTTAATAATCAATGAGGCGTGACAATGTATAATTTGCGGTCGATAGAGCACATCTATCAAATTTACGGAGTAAAGAGAAAAAGCGGCTGCGGAATAGTTGAAATTTGTAGAATATTATTGAGGTCCTTGATAGGACTTGAGTTCCTGGAGAACGCACTGTCCCAAATCGAGCGCTCGCAAGCCGATCTAATGTAAATTAATAATTACGCGACGACGTTATTGTAATTCGTTCGAAAAACGTCGTGTTATAATAACTTCGATCGATCGCCTGTACATAAAATATACGAATCTGCGAGGAAAGAAGAAAAAAAAATTGTTACAATCGTTACATGTGTATCACGCAAAGATTAATGTAATAGAATAATAGAAAGGCGAGACAATGTATACATCAGCGACGAGACATTCGCTGATGAAAAACAACAACAAAAACGGTGTATAGTGAATAGATATACAAGTTTAAGTATTTAATAAATTAAATCTTATCATTATCCTTGCCCACTTATTACTCCTGATTGTCCGTAGGGCAAAAAGACGGGAGTCTAGGTAACGGTATCTATAAGCGGACACTTTTCTGTTTATTTGCGTTTATTGGTAATTTACGTATTAAAAATCCAAAATTGAAGCTTGAAATCGTATCTACATTTATTATTGATGTACAGGAATAGTATATTGCGGCCGGAGGAAGGGAAACCCATTTCTCGCGGTTGTGAGCTTGCAGCACGAGCTGAGAAAATGTTTTCCTCCCGAGTATTGCATACGATTTTACGTTACAAGGCGAGGAAATAAATTTTCGTCCGCGAAGCGCACGGAAAACCTCACTTTTCGTGCCGCAGTGACGTAAAAAAATGTTCAAGTCTCCAGGTGAACGACACCTCGCAATGCTCTTTTGAGCAGCCGCTTACCCCCTTAAAACTAGTAATGAATATTTAAAGTATCAATTGTGAACTTGCACTGAAAAGGTACATTTTGGATATATAAATGCGGCGGATAAATTGCGAGAAAAACGGATCTATGTGAAAAAACAAGTATTTCGTGCGTAATAGATAATTCACCCCCTTAAGGATGCGTTTTGTTAATCTGAAAAATTGAGTCATCTTATCTTTCGCTGCCGTCCCTAGCAGGTCTAAACACCGACGAAAGAACCGAAAATTTTTGTTTTTCAAAAGAATTATTATCTGCGCTGCAATTAACTAAACGGCTCTATTTTCATCTTTTGATTTCTCGCTCGGATTTATTCAGTAGTTTGGTACGTATTTCATCGCGGATAACAATTAAATTTTTTTATGTCATCGATGAGACTCGAACCTGGAACCTCAGAACAGATATAAATCTGAGCCTTAGACCACAAGACTATTCACACCCTAGCAGATCGAGTCACCGAACAAACCACTGTCGAAATCACCATGGTGGTTTTGCGCAAAAAGTTCACTTAGAATTTTGTCGAAATCACCACTCCGCGATTTGTTTAAATCTCGGAGTGGTGGTTTACGTGGTGGTTTTGTCAAAATTCCAAGTGAACTTTTTGCACAAAACCGCTATAGTGGAAACGACCGTGATTCTATGGTGGTTTGCGCAGTGACCGGGTCTGCTAGGGCATCTTTGTTAATATATATTTTTATTGTCTATTTGAGGTATAAGAAAAGTTTGAACATGATATAATTTTAGACATTTACATGATCGCATCTGGAGTTATTAAAATAAAAACACGTTTAATCACTTTTCACCGAAATCGATTATTTTAATTGTTATATATTGACTGCAAGTTCTCATCTTGACACATGTATAAAGTACATGGGGCATTCCATGCCAACTCGATCAACGGCTTAAACACAATTTTTTTCCAGCGGCAATTTATTATGTTATTCTTCCAACTGAAAAATACATGAGTAAATTTTTTCAGATTTTTTAATCGAAATTTTTGAGTTATAAATAATTAAAGTTATCTAAAATACGCCCTAATTTAAAAATCTCAAAAATATTATGGTGTGCAACGAAACGTTTGAAGCATAGACTAGACCGAGACCTCCTACTATTGTTTTTTTCCATTTTATAGTATAATTCAAAGCTTTTTCAAAGACACCGTGATGAACATTTTTGATCAGAAGAAAAAAGGAGGAAAAAAACCTTGTTCAATTTTTTTTTCACTTTATAATATCAATTAAAGGTATTTCAAACGTGAAAAAACGCCCCTATTTAAGAATCTCTAAAATACTAATAGGCAATCAAAATAGATTCTTATAAATGTATCAATAGCCGAGTGATCTAAAGCTTAGATTCATATCCCCAAGGTTCCGGGTTCAAGACCCACCGGTGACATAAGAAATTTTAATTGTTATCTGCGATCAAATACATACCAAACTACGAAATAAGTTCGAACAAGAAATAAAATTATGAAAATAGAGCCGTTCAGTTCAGCAGTGCAGATAATAGTTATTTTGAAAAGAAAAAAAAAAAGTTTCGGTGTTTTTCCGGTGCTTTTGACCAAAATTCCGGTGTTTTTAATATTCGAAAAGCACTCAGTGCTCACAGTGTTTCACGAAATTGCATCAGTAAGTATTTCAAATCGGGTGAAAAAAAAACAAAAATCGGGGGTGGTTTAATCCCAAAAGAGACAATCTTTTTTTAATGTCAAGATGGATAACTGAAGATGAGAAACATTTTAGTTTTTGTTTCATTGAAATTGATCGACTCCTTCTAGGTGAAACTGTCGTTCGAAGAATCGGAATATTAGATGTCCGAAAATATGCATATGGTGAAAAACAGCGTCTGAAAACTGGTACATTAGGCCTATTTTGTTATTTTCGTACATAATTAGAAAATAATTCAATGTCTTTATAACTGTCATACAATTATATCACATAATTGTGTTACAATGTCATTTTATAATTAAATCTTTTCTTAACCCTTTGAGCGATACATATTTCGTTTCCTAAAAAGAAAAAACTCATTAATTATTGTCAGAAATTAGTTTATACTCTTTACAGCTGATCGAAAACAGGTGGGTCGCTCAGTGACCCACTGTGACGTAAAAGGTTAATCTTCTAATAAATGTTTGAATGTGGGGATGGCCTTAACCATCCGATTATTGGTACCTTTATCTTATGCGTTTAGTGGTGATCAGCTAATGAATGCAGTTTTCTATATCGCCAATGTTCTCGAAAACGGCCAAAAGTCTAACTTAATTAACTAAATTTGCCACACAAATTTTGGATGTAGGTGCGCTGCTGGTTTTAAGCAATTCCCAGTGCAATAAAATGTTAACTCGGTGAGATAATAGTACATTACGATACGAGTGCGAAAAAACTTTTTCTGACGAGTGTGAATTTGCAGCACGAGCCGAAGGCGAGTGTTGCAATCACACGAGTTAAGAAAACGTTTTTCGCATGAGTATCGTACAAAATTTTATTTCACGAGGTGTGTAAACGATGTTTGACGCACGCGAAGCGCGCGTAAAACCGCGTTTTACGCACTGAGTGAAATAAATATCTTTAAAAAAAAGTTTTTTGAATATATCGAAATATCACAGGATCGCCGCCATCATTGTTTTTCTGTACTTAACTTTTTTTACAGAACTTATCATGAAGTCTTAAATTTACATTAAAAACGATGAAATAATAAATAAAATTGCAAAATTAAAAAAAATTGTCGACTGAATAAAGGTCTTTAATTGATAATGAATTCGGTAAAAAATCAATTGTAAAATAACCATTCACATATTATAGTCAGTAGCTTAATTCGTTACGGGTTCAGAAATTTTCCGACTATAATTTACTGTTTAGCCAATTTGTTTATTAATTAAATTCTTTTATTATGTCAGGACTTTTTGAAATGTTGTAAAATTATTTTTATCTGAACTAACGTTTTTATTTTCTCCAATCGGCCCTGAGATCCGACCTCACGATTGCACGGAAGCGCAAACATTAAGCGGAATCTCGTAACTACGAATTTAAAAACATAATAACGATACCGTCGGCGCGATATCAGTGCACCGTTCCGACCCATTTATCAGAATTCTGATGTTGATTATGTAAGCTGACGGAAACTACGAAAAAAGACGTCGTAATATAAAAAACCGATGACTGAATTTGTTTCAACGATCGTAATCTTTATGCCCTCTGCGCGCAGTTTCTTTTATGGCACCTTTTTCATTGAACTCCACGACTTTGATCGCGCTGCCCTCTAGTGACCACCAGATCTGATTTAATTTTGAGAAAAACGAAGGTCGGGATTGGCACTCGACCGACCCCGATTATTGTTACGATGTTGATTTCCCGGGGAGCAAATTTGTTAAAAAACGTCGTGACTAAAGTCGCATTGCGAAAAACCGTGCAAAATGTCGTGCCCTCGCGAAATTCTCACGCCTCGTAAGTACGATCGCAATTTAAGGTTATGTAATGACTGCAGTATTTTTTTAGGTTACGTTTACCATGTATATATGTATATTTTCGTTCACTGATTACCTTGAATAGTTTCACCGTAATTTTGGAAATTATTGACAGCGAAAATCGTCGGAGATATTGTAAAAGTCAATTTGCTTCTTTCAGCTTTTTCTATCGCGATGTTCCCAAACCTTACAAAGCCGATATAATAGTAGCAGAGTTAGCCGGAGGATTTATGTGGTGGTGGATCCTTTGGCACATGTATCATGACTTTGGTCATGTTGTTGTGAGTAATTGAAGCCCATATTGCTAAAAATGTTAATGCTACTTATGTTTTTTATACTTTTATGCATTTTGTAGGGTGAATTTGACTACCCGGACCCATCCAAGTGGACAGACGAAGAGCTTGGCATTCCGCCTGAGGATTGATTATTTTGATATTATTAGCAAGTAACAAACGTGTAGATACTATTTTATAGGTGTATCGAGAGGAGCGGAGCCTCTACTTCAAGTAAAAAATCTACTGTACATTGCCTTTAGCCCAATTGAACTCATTCTGCTCCTATCTACTAGATCTTTATTTACATCTCAGATTCTAATAAAGATTAGATTGTCACAGATGCAAAAAACAATGTAGTACAATTTTATTAACAAGATTCCGTAATAGTATTCACAGACAGACAATAATTTTTTCAACAACACGGTGGCCACAGTCATGGAAAAAAGAAGTGGACTGAGAATCAGTGAATTTTTAAGTTGGTCAGGGAAAAACAATAACAGAGTCTTTAATAAATGAATTAAAAGATTTTTTAGAATGTCTTTTTTTCTCGTCGGAAAACCCTTTTTTTTAAAACTAACAAAATAATAATTGTCAATGACCATATGGGGCATTCCACCAGTTATCAACAGGGGCACGAACCTCATATTTTTTAAATTTATTTTGAGATGTAGAGCAATATAAAAAAACACTAGAAACTTGTTTAGATTTTTTTTTAATTAGTGTTTTTTTAATTACCTAAAATTTGATTTTCTCAAAAAATATGTCGACAATTTTTTTGTCTTTTTTTACAGTAAATTCTGGGCCCAAAAACAAGATTTTTGGGACTAGAACGAAAATGGGGGGCAGTCTAGAATAGAAACTAAAAATAAAATTCTTTTACCAGTAGAATTTTATTTTTAGTTAGATACAGGTCGAATTTTCGCCGGGGAAAACTAAGGAACTAGTCAGGGAGATTCAGAGAAAAGTCAGGGAATTCTTTTCTCGAAAAAAAAAAGAAAAAGAAAAATCGGTCACGATGAATAAATAAAAGCGGTAAAAAGAGAATTAAAAAATCTTTTTATGTAATTAACGACGTTCGCCAGACCCTAGTACTTGGAATGTTTTGTTGAAACTAAAAAATAAGCTTTTCCAAATGTAAAAGTAGTTTTAAAATATGTATGGAATCATTAAAGACGTGTAATATATTTTTTGTAATTTACGATATTATATTCCCGGAATTCTAGGGGTTTTAAACAATGTATAATTGAAGTATGCATTGGACCGATAGATCAGCTATCACAAGACATTTAACAACATTCTTAAATACAATCAGCAACCAGTTAATTATCTTTTAAAGAAATAAAGGAAGTAAAAAAGAAAAATCGGTACAAGACATTTATGTAATTAACGATAGTCAAGGAATTCCAGAAGTTGTAAACTATCATTGACTTATTCAGTGAAACGACAGATAAGTTAGTCACGAGAACCTTACACAATGCGCAAAGACCTCGGACTGCAAAGCGCGCAGTGCCCCCCACGGTAACAGTACTACACAATAAGCGCGTATACCACGCGACAAATGCGGCTCATTAAGGAAGTTGGAGCGCTACAGCATTTTAAATATTATAGTGTGAAAAAGAAATATTACGTACAACAACACGTGTCTTCGGTGTATGTAAAAATAAAAATAGATTCACCGTTTAATTGCAGAGATATTGACAACCGTAGTTGGGCTATTTGACATTATTGTCGTGGAACCGTCACTGATTCACAGCATATAAACTGATACTGCAAAACTCTCCGAAAAGATTTTCATGTGAAAAAATGTGGTAACGGTAAGAGAATTCTGTCTAAAAATATATCGTCAAATTTCAAAATAATTAACCGTTTAGTTTTTGACATAGTACGAGTGGAAACAACTTTTCCAGCTTTTCTTTCGGTAGGCTTGGGCTTTTGCACCACGGATCTCTCACTCACTCGTTACACGGAGAGAAGGATCTGATACTTTTTACCATATTTCTAGTAAAAAGTATCGTAAATTCCTGATACAAGGAGCCATGACACCATCTATCAAGAAGTACGAGAACTACGACAATTTTTACCACGAAATATGGTAAAAAATACTATGTGTATGGTAGAAATTCTCATAGTTCTCGTACTCTTCGTCAGCTGGCGGTTATGGCTTCCCAATACCAGGCGCGTTTGATAATTTTTACCATAGTGTCTGGTAAATTTTATCAGATCCTTCTCTCCGTGTACCTGACTCACACCGCACGCGTCTCCGGGCCTATTCCCCCACGAGAGCAGCGTTTCAACCTCATTAACAGCAAATAGTAGAGGGTGGGAAGAAATCGAAGGCAAAAAGATATATATTTTAAAAAAAGACAACAGCAGCGCGCATATCGTTACAAGTGAATTGTAACTATTTCGCTGTGACACAAAGATAGCGTGAGCTGGCGCCATAGGGGCCAGTGTTTAGTGGTGGGGGACGACGCGTACCGTTCAGTCGCGGTACAGTCTGATCGGTGAATTATTTTTCCCCTCCCGTATCTCTGCGCGAGCGCGAGAACTCGCGTTGCAGGAACTCGGGGTATCTAGGTGGTCTATAGTTATCGTTTGGCGTCGGTGGTAGAAAGAAGCTGTTCGAAGAGAGCAGTGTAGCAGCCGCTGTGTCGTTGCGTGCAGCAGCGTGCGCGCCGCTCGAGTATTTTATGTTACCGCCGTCTCGCGGTTTGTGCATACACAAGTTGCAGCGACGAACCAGAAAAAAAAACAATATAAAAAAAAATAACACCGGTTGACGAGTGAGAGACATTTCGACTGAATAACGAAAGATCAAAGTAATAAAACAGCGTGACGCGCAGTTGGTGTATAAATCCTAAGTATGTAGTTGCTGTACACAACAACAGCGTGGATTTTTCTACGTGTGACGTAGAGAAAGAGCGCAGCACGGATACAACGTGAACGACGTGTAAAGAGCCCAGAGTACATAATAACAGTGTGCGGAATCGGTGTAAACTGAGTGTGAGAGAATAAAGTCTGCCCATTGATGTATTAAGGTAGACACTGCGCTTCATACTAGTCAAATCAGTGCTAATTTTTTAAAAACCTTTTTACAATTTTTAGTGGTTTAATTAACAGTTCCGAGGAGTTACCCACGTAGCAGGCTCAGTTCTTCTTAATATTTAAGTAGTTTCATAGCCGTGAATCAAATGGAAAGTTGGCTAATATTTGCAAATGTCCGATATCATGTTTTCTCGTGCAGTTTTTTAAAAGAATAAATCATGATAATGGTCCAATTGTAACAAGCAATATCTCATTATGATTATTGGAGGATCCTCAATCGACTGTCCAAATTTTTGATAACATCAGTAGTTCCAAAGATACAACCGTTTGATTATCCTATCCTAACCTAACACCAGGGACACAAATGGCTGGAACTTTTGAATTACTAATACTATACAAAATCTGGACGGTCAATCGATTAAGGATCTTCCAATAATCAAAATGAGATGTTGCTTGTGATAATTGAACCACTATTATGGGTTATTCTTTTAAAAAACTGCACGGAAAGACATGACTTGAGACATTTGCATATATCAGTCGATTTTCTATTCCAATCACGACTGTGAATGGAGTTATATATTAAGAACTAATTCTGCTACGTGTAAAACTCCCCGGAACTATTAATTAAACCACCAGAAATTGTAAAAACGATTTTAAAAATTTACCTCTGATTTGACTAGTGTGAAACGCAGCTACCTTAATAGCGTTTTCAACTGGTTACACTGGTGCACACTGCGTGTACACTGATTATGTGATTTCAATTGTACCATGTTACTGGTGAAGTTAGTGCAGAATAATGTAAGAATATCGTATAAAGTGTACACCTTGTGCTGGAGTTGGAGCCAGTTTAGTGTACTATATTATACACTACGTGTACACCCGTACGACCAGTTAAAAACGCTATAACGAATTTTCAACCGGCAGAAAATTCGCGCCGAGGTTCAAGCATTCGTCAAGAGAAATGACTTAAAAGCAAAGACTTTATGTGTGCACGTTGCAAGAGACTACAGTTTCGATATGCAATAATAGCGTTACCAAACGGCACGTGCATACAAGCAGTGGTACGAGTTCCTTCATAATTTCGCGCTTATATCCCAGTGCGTCTGCAGCTGAGATTCATCGAGAGGAAGGAGCAACTCGGTGTGTTTACGTACACATCGAACTGCCGGCGCCGGTGCCTGCGCTTCTCTCTCTCCCACCGCATCGTCCGCATGTGTATACGTGTGTAAATGTGTGCGTGCAACGAGGAGCCTCGTCTCCACGAACGGTGGTTTTTTTCCCTGGCAGCATCACGCAGTCACGTTCAAGCTGCTCGGAATCCTCGTTGTGGTAGTGTAGTGGGCCGCGCGACTCGTTCGTTCGTTCTTTGCACGGCGAACACTAATACCGCCTACTATTATACTACCACACACTAGTAGCCGCTCATACTGTACCTTATCGCCGTTTACTGGCGAGCTCTCGCTCTCTTCTACTCTCTTTTTAGTCCCGTCTCGCTCGCACCCACGCGCATTCGATCATCGTGGCCGAACGCTCGACGTCGTTGTACCTCTGTTGCTGGTGCTTGCTCAGCCGCCTCTGCCTCGCTGTCCGGCCAGCCAACGCGCTTCGGTGCTGTTGCCGCTGCTTCGCCCGAACATCCTGGAATTACGTGCTTCCGGATCGCCCCCCTCCCCCCCCGCCGCTGTCTCTCTCTCTCTCCCCCCTAATGTCCCCTCTCTTCCCACTATCTATCTTTCTCTCTGTCTCTCAGACTCTCTCCCTCTCTCTCTCTCTCGCGCGCGCGAGTCTTCTCTTCCCCCGCAACGCTGCCTCTCGTTACCCGATTCTCGTTTCATCAGTGTGCCACGAAAAACGTCTGCTGCTCGACGTAGTCGTCGCTCGTCGAGCGTGATAAATAGTTACGTACGTTTTCGTACTGCAAAGCCGGCCAGTCATACGCAACGGTTAGCGGTCGGTTCGTAGCAGTAACATCGACGACCGACAGTCTAAACTTTGCGCGGAGAGAGGTGTTCAAACTCTTTCCTCTATCTTTAATACGTGAATACGCGCGGTGTTTTTACGAGGTATGCAAAGTCCGAGGAGCCTGATGGAAGGCCGTGCCTCGGTGTTGCGCTCTCGACGATGGTGTCTAGGTGAATAGAACCTGTCTCCTCAGTTTGCTCGCTGATGTTGCTGTTACTCCTGCGACTATCGGCCTTTGTAATCTCGTGAGCGTGCCTCTTCTTTTCACTCGTGTTTTTAACGTGGCTCCGTTCAAAAGATACTTTTGACACAACAGAGGCCTCTTCTTTTTTATCATGATATGTACCTCGAAAAACAACTTTGGGACCAACAACAATCACCGCATTGCTACTAAAGTTCCTTGGCACTGAAGAGTAATCTGCGTACACCGGTACATGCCTCCGATTTTCGGAGAGGGAATTATTATACCGCTTCGAGGAATAAAAAATTCCACGGGCCTCGACCAAGAGTTACGGGAAAGACGGGGGATTGAGTTTTATTACTAGGTATACAGACTGCAGTAACATAGATACCACAGTGCCAAAGGCGAATCGTAAACGCGGCTGGACTGTTTCTCCTCCGCGCGGACATCGATCGTCCAAGCGTCGCAGTCCAGCGAAGCAATCGGATGCGATCGACGGTGCATCGGAATTGCGGGAAGCAGCCGCGGGTGCAGTGCTTCGAATCCCTGCCGCGACAAGTGAGTTTTTTTCTTTTACATTTTCTTTTTTTTTTTTCTTCAATTAAATTGCTAATAATTCCTCATCGATTATCTTCGTTGTCGTCATTGACTTTGCGGTCGAGTGATCGTCATCATTATCGACAATTATCCGGCAATTAAGACGAGATATGCCGGCGTTTTCCTTTTGCGCTGTCAGCGATGTATCAAGAGCTATCGGCAGCTTAAGTTGTACATATTGTGTATAGCGTGTTACTCAGCGATGACGGCAAATATTTTAAGGTAGCTGCTGCGTTTCACACTAGTCAAGAGAGTGCTTAATTTTTAAAAACGTTTTTACGATTTCTGGTGATTTAATCAATAATTCCGACGAGTTTCACGTGCAGCCGAATTAGTTGTAAATATATAAGTACATTGGAATAGAAAATCGATTGATATATGCAAATGTCTGAAGTCATGTTTTTCGTGCATTTTTAAAAAAGAATAATAACCCATAATAGTGGTTCAATCATAACGAGCAATATCTCATTTTGATTATTGGAAGATCCTTAATCAATGAATCGTACAGATTTTGTATATTATAAGTTACAGCCATTTGTATCGCTGATGTTAGGTAAGGATAGGACAATCAAACGGTTCTGAATTTTGAACTACTGATGCTACTGCAAAAAATGTGAATGATCAATCGATTGGCGATCCTCAAATAATCAAAATGAGATATTGCTCGTTATAATTGGACCATTATTATGGTTTATTCTTTTACAAAACCGCACGAGAAAACATGGTATTGAACATTTGCAAATATTAGCCTATTTTCCATTTGATTCACGGCTGTAAAACTACTTATATATTAAGAACTAAGCCGGCTACGTGAGTAACTCCTCGGAACTGTTGATTAAACCACTGGAAATTGTCAAAAGGTTTTTAAAAACTTGGCACTTATTTGAGTAGAGCGAAGCGCAGTATCTACCTTAACGGTAAAACACCGCGGCATTGCGCATCGCGGTTGGACCATCACTCCAAGATTCTTCTCGGATACTACAAACCAGTCACTGACTATGTACCAACTGTTGTCAGGGTTAATGTATGCTCCGAATATGAATTTACTTCAATGGCGAGTAGAAAGTTTATTTACTGTCGTTACTATGAATTTTATCGAGTAAACGACTACACGTGTAGCGCAACATCGATTAATAACTTTTCGAGCAACTGGTACGATAGAAACAAATTATGTGATTTATTCTCAAGGACATTGATCGTTACAGCTAATGACTAATGATTTATTGCCTCGAAATTACACGTTACAATGTGGTGAATAGATGAACTTGTGACAACAACAAAAAGTGTTGACTGCGACATTGAAATTGCATCTTACTTTTTATTATCGTATATTCGGTAATAATAAATACTGAAAAATTGAAAGTCATATCTTTGAAAGAAGTGAATTAATGGGCAGCACCTCGATTCTACAGAGCCCATCTCTACACAGCCTCATCTCTACACGAGCATTTGTACACCGAATTTTTACTACACGCAACAAATTTGCATGACGAAAGTTTTACATGCTGCGAGGTCTACACGCAAAAGTCCGACACCGCGAAATTTCAACACGCCATAGTTCGACACCGCAAAAGTTCGACACGCAAAAGTTCAACACGAAAAAGTTCTACACCGTAAAAGTTTGACACTGCAAGAGTTCAACACGCAAAAATTGTACACGCAGAAGTTGTACACGCAAAAGTCCGACACCGCAAAAGTTCAACACGCCAAAGTTCTACACGGCGCATCTCTACACCGTCATAGTTCGACACAGCCTCATTCCTACACATGCTCATCTCTACACGCGCCATATTTTTACAATTTCGGTCGGTAACGCACCATATTTAAACAGTTTCGGTCGGTAACTGTTGAAAAATGACGCGTGTAGAGATGAGCATGTGTAGAGATGAGCCTGTGTCGAACTATGACGGTGTAGAGATGCACCGTGTAAAACTTTGCGATGTCGAACTCTGGCGTGTTGAACTTTTGCGGTGTCGGACTTTTGCGTGTCGAACTCTAGCAGTGTCAATCTTTTACGGTGTGGAATTTTTAAGGTGTAGAACTTTTTTCTGTCCAACTTTTTCGTGTTGAACTTTTGCGTGTCGAACTCTTGCAGTGTCGAACTACGGCGTGTCGAAATTCCGCGGTGTTGGACTTTTGCGTGTAGAGCTCGCGGCGTGGACAACTTTCGTCGTGCAAATTTGTTGCGTGTAGTAAAATTCGGTGTAGAAATGCTCGTGTAGAAATGAGGCTGTGTAGAGATGGGGTCTGTAGAATCGAGGTGCTGCCGAATTAATATTGAGTTAGAATTGGAGGATTTATATATGAATGCGGTATCCACATAAATAATACAAAATGAACTATAAAATACCATACGATATACTGCCAATGAGTTTTCTTTTATCGCCATTAAGCATAAGATAAACGGCCCAGTTTTGTGACACAGACGGTACATTTATATCTGTAGTAAATTAAGTTTGCGTCAAAAGTAAAAAAAAAATTACAGGCGTTTTTTTACTGCCGAATATTGCGGGAGAACGAATGTTTTTATAAAATATTTCATATTTAAATCTAATGGTGAGAGTTGCGTCTCACGCACTCAGAGAAATCGTAATAGTACAGTCAACTATAACGTGACAACTATTAATTTTTATTCTATGCAACTATTTTTATAGCTACGGTAACTATGAATATAGTTATGGTAACTATTTGGTAGTTACAGTAACTACTATTCGATAGTTGTAGCAAATTTGAAAAAAATTAGTTGGAAGAACTAAAAATGAATAATTGTCACTTTATAGTTACTAATACCATAAGTTTCTCTTAGTGCTTTCAGTGGTTTCCGTGCGACATTTATAATTGAAATGCGCCAACTCAAACACTTGCCGCATTTCGAATTTATAGCCTCAAGTAAGTATTAAGTATCGTAAAAATGATATGAATACCTTAAGCATAAACCGCACTATCGATCTGATACGTAAAAGTTTATCTAAAGGTTAGTTTTTCCCATAAATTCTCGAAGTCAATAAGTGCGACATTTAATTCAGGTAAAGTTGCAGTTTCAGAAACTGAAACTATAACCTATGTCGAAGTGTCAGAAACTGGTGACTGGTGTCACAAACTGCGACACATGTCAGAAGCTGGTACCGTGCTGATGTCAGAAACTGCGACATAGGTGATTCAACAGTGTCAGTAACCCCCGCAGTAGACAACCATAATTAAAACGATAATTCCATTATAATTTCTTAATGATTTAATTTTTAAACCGGGTGAATCTTATTCAGAAGAAGTTTTTTTATTCAATTTCATCATATAATACGTTCATAAACTATAATCGGGCTCACTGCTGTAAAGATGTCAGAAACTGGGCCGTTTACCTTAATTCCATCGAGTAAATGACTACACATGTAACTTTCAACTTGAATGAATAACTTTGTGAAATGTAAATGAATAACTTTGTAAAATGATTAATTATACTTATACACGGAAAGAAATGATTGGTTGTGGCAATTATGTTTTCGATTTGATGTACACAATGTCTAAAAAATTAGTTGCCTCAACCATATCGAATAGTAACCTCAACTCTTCACGATTAGTTCTCACGAGATTAGTTAGGTTAACTAATCCAATCGTTGGAACTACCACTCGAATAGTTGGGACTACCATTCGAATCGTCGGTATTATCATTCGAATCGTCGGTATTATCATTCGAATCGTCGGTATTACCATTCGAATCGTTGGTATTATCATTTGAGTTGTAAGGGAAATAGAATAATCGATTGGTTGTGTCAACTCATTTCTTGGTTATGGCAACTAATCTTTTTTTCTTTATACCTCGGTCGAAAGTACGCATCTTTTGCACCTTTTTCGAGGCAGAAAGCTGAAGTTTCGTGCATTGGTAGAGCTACGCATACGTCTTTTGTTACAGCGAGAGCAAAAACTTTTTCATTCGCACTGATACGTGAAGTTGCTTTCATTACGCTAGTTGTGTACGCTTTATGTTACTAAGATATAACTTCGAAGTGACGGGCATAAAATAAATCGATTATATTTAATTAAGTAATAAGTAATTAATCAACAAAATGATGTCAACTGACGAATCTACAGAATAAAATAAATAAAATAAAATAAGTTTATTTAACTGTTTACATTGGTTTCTTTTATTTGATGCCGCAAATGTCGAGGGCAGGCAACAACTTCTTTCGATGTAATATATACAATATTTTTCGTACTTTCGACCGGCTATAAAGAAAAGTAGTATACACTACACGGGCAGAAGTTTGAAAGCCCTGAACTGCGCGCCATGATCATGGCGCGCAGTGCAGGAATTTCAGACTTTCTGCCCTAATAGTGTAATATACTATTTTCCGTGTACTACATTACAATGTTGCGAGTATAAAAGTCAACGCTTTGACTTTGTAAACTTTGATTTTTACTGCCTGCAAAGAGCATTTTAAAAGATGACCATGAACAATCATTTTTATTAATGCCTTTTACTTAGATACCTGGTCCCCTTAAGACTCATTATTTTTCATAATGTTTTCAATATACACCCAGAAAAAAATCTTGTTAACGGGACTAGAAAAAAAAAGTCATTGATTCAATAAATCCATCGTTTCCGGACTATCAAAAACAAACGTTATCAACTTAATAGGAATTCTAATTCCTCCAATTCCATACGAGATCGAAACAATAACTCTAAAATAAGCAAAATAATATTTTATTATTTCAATGTTAAATGAGATTGAACGAATAAGAACTAGAGTTAATTAAAAAATCCTTCTTTTTTTGGCAGACCGCAATAGAATTTTTTTTTCAGTATAGACTTCTTTTCACATCAAATCATTTTTTTAATTTGTAAGTAATATACTTATTGAACAGTAAATAGATCCAAATCTAAGAAATATGTATTTAGGTCGGCAGTCATATAAACGTTGATTAAAAGCAAAAAAATATATTTTTTTTTATTGTGATATTCCTTGCTATGCCTTAGAAGCTGAGAAAAACTGCCTCGCGCAAACCAGTGTGCGGCTAAGCGATCACCCACAAGATATACCACAAGAATGAAATCAAATCGATAAATGTTGCATTTTGAGACATTCGTAGTTCTATCAAATGAAATGCATTACGCATACACATTTAGTCGATTGTCCAATCTTTGGATCAACAAAAACGTGTATTAGAGTTAAGTTTAATTTTTGATTATTAGATATTATCAAAGAAACGTTGATTTGAATAACTGAATCTATTACCGAGACATAATGTCCAATGATTGAAGGAGATAAATATATATCGGATTGAAAAAAAGTTCTAATTGATTTTAATTAAAAATACATCTATTAAGTCGTTTTAACTAGATCTTTTTTCCGGATTAAAAAAATGTTTCGCAGCAATAAATAAAATATTATTTTAGTCTCCGCTGCACAATGAAAGTTGATTCAAATAAATAAATATGTTAGAAATAGAAAAAGAACGGAAAAATTGAATGAAATACATATTTGTTCCAGGGAAAGTAAATTTCCGTTGATTGAAATAATTAAATGTTGAATAGATAATATTCGTTAAGGGGAGGGAATTAGGTCAAAAAAATTGATTTTGGAAATTCAATATCATCCAAATCCTATTGCATATAAAAATGGCCAACACACTATATTGTTGGTACTCGATGAAAGGATTTTTTTACTATCGTCTGACTTGCATATGCTGTTCAATATTATCTTAAGCAAAGTTCTTACGTTTTCCATTCTGCGCATGATTCAGATCAAACTACTAGGCAGATTGAAATGGTTGACGTCTCATTTTCTTCTTCATGGAAAGATACACCGGCTAAATGGAGCAAATGTTAATAAAAGGTAATATTTTTTACGTGACATAATTATTAATAAATAAATGTTATGCTATTTTCTAAATCAGTGATTAACTTTGCTTTCAGAATGAAAAAAAATAGTTTGCTCCATTTATCCGGTGTATCTTTTCATGAAGAAGAAAATGAGACATCAACCATTCCAATCTGCCTAGTAGTTTGATCTGAATCATGCGCAGAATGGAAAACCTAAGAACTTCGCTTAAGAAAATATTGAAAATCATATGCAAGTCAGACGACAGTAAAAAATCCTTTCATCGAATACCAAAAATATAGTGCGTTGGGCATTTTTATATGCAATAGGATTTGGACGATATTGAATTTCCAAAATCAATTTTTTTTACCTGACTCCCTCCTCTTAAAATTACTAAATCTTTTTTCTGGGTGTAGAATTTCAATACTTTCATTTTTATGCGGTCCATCTAAATTCAATTTACGCATCGTTATCGTAAGTTCGATAATTACGCAAGCTCGGAAATTAAGGGGAGGGAGTCAGGTAAAAAAAATTGATTTTGGAAATTCAATATCATCGAAATCCTATTGCATATAAAAATGGCCAATGCACTATATTGTTGGTACTCGATGAAAGGATTTTTTTACTATCGTCTGACTTGCATATGCTTTTCAATATTATCTTAAGCAAAGTTCTTACGTTTTCCATTCTGCGCATGATTCAGATCAAACTACTAGGCAGATTGAAATGGTTGACGTCTCATTTTCTTCTTCATGAAAAGATACACCGGCTAAATGGAGCAAATGTTAATAAAAGGTAATATTTTTTAAGTGACATAATTATTAATAAATAAATGTTATACTATTTTCTAAATCAGTGATTAATTTTGCTTTCAGAATGAAAAAAAATAGCCTGCTCCACTTAGCCGGTGTATCTTTTCATGAAGAAGAAAATGAGACATCAACCATTCCAATCTGCCTAGTAGTTTGATCTGAATCATGCGCAGAATGGAAAACCTAAGAACTTCGCTCAAGAAAATATTGAAAATCATATGCAAGTCAGACGACAGTAAAAAATCCTTTCATCGAATACCAACAATATAGTGCGTTGGGCATTTTTATATGCAATAGGATTTGGAGGATATTGAATTTCCAAAATCAATTTTTTTTACCTGACTCCCTCCCCTTAAAATTACTAAATCTTTTTTCTGGGTGTAGAATTTCAATACTTTCATTTTTATGCGGTCCATCAAAATTCAATTTACGCATCGTTATCGTAAGTTCGATAATTACGCAAGCTGGGAAATTAAGGGGAGGGAGTCAGGTAAAAAAAATTGATTTTGGAAATTCAATATCATCGAAATCCTATTGCATATAAAAATGGCCAATGCACTATATTGTTGGTACTCGATGAAAGGATTTTTTTACTATCGTCTGGCTTGCATATGCTTTTCAATATTATCTTAAGCAAAGTTCTTAGGTTTTCCATTCTGCGCATGATTCAGATCAAACTACTAGGCAGATTAAAATGGTTGACGTCTCATTTTCTTCTTAATGAAAAGATACACCGGCTAAATGGAGCAAATGTTAATAAAAGGTAATATTTTTTACGTGACATAATTATTAATAAATAAATGTTATGCTATTTTCTAAATGAGTGATTAACTTTGCTTTCAGAATGAAAAAAAATAGTTTGCTCCATTTATCCGGTGTATCTTTTCATGAAGAAGAAAATGAGACATCAACCATTCCAATCTGCCTAGCAGTTTGATCTGAATCATGCGCAGAATGGAAAACCTAAGAACTTCGCTTAAGAAAATATTGAAAATCATATGCAAGTCAGACGACAGTAAAAAATCCTTTAATCGAATACCAACAATATAGTGCGTTGGGCATTTTTATATGCAATAGGATTTGGACGATATTGAATTTCCAAAATCAATTTTTTTTACCTGACTCCCTCCCCTTAAAATTACTAAATCTTTTTTCTGGGTGTAGAATTTCAATACTTTAATTTTTATGCGGTCCATCTAAATTCAATTTACGCATCGTTATCGTAAGTTCGATAATTACGCAAGCTGGGAAATTAAAGGTATCACCGAGACTGACGTACAGTTCATGAATGCGACATAAGAATGAAAGGGTCAGTGTGTGAGTGAGCGAGCCATTCGACGTGAATAATATACAAAGCTTGGAGACGCCAGCCAACAGTAGCGTGACTGTGAGTGTGATAACAATGCTAGCCTACTATTAGCAAGGTGTAACGCGTTCTGTTGGCTCTCGGTACGCAACCGCGCCGATCCATTGACAGAATTTGTACGCGTGACGCCAAGAGAGATCGGGAAACACTGATATCGGTACTAAATACTAAGCTTATAAAACCTCGCCGGTGATACATTGGACCGAGGCACGGATCAACATCTCTTAGTGTGTATTTTAACAGGGCGCACTCTACCGTACGACAGGCCTTTATCTATACACTGCCGTGCTTCGGATGATGTTTTCAAGTCCGACGATACCGCTGTGAACGCCTGTGGCAAGGGATTTTCGTGTACTCGTGTCTCGAGAATGCTTTTTCACTCGCGGGTTCTCGTTTGGTCATTCGCGTCGTACATATTACTCGCTCTCTCTTTCTCTCTTTCTGTTTCTCTGTCTCGCGAGTCGTACTTTCCTTACACAGCGCGTATAAACACAATTCCGAATCACCACGTTCGTTCCTGCATAAACCCACACATATACTGTCACGCCTGTGACTACACATTTCGATTATCTTCTCTCTTGTCTACATTCACGTTTTCTTCTATACGCTTATTTGTTTACGCCGAGATAAAAATCTTGAATTGTTAGTACGTGCTCGTAACAATTACCGGTCACTGGTTAATAGTTGTTGTAATTATTTCATCTTTAGGTTTTTTGTTTACACTGAGATAAAAATCTTGAATTGTTACCACGTGCTCGTAACAATTATCAGTCACTGGTTAATAGTTGTTGTAATTATTTGATATTTAATAGTAGTCAGCTAGAAGATTATGTAACTATTTAATTTGATTGGAAAAATCTATTGTTACAAACGTAGTTTCTTGGATAATCAATTAAAAGAGATAAAAATCTTGAAAATTCACTACGAGCTCTTAACAATAACTCGTTACTGGTTAATAGTTGTTGTAACTATTTGATATTTAATATTAGTCAACTAGTAGAAGATGATGTAACTGTTTAATAGTTCGAAACATCCATTGTTGTTTCAAACATAGTAGCTGGGATAAACAATTAAAAGATATGAAAATCTAGAAACATTACTACGAGCTCTTAAGGGGCGGGAGTCAGGTAAAAAAAATTGATTTTGTAAATTCAATATCATCCAAATCCTATTGCATATAAAAATGCCCAATGCACTATATTGTTGGTACTCGATGAAAGGATTTTTTACTGTCGTCTGACTTGCATATGCTTTTCAATATTATCTTAAGGAAAGTTTTTAGTTTTTCCATTCTGCGCATTATTCAGATCAAACTACTAGGCAGATTGGAATGGTTAACGTCTCATTTTCTTCTTCATGAAAAGATACACCGGCTAAATGGAGCAAACTATTTTTTTTCATTCTGAAAGCAAAGTTAATCACTGATTTAGAAAATAGCATAAAATTTATTTATTAATAATTATGTCACTTAAAAAATATTACCTTTTATTAACATTTACTCCATTTAGCCGGTGTATCCTTTCATGAAGAAGAAAATGAGACATCAACCATTCCAATCTGCCTAGTAGTTTGATCTGAATCATGCGCAGAATGGAAAACCTAAGAACTTTGCTTAAGATAATATTGAAAAGCATATGCAATGAGACGACAGTAAAAAATCCTTTCATAGAGTACCAACAATATAGTGCATTGGGCATTTCTATATGCAATAGGATTTGGATGATATTGAATTTCGAAAATCAATTTTTTTTACCTGACTCCCTCCCCTTAACAATTACTAGTAACTGGTTAATAGTTGTTGTAATTATTTGAATCTTGGCTGCGTTCCGAATGACTAGGTGTTTTGTTGTTCGATGCGCATGCGCAATGGTTTTTGCCGAGATTTACGGTGAACTTTAAGAAGTATAATAAAAGTGGAAACATAAAAAAACAATTGTTTTATTTATACTGGTACTGAAATATGAATAATTAGATTTCTTATGGATTTGCCTATTTGTAAAGAATTCAAATATTATCCTCGTCTCCTGATCGGACGACAACTATTCACCCTACTCGCGAGGTACGGCAAAAAGTTGTTGTCCGATCGTGAGGTGGGGATAAAAAATGTTAATACTTTATAAATGGCTAATCCGTGAGAAATCGAAATTCCGATACTTTGGAATTAAGAGAAACGAACAAACTGTTTCCCCTATCATCAACTTTTACTATAATTCTTAAACTTCACCGTAAATCTTGACGGAGATTATTGCGCATGCGCATCGAACAACGAAACACCTCGTCATTCGGAACGTACCCCTTAAATGGTAGTCAGCTAGAAGATAATGTAACTATAATAATAGTTAGAAAAATCTATTGTTGTTATAAATATAGTCGCTTCAGTTGTCAGGACTGCCACGATTTATCTGAGTTTTCATATTTGTGTTTACAGAACTTTTCCATCAAATCTCAATTGTTTATGGTATGAAAGCTTGTAACGTTGCTGCAACGAAATCACTTGGGCCAACCATATTCTATTTAGGCGAAGCTATTAATGTAACTGATCGAATGTTACAGCAACTAAAATATATATATATATATATATATATATATATATATTTCAGCTAAGAAGGATACCCGGTAGATGTCAGGATTTTTTTAAGTAAGCGCTGAAAGTCACAGCTGCGGATAGTAGGAATGATGTTGCTAATTAACATTCCATTCAATGATTATTTGTATTGCTTTTAACGCGAACCCGGTATTATAGACTTTTTTTCCGACATTGTTTAAACGCCCATAATCTGATTAGATCACATTTTGATTTTTCTCATCGTGATTATCCACATTGTTTCCTGCGTGTTGTAAAAATGAGCATGTGCAAAAAGCACCGTGCACTATGAATATTTCAAGTGTGTGTAAAAATAAAAGTTTGTAGATTAGATGTACCACTTACGGCCGTTTAGAGGTTTTCCATATTCATACAAAGATAAGATTAAAATCATACCAGATGGTGAGGTAAAAACTTCAGCAATATTATAGTGGAAGTGCGGCCGATGGAAATATCATGAATTCATATTATTTCGAACTTAATGAAAGAAACGTGAAATTTGTGAACATCTGTTCTTAGCACTAGTGGCCACTAATGTACTATTTTTGGTCGGCCAAGTTGCTGCTTGCTTGGGTGACTAGCTAACGCAATCAGGGACGGACATACTCGAATACGTTTGATATTCGAATACCAAAATAATGCCGAATACAAGGCTAATCGGTATTCATTTTTTGTCAGTAATACATAAAATTCGGTCCATAAAAATGAATACTGAATCCATTCGATGCGATAGGTATTCATTCAAAAAATGTATGATGAATCCATTCGATAAGTTATTTTACAGAAACTGCAACATACATGTCAAGAACTGGGTCCGCGATGATATCAGAAACAGCGACATGGATGATTCAACAGTGTCAGTAACCCCGGCAGTAGACGACCATAATTAAAATAATAATTTGATTATTATTTCTTAATAACTTATCTTTTAATGTGGGTAAATCTTTTAATTCAGAAAATCTCAATGTACCCGTTAAGGAGGTTCGCCTATTAGTCGACTTCCAACTTATTAGGCCTTTCATTTTTTTCTGGATTATTTACACCTAATACACCCGATCCCAAAAGTTTGAGAGATATTAACTCAGATATGACTCAGTAGTTGACCACTTTGACCGGAATAAAGTATTGAGTACATGGCAAAATTCAGAACAGAGACAGCAATTACCGATTTTTCATATAGGGTAGAAGTACCGGTTGTGGCCACTTTAAGAATTTTCCCATTTTCAAGTACTTGTGATTGGGACCAAATATCATAAAACTGTTTTGGACCTATACTTTTCATATCTGAGAAGAATATAATTTCAGATTTCTAGCATTAAAATCATCTGGCCACCTATGCACCGGTTTTGGTCACAGTAATGTACCGGTTTTGGCCATGCTTAAAATTAGAATAACTCAATATTCATTGCACTTGAAACATTTTTTAAGGTGTGTTTAATAAATCAAAATCGTATTCTTATGAAAGCATCCAATTCCTCTACACAAAAATGTCTTTAAAGCACAGATGCCATCTGTGAACCTAACTAACCTTTTTTGACATTCGTCTCCTTCGTTTTGTACTTTTTCGTAGCAGCTTTCTTTCTCACCAATAGTCATACATTATATTAATGTTTTACTCTTTACACTTTGATTTTTATTTTTACCAGAGTTCTTTTCGAAAGTAGATTTTCGCATTGCATAATGATGGGAATCTTCAACATGAAAGGTATTCCACCGTTTTACCTTCTTTTTTACTATACATTTCTAAGGATATATTTTTCTTAACTTTTTTTGGCTTTTTGTTTCTTCTTTACGAATTTATGAATTGATTGTGTAATAATTAACGAAAAATTAATGATTATATTATCATGGCCATATCCGGGGCAACATGCTTATTCCATGTACCAGTTGTGGCCATCGTATTTTTTATAAATGTATAGCTTTATTTCAAACTTTTAGTACATCAACATTTGCAGTGATGACTCTTAAGATTGATATGTGCAAAGCTGCATGCAATTCGCCAACTATATAATTCGAATATGTATCTAGAGCTTTCGTCAAAATCTTGTCGAATTCCGTAAGGAGTTGAGAATTTGATGAATCAGCTGATGATACTTTAATTACTGATACAGTACTTGTTGTAATGAAGACGAACGGACGTCAAAATGACGATAAATGTTTCCAAAATACACAACGTTATGAAAAATTATGATTAAATACAGGTACAGAATTAAAATAGCCACAAAAAACGTATTTAAGTGTGGGGGTGGCCACAACTGGTACAGTGGCCACAACCCGTCCTTCTACCCTATGTAGAGCCAACTTTGGACTCTGAAAAACTAGTATTAGCTCAATGAAAATTCAAGGAATATGTAAAAAATGGATAATTTAGACTTTACTGTCTATATTCAACGCTTTATCGTTACGAAGTTCAGTTCGATACCCCGGACTGAGAATAAATTGTATTTGTCTCGTAACAGCTGACACGTTCGCGGAAACGAACCTGATTTTCCTCTCAGGTTGACATATTATTTTTCTCTGATTTCCTCAGGTTGACATATTATTTTTAGTAAAAGGTGCATTGACAGTGGCGACTTTCGTACTAGTTTTGCGGGGCGAAAGCGGCTCATACGTAGCGATATCGGGAAGACAGATTCGTCCCTAGAGCGAAATTTCATTCACTTTCGTCCCTCTCTTGTAAACTCGCGGTGAAGAGTTTTCGCAGTGAACCTATGTTCAGGCTAGTTCTCAGTGGATGTTTCTTTAGACTCTAATTGGTCGGAAAAACTCCCGTCTCCCAGTTTTTGAACAGATTTCTTTATCGTAAGGTTAGTGCGTTAATTTTAGGAGTAAGGGAGGGCGAATCTCTCGCATCTGGTTGGCCGAAAGTCACCGTCTCCTACTTTCTTGGGTTTGCGTGGAGCTTCCCCTAGTCTGCGGACTACCAGAGGGCCTCACACCCCTACTATGTTACTGTTTTTCTGAATTTTCCTACTTATCGACCGTCTGCAGGGTCCTTTTTCTAATTTCCCTACTTGGTCCACCATCGACTGTAGGGCCCTTTTCCGGGACATACAGTGGTGCTCGGAGGGTTGCCTATTTTTGGGGTAAGGGTACGTCGGGACGTAACAAAAAAAATCAGATTTTTGTCTTCAATGTGGGGGCTTTGCCACCCCACACCCCACCGGAGCTTCGCCCCTGGGCCCCCGTTATAAAAAGTATCGTGTGCGACGCAGCCCTCGAGTTGCCTCACACCCCTACTATGTTACTGTTTTTCTGAATTTTCCTACTTATCGACCGTCTGCAGGGTCCTTTTCCTAATTTCCCTAATTGGTCTACCATCGACTGTAGGGCCCTTTTCCGGGACATACAGTGGTGCTCGGAGGGTTGCCTATGTTTGGGGTAAGGGTACGTCGGGACGTAACAAAAAAAAATCAGATTTTTGTCTTCAATGTGGGGGCTTTGCCACCCCACACCCCACCGGAGCTTCGCCCCTGGGCCCCCGTTACAAAAAGTATCGTGTGCGACGCAGCCCTCGAGTTGCCTCACACCCCTACTATGTTACTGTTTTTCTGAATTTTCCTACTTATCGACCGTCTGCAGGGTCCTTTTCCTAATTTCCCTAATTGGTCTACCATCGACTGTAGGGCCCTTTTCCGGGACATACAGTGGTGCTCGGAGGGTTGCCTATGTTTGGGGTAAGGGTACGTCGGGACGTAACAAAAAAAAATCAGATTTTTGTCTTCAATGTGGGGGCTTTGCCACCCCACACCCCACCGGAGCTTCGCCCCTGGGCCCCCGTTATAAAAAGTATCGTGTGCGACGCAGCCCTCGAGTTGCCTCACACCCCTACTATGTTACTGTATTTCTGAATTTTCCTACTTATCGACCGTCTGCAGGGTCCTTTTCCTAATTTCCCTACTTGGTCGACCATCGACTGTAGGGCCCTTTTCCGGGACATACAGTGGTGCTCGGAGGGTTGCCTATGTTTGGGGTAAGGGTACGTCGGGACGTAACAAAAAAAATCAGATTTTTGTCTTCAATGTGGGGGCTTTGCCACCCCATACCCCACCGGAGCTTCGCCCCTGGGCCCCCGTTACAAAAAGTATCGTGTGCGACGCAGCCCTCGAGTTGTTCCTTGTCGCACAATATACTATTAAAGATTTTACTACCAATTAGAAGTGAAAGAATGAAGATTATCAATTTATTATTTCATTCTAGAGTTTTAGTATTATCTGAGAAATGTCTTTATAGGTTTTGGAAATTATTTTCAATTTTTTGTTTATGCTCTGTGATTTTGAACTGACAACGATTGCCGAGTCGTTGAGCATCTAAGTCTTGGGAATATGCATTTTTATATTCTATAATTCAATAATTTACGAGAAATGTGGTGTATACGTAGCATTCACAATTCATGATACTAATATTGCATATAATTCGTGACAGTTGCATTGACATTTTTTTCAGTCACATTTTTGACTCACAAGTTATTGGCGAACCTCCTTAAAGGAGTTTTCTTTTTTTTTCAGTTTCGTAATATAACCCGATCGTAAACAATAGGATATCGGGATCGTGACTCTAAAGATGTCAGAAACTAGGCCGTTTACCTTATGACCGCTTTTTTCTGTTAAAAGCTTAGTCCTTTTTTGGTTGTGCAAACCGAAAAAGGTCTGAACTATTTTTTAAAAATAATTGTCAACTGTGGTGCAATTAACTAAACGAATCTAATCTCATCTTTTGATTTCATATTCGAACTTATTTGGTAGTTTGGTACATATTTGATCGCGGATAACAATTAAAATTTGTTATGACATTGGTGGGACTGGAACCTGGGAATACGAATCTATTGCGAGTGAATATATAAAGATTAAAATAATCGATTTCGATGAAAATTTATTAAACGTGTTTTTATTTTAATAACTCCAGATGCGATCATGTAAATGTCTAAGATTGTTTCACGTTTAAACTTTCCTTAGGCTTTAAATAGACAATAAAAATATATATTTACAAAGATGGGAATAGTCTTGTGGTTTGATGATGACCTAAAAAATTTAAACCTTTTTCCGCGATTAAATCGTATCAAACTGACTAATAAGTTAAAATATGAAAATAAAAATGATTATTTTTCCCATCCAAATTTCGACCAATGGAATTGCACCATTCGACGTCACGTGGGGCAAGCTACACGGTATTATGCTGATTATTTTTTCAACTCCAATTTCGACCAATCAGAGCGCGGTATTCAACATCACGTGGTACAGCTAGGGTAAAATTATATCGATAATTTTTCGAAAATTTCCCGGCTCGGTTGCTAAGCGATAAACAATAATTTTTTTGACACTTGTAACCTCTGCGAATCTTTAAAACGTCAAGGTACTATTAACGGTCGTCAATATGAGTGAGTCAAAAAAGCGATTTGGTGATGAATCGCTTCAGAACATCGCTAAAAAAATAAAACAAAATGTCCCGGCAAATACAGAAAAGAGTAAAAAATCGATTTGGGCGCAATTCACTGCATTTTGTGCAGAGAGAAAATATGTGTTGGATGCAACATAGGTTTTTGTTCTGATTATGAAATTTCCTTGTCAGAATGATAATTTTTGTCTCATGGTGCAATTCCATTTGTCGCAATTTGAATAGAAAAAATAATCCCCCGAATACCACTCGAGCTTCGAAATTAATCTGATATTTCCCTCCAGGTTCCCTGCAAACAAATAAACTCGTCAAGTTTTCCAGAAAAATCACTCGCGATACGCGCTCCTGATTTTTTAACCTGGAAAACTTGACTCGTTCATTTGTTTGCAACGAACCTGTCGGGAAATATCCGATAATTTCAAAGCTCTTGTGATATTACAAGTGATAATTTTTTGATAATTTTGCGTGTTGGTTATATATATAAAACAAAAAAATCATCTAGCCGCGTCAACCATCTGTCAAACTGACAGATTGAATTTTGTTGTGGCAGTCAAAGGATTTTTATTTGATATGAGTAGGTTTGGAGTTGAATCCTTGCAAACTATTGATGAAAAAGTAAAGGGAAATGTCCCTGTTAATACGATTAAATCGAAAACCTCAGTTTGGAATCAATATACAAATGTCTATAACAATTGTGTATTTAACTGCAATACTTTAAACATGAATTAAAAGGTTTTTGTTCTGATTATGAAATTTCCTTCTCAGAATGATAATTTTTGTCTCATGGTGCAATTCCATTTGTCGCAATTTGAATAGAAAAAAGAATCCCCCGAATACCACTCGAGCTTCGAAATTAATCTGATATTTCCCTCCAGGTTCCCTGCAAACAAATAAACTCGTCAAGTTTTCCAGAAAAATCACTCGCGATACGCGCTCCTGATTTTTTAACCTGGAAAACTTGACTCGTTCATTTGTTTGCAACGAACCTGTTGGGAAATATCCGATAATTTCAAAGCTCTTGTGATATTACAAGTGATAATTTTTTGATAATTTTGCGTGTTGGTTATATATATAAAACAAAAAAATCATTTAGCCGCGTCAACCATCTGTCAAACTGACAGATTGAATTTTGTTGTGGCAGTCAAAGGATTTTTATTTGATATGAGTAGGTTTGGAGTTGAATCCTTGCAAACTATTGATGAAAAAGTAAAGGGAAATGTCCCTGTTAATACGATTAAATCGAAAACCTCAGTCTGGAATCAATATACAAATGTCTATAACAATTGTGTATTTAACTGCAATACTTTAAACATGAATTAAAAGGTTTTTGTTCTGATTATGAAATTTCCTTGTCAGAACGATAATTTTTGTCTCATGGTGCAATTCCATTTGTCGCAATTTGAATAGAAAAAATAATCCCCCGAATACCACTCGAGCTTCGAAATTAATCTGATATTTCCCTCCAGGTTCCCTGCAAACAAATAAACTCGTCAAGTTTTCCAGAAAAATCACTTGCGATACGCGCTCCTGATTTTTTAACCTGGAAAACTTGACTCGTTCATTTGTTTGCAACGAACCTGTCGGGAAATATCCGATAATTTCAAAGCTCGAGTGATATTACAAGTGATAATTTTTTGATAATTTTGCGTGTTGGTTATATATATAAAACAAAAAAATCATTTAGCCGCGTCAACCATCTGTCAAACTGACAGATTGAATTTTGTTGTGGCAGTCAAAGGATTTTTATTTGATATGAGTAGGTTTGGAGTTGAACCCTTGCAAACTATTGATGAAAAAGTAAAGGGAAATGTCCCTGTTAATACGATTAAATCGAAAACCTCAGTCTGGAATCAATATACAAATGTCTATAACAATTGTGTATTTAACTGCAATACTTTAAACATGAATTAAAAGGTTTTTGTTCTGATTATGAAATTTCCTTGTCAGAATGATAATTTTTGTCTCATGGTGCAATTCCATTTGTCGCAATTTGAATAGAAAAAATAATCCCCCGAATACCACTCGAGCTTCGAACTTAATCTGATATTTCCCTCCAGGTTCCCTGCAAACAAATAAACTCGTCAAGTTTTCCAGAAAAATCACTCGCGCTACGCGCTCCTGATTTTTTAACCTGGAAAACTTGACTCGTTCATTTGTTTGCAACGAACCTGTCAGGAAATATCCGATAATTTCAAAGCTCTTGTGATATTACAAGTGAAAATAAAGTCGTTTAGTTAAACGCAACAAAGTTTAAATTAATATTTTACTAACAAAAAATTTCGGTGGTTTTTTTGGTTTTTGCAATCAGAAGCGGATCCCAAGGATTAACAGAAGCGGTCGCACAACTTGCTAGGGAGTATATACGAATAGTTCGATTTGAAGTGTGCTCAATCGAACGATGTAAGAAATAGGGACGGTCCCTTTTCCTTGCTTCAACTTGACTTTCGAAAGTTGAATAAAAAAAAAAGATCGAGAAGTCTCCCGCTATGCGTTAGTTGCGTGCACTCAGAAGACCCGCGCCTGCGTGTCTCTGTCATGTCTCCCTGCATATCTCGGCTCCTATTTCGCCTCTTCGTCGAAATAACGTGCACGCGGCAACGTGTTGCGCGCCTAAAGTCGATGCGGACGTGCCGAGCGGCCACGTCCCACTCAATGTAGTAACCTAACCATAGGACGATGGGGCCAAATGTCACAAATACCGATAGTTCGTTTCTAACCCTCCGTGAGTTACGAGTAGACCGGGCCTGTACAACCCTGCGCCACATTTTCACGTGCTGCTGCCCGACTCATACTCAGAATATCGTTTGATGCTCCAGCAATTTGTACTGTAAGTAACAATACCATCTATACAAAGCTCGACTTTAATATTTTTTAAATAGTTAATAATCTATGTGAATAAAGGGTTCTGATCAGTTCTGCCAATGTGCGAGTATTTACCCGATTTTCGGGTGTTTGAGGCCCACTGAGAGAAAGCATATCGTTGATTTTCACGATTTCACATGATAAAACGAATATAGGACGGCTTGCATGGTTTTATGGTTGAAGCGATGATAATATGGTTGAATAAACGATACTTGCAAGATTATTGGAAATAAACGTTGAAATCGTATATGCAACGAAACAGCATATGAAGCATTCTCTGTCAATTCAGCCACTTTTTTTTCGACCCTCTCCGATTCGCCCTGTAATTGATTATATGAATCTACCCCTAAAAGACACTCTATGTGAATTTTTTCAGATTTTTAAAAATAATTTTTCAGAAAATTGCTTTTTTATTCAAGTGTAAATATCTTAGAATTTTAAAGTTACTGAAAAAAAATGTCTGCACATAAAAGTTGTCGTTTATTGTTAGCTTTCGAGCGGAATATTCCAAATAATTGTTACGTTCCTGTGAGTATGATTTTTTTCCGAAAAATGGAGGAATTATTTTTTAATTAAAAAAAGGATATTTTTTTTTACTGAAAAAATTACAGAGTATTGCTACATGACTGTTGATATTACAAAAAAATCGCCAGAGTGGCACCGATCGATCTTCTGGTATTAAAAAATGGATTTGTGTGAAAGTTCCGAAAAACAGGGGCATTATTATTTTTTTGATAAAAAAAAGGTTACTTTTTTGGCTAATAAAATTACAGAGTATTCTTGCATGACTGTAGATATTGCAAAAAAATCATCAGAGTGGTACGGATCGAGCTTACGGTATTAAAAAAAATTATTTGTGTGGAAGTTTCGAAAAACGGGGGATTATTTTTTTTTTATACCGGAAGCTCGATCCGTACCACTCTGATGATTTTTTTGCAATATCTACAGTCATGCAAGTATACTCTGTAATTTTATTAGCCAAAAAAGTAACCTTTTTTTTATCAAAAAAATAATAATGCCCCCGTTTTTCGGAACTTTCACACAAATGCATTTTTTTATACCAGAAGCTCGATCGGTGCCACTCTGGCGATTTTTTTGTGATATCAACAGTCATGTAGCAATACTCTGTAATTTTTTCAGTAAAAAAAAATATCCTTTTTTTAATTAAAAAATAATTCCTCCATTTTTCGGGAAAAAATCATACTCACAGGAACGTAACAATTATTTGGAATATTCCGCTCGAAAGCTAACAATAAACGACAACTTTTATGTGCTGACATTTCTTTTCAGTAACTTCAAAATTCTGAGATATTTGCACTTGAATACAAAAGCCATTTTCTAAAGAATTATTTTTTAAAATCTGAAAAAATTCGCATAGAGTGTTTTTTAGTGGTACATTCATACAACCAATTACAGGACAAATCGGCGAGGGTCGAAAAAAAAGTGGCTGAATTGACAGAGAATGCTACATATTTGAAACTATTGGAATAGTTTTTGAAACTATTATCATTTTGATGATTGCTACTATAATTATATTTGCTATAACCATAAAATAGGGGTGTAGGAGTGTTCATGAACATCAGTTTGATTTGCCTTCCTGGCATAAATACCTTAAGAAAAAATAAAAAAATTGATTCAAATAAACCCATCAGATCCGTTTCTTCGAGTGAATTCGAGAGTATAGACGGTGCAGAAAAAATAAAGGTTAGTTCTGTTGTGACAAGCGTATAGTTATTAATTATTGTTCATCGACCTATGGTCATTTAAGGTCTATAGTATTTACATTGGGTTCAGTGGCGATCTGCCTTGGAGCCAGAAAACAAGTTAAGTGGTCAGAAGGCTATGCGTGACGTCCATATTGAGTGATATGTGCTAAATTGGTTGCTCTAATTGTAATTCACAAAATGCTTTGATTAAATAGAAGCAATAAATCAAGACAATACATATGCAATATCAATCGTCTATGATGACTACAAGGGATTAAATGACAAATTGTAGCCTTCTAAACTCAGGGACTTAACTTACCATTCATATAAAGATATTTTTTAAATACTTTTATCTCATATTGAATATAGTTTATTCAGCATACAAAATATTTATTATTCGTTGTAGAACAATAATAATTCTGCAATTACAATTGCTGTGAATATTATTATTTATGCTCAGTCATTAATCATAATCGCGCTTATAAGAAAAGGCTTACGAAAAAGGTAAAAAAAAGTTGACATGCTAGCGGTATCGAACACGTCTTATACTACACTGTTAAGAAAGATTGTAAATTAACTGTGACAACTAGTATGAAATTGACAATACTAGTGTGTGAAATAATGATTAGTATAACATTCACTGCAAAATTAACAATAGTAGAGTAAATTTATGTACGTGAAGATCAATTTTTAAAATATGGTTATGAAAATTACAAAAAAATTCGGCAATTACATGACCAAAATTGTAACATTTTAGTTAAATTCCTAATATTAGTCGATCGATTTGTAACTTCATATGGAGGACTTTTACATCTGTATAACAATTACAAGTTCATCGTCACTAAATTGTTCAAGACGTATATTAATTTTTATGCATCTTGGGAATAAAAATAGTGAATCCGGATAATAAATTTTCAGTCCACCACGACTGTAATTTCAGAAATTCGAATTTTGTTTTCATTGTAAATGGATTTTATTTTATCAAACGACATGAAAAGAAAAAATAGTGCATGCAAATTACTAGTATTTTGTAACAGTAAATTCCCGAATTTTTCGAGTCTTTTTCAGTATTGTTACTTCAAATATCTAATAGAAATGGACAATAAATTTATGGTACCAGTTGTGAATAAAAACTTCCCGTCCGTTACTGCAATCTTTATGCAAAATTTTTGAAAAATAAAATTTTATTAAATATGCAAAAAATTGAATAAATTTTTTTACATATTTCTAAATCTAAATATTTTT
Source organism: Ephialtes manifestator (assembly GCA_963970395.1). Taxonomy (NCBI): domain Eukaryota; kingdom Metazoa; phylum Arthropoda; class Insecta; order Hymenoptera; family Ichneumonidae; genus Ephialtes; species Ephialtes manifestator. The sequence goes on from OZ019971.1 coordinate 1,739,338, forward strand.
AATCGTGTTAAAACTATTTAGAGTACATTTCCATTATATTTCCATTTCAATAAAACAAGCTCTTTATCAGCAGCTGATATATTAAATTTGATATGCAAGTAAACTTTAAGTATTTCCTACTAAATCCTATGAAAGTAGGAAATGAAATAAAAAAATTTAATGTTTTGCCACAATCTTGTATTAAAAGTAAACATTTTTAACAGAGCAGCATCTCATAAACAAAATAGGGGGATCGTAAACATTTCAGACTTAAGCCGAGGTCCGTTTAATTTTATTCATCCAGAGATTGGCCCTTCTTTATTTTATAGCGTTTATGTTCACGTTTAGCCCACCTCGTTTTCACATTTCCGACGTCTACGTAATGGCACAAGACTCTAAACCGAGCTCGTCGTGTGGTAACGCCAGATTTAGGAAAATAAACATTCAAAGACACGAAGAAATAACGAAACCAAGAGCACGATAATTCAGCTATAATTCAGAAATCCGTGTGGGGGATTAGTTTTTCAACTTCGCTTTTGGTTAATTAAGAAGAAAAAATTCCATTGCGCGATACCGTTTACGGAAACAAAGATATGGCAAAATAAAAAGAAAGATTTCGCAAACCACTGAAAGTAATATTATTTCGCGGATATGCGTAGATTCGTCACTGTTGCAATTGTATTACATTATGTTCTCTTTGTACATAAGGTAAACGGCCCAGTTCCTGACACTGCCGCACTTTCTGACACCGACGGTACGTTTATATCTGTAGTAAATAAAGTTTTCGTGAAATATAAAAAAAATTTATAGGCAAGTTGAAGAGCATTTCTTACTGCTGAATATTGTCGAGATACGAATGTTTTTTATAAAATATTTCATATCGAAATTCAAGAGTGAGAGTTGCGGCTGACATTTCAGTGGCTTCCGAGCGACATTCGTAGTTGAAAGGCGCTAGCTCAAGCACATGTGCAATTTCGGATTTGTATTGGGCCGTTTACCTTAAGGGGTTAGGCCACTCTAGAGGGCCACAAAAAAGGCTTTTTTTGGGAATTCTTTTCAGAAAAACTATTAGAGACATCGATTTTTTGAGAAAGGGTATTTATTGTACATATCATTAACTGTATATAGTAATTTTTTCATAGTAATTAATTAAAAAATGACGGCTGTACAGCGTTGTTGCGATGACATCTCTTTTTTTTTGGAATCCACGGCCGGACACACAGCTTCTGTAATTTTTGAATTATGATGAGTTTTTTTGACGGTTTTCACTTATACATAACAGTAGCTAGAGAAGTACGTAGGATTTTTTCGATACAGACATTTTTGACAAAATGGCGAGCATCTAAAGTGAAAGTTAAAAAATTTGGCCTAAAAATCGTTCGAAAATTATCAACAATAAAAAAACTATGCAACTTAAAAAAAAATCCTACGTACTTCTGTGGATAATGTATTTTTGAAGATATATCCAAAATTTCAAATAAATCGGTGGTAAACTTTTTGAGTTATGTTTCCGGCCAACTTGAAATGAGCAGTTTTGAGATAAATGCGTTTATTTGCCGTATACCTGCTTTGACCCTTCTCAGTACCTTTACCGAGGCGCACACAAGAGAAGTTACCTGCTAACCGGGCGGCCTCCCATTAAAATTCGAAAATGGGGCATTTACAAATTTTTGCCTGCAATAATCTTTTGGGGCATCATACTAGAATCCCTAATTAGTCATTTCCAAGGAGAAAAAAAAATCGATTTTTCGAAAATTCTAGAGTAGCCTAACCCCTTAATTCAATTGGTGAGGAACGAGTTGACGCGTACGCGCGTTTTATCTGTTCGAAAACGACGTCGCCCGGATTTCACCGACTGTAATTTTTTTCGGCGATGACGTTTAGAGCGACACGTACGAGTTACGTGTATTACTTTTATGGAGACGGGCGGAGGGCCTTGTTATGCACGAATAGAGAACTAAGAACGAGCCCGGGTTCCTCACGATAGACTAGGAATGTAAATGAACGCGATTGAACCGACGAGCACGATTTAGAGCGACCGAGAAAAGAGCCGAGGTACTATTCTACTAGGAGCCCGTAACTATATATCATCGTTGGGTCGGCTGGCGCCGCTTCGAGACAGCTTTTCGGTTCTTTTCCCATTGTTGCGGCTTAGTGTAGCGGTAATCCTCTCAGGATCTTATTCCTTGAAGCATCTCTAATCGACGCGGTGACTGATTGTTGGAAAAGATGTGGGTGAAGGTCTTTTCGAGCACCTGCTCTTCATTTACACACCGAGAGAAAAAGTTTCATTGATTCACGAGAATCTTCGCCAATCGAATGAAATACTTGAGTTTCAATACTATCTTTTCTTAGAATGATCTCAAACTCAATGAAAAATGGTGACATTGAATCGAAGAAACATTTATTTAAACCAATGAATCTATTTTATTGATTTTAAAGAAATCGTCTTTGATTCAACGAAACGTTGTTCTTTAACTTCAAAGAAATGTGTATTTTAGCCAAGTATGTTCTTTTCATTGACTTCACTTAAGGTAGTCTGTTCACATTAGCTAGTCAAATCAGTGCTAAATTTTTAATCGCGTTTCTACACATTTTGGTAGTTTTGCCGACTGTTCTGCAGAGTAGCTTGCTGATCAGCATTAGTTCTTAATATATAAATCCATCCACGAATTGACTTGGACTCTCTCCGAGTTGTAAGTTCCGATTACGCTTTTATGGCGACGATGTTTGCTTGGCATTCCAAATTAATGTGGTGCAATTATTTTCGTTTGATAAATTGAATAATGTCGAGTAATTTGTATAAATAGAACTTTAATGAATAACAGAAAAATACATAACAAACACGATTTTACAAACACAATACACGACTTAGACTTGACAAATATTAATTGACAATTGTTTCTCTGCTCGGTGTTGTGCAGAGAGATCTTTACTCGACGACTTGTCCATGAAGAGTGATTTTGAAAAAGAGTCGAAGGCGCTCGCGAAGCTAATTTCTTCGTTGGTGGATTTTTGGTGAAATTTTTTGGTGAAATTGAAAAATGCTATTGGCTGTATTATTTGGAGAAGGGAATTTCGTATGAAAAATATCTACGGTTTAAACTACCCTTGCTTACCCTTAACCCGCATATCTGCGCGTTAAGGTAATAATAAAGAAAACCTTTCGTGAGCGTCCTAGCGAGTACGTTTCAAAACATTTGGTGACCAGCCGTGGCTAAGTAATAAAACATTTGGCGGCCGGCTGCACTTCGGTACGACTCGCCGATGACTACTTTACCTGGGTGGAGTAAAGGACTTATTTTTTTGTTGCGTATAAAATAAAATACTCTATTTTCATCTTTTTTAAATTTCGCTGTGGACTTATTTCAAACTATCCATGACACAACAAAATTGTTCAGGGATAAAATGAAGGATTTCACGTATACTTTTTGATAAAAATGTTTCTAAATTAGCCTAGATACACTTTCAATTACTTTTTGGCAATACATTTTGGCATACCATTTTTTTCGTTGGGAAGGAACATTTTGAGTTTGCTCAAAATTTGACAGAATTTCCGTTATTATGTCCACTAACTACACCAAAATTTGTACGATGATCAATTCATACCTTCATAATGTGAACATGTGAATTATGTATGATTCAGCAAATAACCGAACCGTACATTGTGAAAAGATATCAATTTGCCATCGTGTTGATTTTTTTCGTCGTTTTTTAACATTATGACGAAAATTCTGTAAAATTTTAAGTAAAATAAAAATGGTCTCTCGCAACGAAAAAAAGATGATACGGCATTATTTTGCCAAAAAAGGATGCGAAGTAGAACCTTGCACATTGCTTCCTCATTATTTTTCGCGTTTTACAAAGCTTCTTCTATGAGGAAGCCAAAAATTGAATAACATACTGCCTCATAGAGGTAGCTTTGTAAATCGCGAAAAATAATGAGGAAGCAATGTGCAAGATTCTACATTGCATCCTTGTTTTAATTAGATAAATATACATGTTGTGGATTCGCTTTTTCTATTTCGTTATTACGTTATTTCGTGATTATTAGAGCGTTTCCGAAAGTGAATGTGATAATGTATATTTTTTAAAATAATTCAACATTCCATAAAATCAAAAATTTCATACCGTTCGTCACTAAATTATACATATATAATGGCTGAATATTGTTTCATTTATATACAAAATTTGAGCTCGCTATCTTAAGTTTTGCAAAAGTTACAATAGAGCGATAATGTCAATTTTTTGAAAAATTCAAAACATCATAAAATTTTAACGGTTCAAACGATCTTAACCAAATTCAATAGCGATCACCGGCGTATGAAAGCTCACATTCATACCAATTTTAAGATCAATATCTTGGAAATTTAAAGAGTTATCGCGTAAACAGACATTTTTCGAAAAATTAAAAAACGCGTAATAATTTAACGATAAAGTGGATTTTAACAAAAATGTATGAACGATGAGGCTTGATCCCTCTATCTATGGTCAAAATTTCAGCTTGATATCTCAAGGCATTCCCGAATTATGAAGGTTTACATTTTTCGATCGTGTAACATACACACATACACACACACACACATACAGACATTTTTTCTAAATCACTTTTCTCGACGTTTTGGCCCATTCTGAGTGTGCTGACATGAAAATCTCGAAAAAAAAATTTTTCATGAAAACAAAGCTTCCTCTATGAGGAAGCAAAATGCCCGAAAATTTATCTAGGTTAATTTGGAAACATTTTTATCAAAAAGTGTACGCGAAACCCTATATTTCATCCCGGAACAATTTTATTGTGTCATAGATAGTTTTAAATCGGCAGCGAAACGAAAAAAATAAAAAACAAAAAAGCGTATTTTATTGTGGAAGAAATATGAGGTTGAAAAATCTGAAATAATTCGTGTATATTCGGGGAACTCTAAGTACTCTGGAAAAAAATTATGAACCTACTCTACGAACATTGAAAATCAGCGCTTCATATGGAATGCCTCATAGTATATAAATGAGTATCTCATGCGACGCTCCATATGTTTTTGTAAGATTTTTGGAGATTTATTCGGACAAATAATCGTATGTTATTGGTCCGAATATGTATTTATAAGATTTCCCTTATCTATTCGTACGAATAATCCTATGTTATTCGTAAGATCTTTCACAGTCGGATTTTATTTGGAATTGGGTTGTATAATGTTGAGGTCTTGTAAGAATGCAGTAAAACTTGCTTAGTACGATCATCTTTGTCTTTGTGAACGCACAATCCGCGTTCACAAAGACGAGTGGAAAAATAACAAATCGTGTTAATTGCTGGATAAGAAACAGCTTGTATGATTATTCGTCCGATTTTCGGACAAGGAGACACTTCGTTTTGTATATATAATATAATTGATTAAAAAATAAGAAAGTCATATTTGTAATTTTGTATTGCTATGCCTACATTGGACAAATATATAATATAAATTTATTTGTATTAAACATTTATCAATTATTCCATAACAATTGCAATTGAAATGTAATTACTCAATATTGGCGTATTTGGAAAAATACGTTTTTTTTTTTCGATGAAATCTGCTTTCACGTATATATTTTCGATTTCGTAAAGATACCATCATAATTACTATATCATAAATATTGGGTCAGGTATCACTTGGTTTGTAATATCAAGACTATATCGCGGTAGAAAGTAAAGCATTCGACGTGAAAAATGAATAAAAAGATTGCGAAATTGGGGCCACGCTTGTCATGTACAAAAAATCTATTGTTCTCTCTCAATTTCACGATCGTTAATTTTGAATTGCTGAGTCGATCGTTTACTGCCTTATAGATATAAAAATAGAAAATGATACGATTTACATAATTTTCATGGGCTTCAATACTATAATTTTATGGAATTTCGAAAATTTTGTTATTTTTTAATGTTTAGATACAGATATATTCGAACAAGTGCAGAAAAATGTACGAGAGGCTTTCGAAATCGCAGTAACAGACTTTCAGAATAACCTTGACAAATTAAAATTCTACCTTTTATAGCGTCTTTTTTATGACCGCAGTTGGTCCCCAGCTTCGGGAAGAGAAGTGCGCCGAATCCCATTACGCTTACGTAAGCTGTACCGTGTATCGCGCGCTGATCGTATAGCATACAGAGGTATATTAGTAATGTTGTGCACAACGATATTCCGTAGATATTTCTGAAATATTCAAGGTAAAATGGATTATGCGCAGCTCATCATAGCAACGATGTTGTAGGTACAACACTGTATGAGTGAAACCAGTGAGAATTTTTCAAAAGCTTTTCCACCCAAGTCAAAAAATTATATAAAGAGTATATAAAAAATTTATATAATTTTAAACATAGAATTGTATATATATATTCTACATACGTTCTATATAACATTTTTCCATAAACCCAACTTTGCAGTTGGTCTTATATATTAATTACATATATATTGTATATAAGGGTCATTCCATACCAAATGCGCCACTCAAATTTAGCATGGTTGCAAAAAGTGTTCATAATTTTTTCAAAAGTTGTTTAGAGTATCACGAACATCCATAAATTATTCCAGAATTTTAGCACCTATGGTTTGCCCAAAATTCAATAACGATTTTTATTTTAATTTTTTTTTCAATTCGCTGTATATTTAAAATTACCGAACGTACAAAAAAATTGTTCCTCTATTAAATTTAAGTTTCTGAATGTACTTTATAATGAAAACTTTTCCATAGGCAAACAAACAAAAATTCCACCATTTTTTGACAAAATAAAGTAACAATATTTTTTTTTTCGTTGAGACGGACTATTCTGATTTTTCTCAAAATTTTACAGAATTTACATTATTATACTTATAAACTACAGAAAAATTGGCGTGATGGCAAATGAATGACCCACTTGGTATGGAATGACCCATAGAGTTTATACAGATTTTATATGTCCAATACCATATGTCGAACTATATATCATTTTTTTACTTGGGTAACAAATTTGATGGTTCAATTAACGGTTCAAAAAGATAATACACAGATATACATAAATGTCCACCAAAGTGTTTTTGATATCCAATTTTATATTTAAAAAAGACCATAATTCCAGTCCGATTATGGCGAGCAATATCTCATTTTGTATATTGAAAGATGCGTCATTGATTGACGATATTCCGTAGATATTTCTGAAATATTCAAGGTAAAATGGATTATGCGCAGCTCATCATAGCAACGATGTTGTAGGTACAACACTGTATGAGTGAAACCAGTGAGAATTTTTCAAAAGCTTTTCCACCCAAGTCAAAAAATTATATAAAGAGTATATAAAAAATTTATATAATTTTAAACATAGAATTGTATATATATATTCTACATACGTTCTATATAACATTTTTACATAAACCCAACTTTGCAGTTGGTCTTATATATTAATTACATATATATTGTATATAAGGGTCATTCCATACCAAATGCGCCACTCAAATTTAGCATGGTTGCAAAAAGTGTTCATAATTTTTTCAAAAGTTGTTTAGAGTATCACGAACATCCATAAATTATTCCAGAATTTTAGCACCTATGGTTTGCCCAAAATTTAATAACGATTTTTATTTTAATTTTTTTTCAATTCGCTGTATATTTAAAATTACCGAACGTACAAAAAAATTGTTCCTCTATTAAATTTAAGTTTCTGAATGTACTTTATAATGAAAAATTTTCCATAGGGAAAAAAACAAAAATTCCACCATTTTTTGACAAAATAAAGTAACAATATTTTTTTTCGTTGAGACGGACTATTCGGATTTTTCTCAAAATTTTACAGAATTTACATTATTATACTTATAAACTACAGAAAAATTGGCGTGATGGCAAATGAATGGCCCACTTGGTACGGAATGACCCATAGAGTTTATACAGATTTTATATGTCCAATACCATATGTCGAACTATATATCATTTTTTTACTTGGGTAACAAATTTAATGGTTCAATTAATGGTTCAAAAAGAAAATACACTGATATACGTAAATGTCGGCCGCGTTTTTGATATCCCATTTTATATTTAAAAAAGACCATAATTCCAGTCCGATTATGGCGAGCAATATCTCATTTTGTATATTGAAAGATGCGTCATTGGTTGACCGGAGACAGTTTTTTATAAAATTCTTTGTAAGAAAATGACAACCGTTAGTTTATTTAACTTGACCTAACACAAGACGTACACATACTTGTAACTTTTGACTAACTAATACGAATAAAGAATCCGATCAATCAATAAAACATGATTCAATAAACAAAATAAACTATTGCATTCGGATCTATATTATGATTTTTTTTAAATATAAAGCTTGATGACAAAAGTCTCAGGTCGAGCATTTTATATATATCAGTGTATTTTCCTTTTTTCAAACCGTGTCTGTGGGGAAATTAAAAACCCATTACGATGTGCAAGCCACTTTTCAGAACAGTCGGAAGAATCACAAAACGTTGTAGAAAAGCAATTAAAAATTCATCACTGATTTAACTAGCTCATTATAGAACGACTAGCTTAATTTATTTCGTATATCTTTCTTGAAACTACATTAGAAATGAGGTCAATAGCTGCCTGACTATATTGACCACTTACGAATTTTGCTGGGTAATGCCCAAATCATTCGATCAAGCACACACAACACTTAACATACAGCCGAAATTTGAGAGTTCAAGAAATAGAAAACAGCAAAATATAAGGCGTTCTAACTGGTTTACTTAAGTGATAAATGCTAGTTTGATTGATTAACTGATTCTCAACGTTTAGGCCTTAAACTGAGTTAAGAGTTAAGAGAGTTTACAATCCTCTAAAATTATGAAGTTGAAACGGGCAGACGGATTTTACGGACGCCACATGCTGTTGTTATAGCATTACGTCTGCGAGATTCTGCCTGTCAATTTGGGCGTGATGGTCGGCCGAGTAAATTACTTATTCTTCAAAACTCATTGTGCTTTCTTTAAACGGCTCGAGCCTGTCTCCGCCTTTGCTTTCGTAGCCGACTTAACCCCGTACTGTGTCTCCGCATTCGTTTTAACATATCGACGGCTCCTAATGAAACTTGAGTAACTCACGGAAATTATTCAAACTGAGGTATCTCAGAGTTCAATTCCAAACTGACTCTTCTCACGATTCGGAAACAAACTAACTTATCTCAATTAATAATAATATTTGAGATACGTTAGTTTGTTTCTGGATTCTGAGATAAGTCAGTTTGGAATTGAATGCTGAGATACCTCAGTTTGAATAATTTCCGTGAGTTACTTAAGTTTCAATAGAAACCGTCGATATAGGGAAATTACGTAAAACCCATGCCGATTCAGGCGAACATATTAACAAAATCTTCGGCCCATTGTGAAAGATAATTCTTTCAATTGATAATTAATTATCAAATTGATTATACTGAATATTTACCGCCGTTGCTTACTCGCCCGGGAAAAACGGTTCATATATAATCATATATAATTGTATATAATTTCATGTATAGTTGTATATAATTATATATAATTGTATATAACGTAATATATCATTGTATATGCAAACATATATGAGCATATATGAGTTTATATGTACATATACAGTGGTATACATGATCATATATAATACCAAAACCGCCAGCTTGCGATGTCATATATGAACAGATATGATCATATATAGTTATATACAATTATATATCGCCCATTTTTAGCGCATATATGATTGTATGTGGATCCATATACAAATGTATATGAGCGTATATAACTTTATATGTATATATACATTGGCATATATGACCCTATATATGACCATATATAACACCAAAACTGCCTGAAAGTAAGAAGTGAGAAAGTAGTAGAGTGTGAACTACAGTTTCATGATTCGCCTTAACGTTCCTAAAAATAAACTTACCGTGCTTAATAATAATACTTTGCGTTCCTATCAGATTATAGTCTGTTGCTGATCTCTATAAATGTATATCCATTCATAATACATGGATATCCAACTTTACGAAAATATGTATTATTAAGGTAATAAAAATATGAGTATTAAGGATTCAATAATTTGTGTTAGTCTACATGTTACTAAATCTATATGAAATGAAATCGACGGACGATTTATATAATTATGGGCACGATTATATATGTACAATTACATTGTAACAATTGTATATGATCATATATAATCATGACTGACCTTATATGCTTCAGAAGATTATATCTATTTAGGCATCGTCTTATATAATCACATATAACTATATATGATTGTATATGCTCAGATACAATTATACACAATTATATTTTCTCATATAGGATCATGTATACCCAGATACAATTATATATGATCATGCATAGTCATATATGATCATGCATGATCATATAGAGACAAAATTCATATACAATCATATATGAGCAGTTTATATATGATTATATATGATTATATATGAATCGTTTTTCCCGGGCGATACTGCCGTGTTTCATAGCTGTCTGGCCATCCCTGGCTACTATTGGCCGACAGTATACGGCCGATATACAACTACCAGTACTGGGCTAAAGTTATCATCCAACAATCGTACCAGCAATGGGCCAGTACCGAATGCCATTCCCGAGTAATTACCTGGTAGCTAAGACCTGGACAATGGCAGCCATTACCTGGACAATCACCGCCATTACCGGGACAATGACAGCCATTATCGAGGCAATGACAGCCATTTCCATACAATGGCGGCCATTACCGGGACAATGGCGGCCATTATCGGGACAATGACAGCCATTTCCATACAATGGCGGCCGTTACCGGGACAATGGCGGCCATTATCGGGACAATTGCAGCCATTTCCGGGACAGTGGCAGACATTACCGGGACAATGGCGGCCATTATCGGGACAATGACAGCCATTTCCATACAATGGCGGCCGTTACCGGGACAATGGCGGCCATTATCGGGACAATTGCAGCCATTTCCGGGACAGTGGCAGACATTACCAGGACAATGGCAGCCATTTCCGGGACAATGGCATCGATTACCGGGACAATGACATCGATTACCGGGACAATGGCAGCCATTTCCATACAATGGCTGGACAATCACCGCCATTACCGGGACAATGGCGGCCATTATCGGGACAATGACAGCCATTTCCATACAATGGCGGCCATTACCGGGACAATGGCGGCCATGATCGGGACAATTGCAGCCATTTCCGGGACAGTGGCAGAGATTACCAGGACAATGGCAGCCATTTCCGGGACAATAGCATCGATTACCGGGACAATGACATCGATTACCGGGACAATGGCAGCTATTTCCATACAATGACGACCATTAGCGGGACAATGGCGGCCATTTTCGGGACAATTGCAGCCATTTCCGGGACAGTGGCAGACATTACCAGGACAATGGCAGCCATTTCCGGGACAATGGCAGCCATTTCCGGGACAATGGCATCGATTACCGGGACAATGCCATCGATTACCGGGATAATTGCAGCCATTATCGGGGCAATGGCAGCCATTTCCATACAATCGCGGCCATTACCGCGACAATGACGGCCATTACCGGGACAATTGCAGCCATTTCTGGGACAGTGGCAGACATTACCAGGACAATGGCAGCCATTTCCGGAACAATGGCATCGATCACCGGAACAATGGCAGCCATTTTCGGGATAATGACTGCCATCACTCGGCCAGTGTTGGGCCGATTGTACGACTATCATCTATGGGATACTGACATGAAAATTGTGGAAAAAAAACAAAATTTGATCAAAACACAACTTCCCCCACGAGGAAGGAATTATTGTTGGTGACCCACAATAGCCAGATTCGCAGCATATTACAATAGATTATTTACTTGACTGTTTGATAGTATATATCTTTTTTTAAATTTAATGACAGCAGGCAAACTAGTGAGATATTCATCGATGAATTTGATTTGGTATGACTGTTTTTTCTTGATCAAACCTTCTTGAATTTGAATTCATTCGTTCGGGTCGCTACCTAAAATCAAACGACAAACAAAAATAAGTTTCAAGGCAATGACGAATGCTATTTGCCATACCGGCCGCGAGCGTAATGTTATTACGTTGGAAAAATAGCTAAGAATATGATGCGTAAGTGCCTCGTGGTTAGCAGTAGCATCAGCAGAAGGCAACAGCAGTAACGAAAACACAGAGAGGCTTATCACTCGACTGCGTACTTGGAGCTCCAGAGAGATCTGAAGATGGTTATCTCGCCTACGACCCTCTTATAGTTTCTCTTCGTCTCTCATTCCTTTTTATTTTCTCTCGCACAGAACAATATGATTCCTGTCGAGAATTATTCGCCATCGAACGCAATCGCAATGCTATCTCACCTCGCATCAGTATTAACAGCACACACACACACACCTTCATATCTACACAAAGAGATAAACAGGTACTTGTAATCGAGGTTGCAATCACGGAATCTGCGATGAAAATTTTGTCAATGCTTACACGATATTTCGTTAAGGATATATGATGGGTACAGTCCCATCAAACGTGACTTTCAGAGAAAATTTCAAACACTTTTCGATGGGATCAAAATCGGAAAGAAATCAAGCATTTAAATGGTGCTGAAAAGATCGATTTTGAATAATAATCATTCCAAAATGTTATTAACAAAAATTGTTGAACAAATCATCCGACAACCTGACGTTTTTTTCGAATGAAAATGATTTGTCAATTTTTCCGAAGACATATAAATTTTATTAGAATTATTTTATATATTTTTTTTATTTTTAAAAATGCGCGAAAAATTACGAATTCTGGATATGCGTTTAACATAAAATCATCCATTACACTCAAGATTTTTTTTGCCAAACGCATATCCATTTTCGTTATTGTTCGCAAAATATATTAAAAATTTCACACAAAATATTACAAAAAAAAAAACAATTCAAAATATTAAAAAAAATCATATGTATTAGGAAAAATCGACTAATCATTTTCATTCGAAAAAAATAAATAAAACGTTAGGTTGTCGGGTGATTTGTCGACCAATTTTTTTACTCATCAATTTGATAATAACAATTTCAATATCACACACCACTACACACACTATATTTTGGAATTATTATAACGCAAAATCGATCGTTTCAGCACTTTTTATATGCTTGATTTTTTTCCGATTTTTAACTCATTGGGAATTGTTGAAAAATTTCTCTGAAACTCACGTTAGGCGGGACTGTACCACTCGTATATCCTTAAGTGGAGAACTTTACGATTACTGTGGATATCGTGTAATCATTTCGTTGACGCAGATGTGTTAATTACACTACACTAATGAAAGTTTTGAATTCCCATCTTATCTTTATTGTTTTCACGAAAACTCTGCCTCTTCGTCAGCGGCGCTGAATCATGAAAAATTCAATAGGGAAGTCCAATTTTTTTCCCGTCTGATGATTCTTTGAATCGAATTAAGGAAAGCACTGTAAAGAATTACCAACGTATCAACTACTACAACATGGAAAATGGAATTTTGCTGGAATCAACTCAATGATGGGTACGGAATTTCTTTTTCGTTCCATATCATCTGCATTTTATCTGATATGGAAAGTTTTAACAGTTTACAAATTATTCCGTACATATTTTATACGAGATTTTTTCTTTCTAAAAAGTTGATTGCGTGATATCTCGCAAGTATCAAATTAAGAGGCAGTGATACACCCGTGATTATTTTTCCCATCCAAATTTCGACCAATGGAATTGCACCATTCGACGTCACGTGGGGCAAGCTACACGGTATTATACTGATAATTTTTTGATAATTTTGCGTGTTGGTTATATATATAAAACAAAAAATCATTTAGCCGCGTCAACCATCTGTCAAACTGACAGATTGAATTTCATTGTGGCAGTCAAAGGATTTTTATTTGATATGAGTGGGTTTGGAGTTGAATCCTTGCAAACTATTGATGAAAAAGTAAAGGGAAATGTCCCTGTTAATACGATTAAATCGAAAACCTCAGTCTGGAATCAATACACAAATGTCTATAACAATTGTGTATTTAACTGTAATAATTTAAACATGAATTGAAAGGTTTTTATTCTGATTATGAAATTTCCTTGTCAGAACGATAATTTTTGTCTCATGGTGCAATTCCATTTGTCGCAATTTGAATAGAAAAAAATAATCCCCCGAATACCACTCGAGCTTTGAAATTAATCTGATATTACCCTCCAGGTTCCCTGCAAACAAATAAACTCGTCAAGTTTTCCAGAAAAATCACTCGCGTTATGCGCTCGTGATTTTTTAACCTGGACAACTTGACTCGTTCATTTGTTTGCAACGAACCTGTCAGGAAATATCCGATAATTTCAAAGCTCTTGTGGTATTACAAGTGAAAATTTCGATGTCCAAGGTTAAATGCCTATAGATCTGTTTTTTTCGCACGTATCCCCAATTTTGGTTTTTCGACAGTTTTCAAAAAACGGCTTTGATTATGCAGAGATTGGGAAACGTTTTATTTTTTCTTTCAAGCAAGCAAAACAACTCTTCCTTTTGAATAGCTATTTAGAATTACTGTAATATTAGTTTATGTACATACATTTTTCTTTTTTTTTTTTGGTTATAATCTGGAATTTTCAAAGTCACTCTATATTAAAAATGTATAAATGATGTAAAAGGAGAAATCTGTTATTAAATTAAATTAAATTAAATATTCCTTCAAAATATGAGCTCTATTTATCAACGCAATTGAAAAAAAAAGGATTTCGAAATTTTGAAAGTAGTGGAGAGGAAGTGAATACTCTTAAGGTAATATGAGCGTCTTGACTGACGTCGCATATGTTCGAGGATGATTGAGAGAGAATTACGAACAGTTCATGATGAGATAAACAATTTTTAATAACAATTTAAAATTGTTATTAAAAAATTACTGTAATAAATAATTGTTCAACGTAATACCCGACAACCGAATTTTTTTACTATAAAAATGATATTTTAATTTCTCTGCATACGTATGAATTTTTTCAGAATTTTGTGTAATGTTTGAAAATTAAGTTTTTTTTTAAATATTAAAATTAAACATGTTTAAAGTTAAACATATTTTTTTAAAGGTTAAAGTTAAACATAACATTTTTTAATTATTATTATTATTAATTATTATTATCTCATCGAGAACTGTTCGTAATTCTCTCTCATTCTCCCTCGAACTTATGCGACGTCAGACAAGACGCGCATACTACCTTAATCGAAGCATTGTTGAAGGCATTTTATTCGTGCTGTGATTGGTCGTGTCCACTCGCTATGGCCGCGACAAAGTTCATCGGTAAAAAATTTGACAGTTCTGAGATTCGATTTTTTTTTAGATTGCAATACTTTCACTTTTTACATACTTTTTAAGTGAAGAGAAAGTAAAAAAAAAAGTACCAACGGATACGATGATTAATGGATTTGCTGATACCTAATGACGTTGACTAATTTTTCGCATCGACCGAACGAGGATATTTCTTGTTCCGGTATATACTACAAGCAGCAGCCTGCGAAGAGATGCGAAACATCTGGCGCGGAGAACCTGGATTCTTTCATACAGAGTACATGCGCAAGGCCTGTTGCTGTGTTGCTGCAGCTTTGAACGCTGAACATGCATAAGATATATATATATATATATATGGGGTATTCCTGGCCAACTCAGCAAGCGTTTAACCCTGACCCCTTCCAATACGCTCCATAATTTTTTATACTATTCTATATACTCGAAAAACGACTTTTAATTACATTTTTTTTACCGAAACTTTATTTTTGATGAATTAAAAAAAAAAATGTTGTGCCTCAAATAAAAAATTTGAAATTATTCTCAAAAATCGTGTATTAGATATCAACATTTCTGAGTTATGGCCCATAGTGGGCAAACGTTTGGGTCGATTTTGTAAGCCATTTTTGGCTTATAAAATCTGAAAATATGAAAAAAAAAGCGGTTAAAAATGGGAAAAATTGTCTTCATTTCATCATTTTTCAAGAAATGATACAAGATCATATCTTGTTTCATTTCTTTACATTTTAATGGTCTTTTTTTTCGAAAAAATAGTTTAAAAAATCAACACAAACGTTTGTCCACTCTGGGTCATAGCCAAAAAATGTTGATATCTCACTGGGAGAAATGCATATCGTTGATTTAACGATTTCACATGATAATATGAATATACACCGAGAGAAAAGATTTCATTGACGCCAAAGAAATGAGTGGATTGATTTTTTTTTTCATTTATTTCAACGAAATATTTCTTTGATTTCAATGAAATAGTGCATTTGAATTTCAAAAAGAACATTTCGTTGTATGTAAAAGAATATTTACTTAGGGAGCCTATAGTCAAGAAACAGTTTCATTGTTTTAAAGAGCCGTTTTCAATGATTCAAAGAAACGGTCTCTTTGATTCAAAGAAAAAAATATACATGTTGGCAGCAAGTGCGTTTTGCTCAATCGCGTTAGTTGTGTCGCAATCCGGCGAAAAACCGGTAAAATTGATAAAGACGTAGCGATATTCAAATTGGTCAGGCTAACAAAGTTTTTAGTTAACATAACTAAGTTCTCTGGTACCTAACCACGAACTTACAACGCCTATAGACCTGTCTGTCTCGCACTTAACCTCACTTTTTTGTTTTCCGGTTCTATCAAACGAGAACGACTTCGTGTTTCGAGGAGCCAGAAGCTTAGTCTATTTCTGCCGCACTTCCGCACATTCTCTTAAAATTTCAGCTATATGAGCGGAGACGATTTCTTTGAAATCAATGAAAAAAAGGTTCATTGCTTAAAGAAATCTTTCTTTGATTCAATGTGTCACCACGGTCATTACTTTTCATTGAGTTTGAGATTATTCAAAGAAAAGATAGTATTGAAACTCACGTATTTCATTTCATTGGCAAGGATTTCCGTGAATCAATGGAACTTTTTCTCTCGATGTAGGCTTACAATGTTTTATGGTTGAAGCGATGATGATAATATAGTTCAATAATTCAATTCATCATTCAATTATTTTCTTATTTTTTGCTATAACAATAAAATAGTGACGTTCCTCCTGGGAATTATAGTTTATAGTTAGATTATCGTCAGACTAACTATCTATATTTTTTTAAATGACCATATTTTGCTCTCAGTTCTAATACAGGATTTATAAGAATAATTTCAAATTTCTATATTGGCGCGCAAAATTTATATTTAAAAAATTCTTGAAAAAAATGAAACGAAAAAAAAAAGAAGAAAAGTTTCTATAAAAGAAATGAAAAAAATAAAAGTGGTTTTTCGAGCATGTAGATTAAAAATAATGGAGCGGTTTGGAAGGGGTGAGGAATGCTTGCTGAGTTGGCCAGGAATACCCCATATAGCATACATATGCTGTTGAGTCGTCGCTGCGGGACCATATCCGCGCTGAGGGTGCGGATGCTGAGAATCGCGGGTCGCGTGCCGTTCCTGCTGTGCGCAGAGAGGCCGAGGGGATCGTTCGACGTGTCGCACACGGCTATAGCCGGCGGTTACGCGCAGTACAGCTCTAGCACCGACCGCCGGAATTGCGTCCACGCGCCCGGCTTCCCGCACTCACGCACAGCTCACTCTCTCAGCTCTCAGCGCGCCGCATGGACCACCATTCGCGATTTACATATTATTATAATAATCGGTCGGAACAAACGAGACGCACACGACGACATTGACTTCACTGAGATCTCATACACGATTTTCTCTCGGTAGTTCCTCACCGATTGTGAATCTAAAAGAAATCAGATCGTATTTGAAAACCGAAATTTTCTTCATTTTGTGCTTCGACGAATAATAATTTTCTTTTTTGTGAAAATACTCCAGTGCATGACAAGCGGTCAGTTTTACGGCATAAAAATTGAACAAACGACGAATTGTTATTATTTATATTTCTGATTCAAAGTAAAAACTTATAAATATGTTTCGGGCTTTAAAAAATTTAACTAATTTAAAAAAAATATATTAAAAGAGTATAAATAACGATTAATTCACGAGGCTCCAAAATGTTTATGCATATAATTTTTAACTGTACCCCAGTACCTTCACTGAGAGAAAATTATGGTATTTGTAACTATAAAGTGACAACTATTCATTTTTAGTTCATACAAGCAATTTTTTAATAGGTGCCACAACTACCAAATAGTTGCTATAATTACCAAATAGTTACCATAACTATTTTCACAATTATCGTAACTATGAAAATAGTTGGATGGACTAAAACTTAAGGGGAGGGAGTCAGGTCAAAAAAATTGATTTTAGAAATTCAATATCCTCCAAATCCTATTGCATATAAAAATGCCCAATGCACTATACTGTTGGTACTCGATGAAAGGATTTTTTATTGTCGTCCGACTTGCATATGATTTTCAATATTTTCTTAAGCAAAGTTCTTAGGTTTTCCATTCTGCGCATGATTTAGATCAAAGTACTAGGCAGATTGGAATGGTTGACGTCCCATTTTCTTCTTCATGAAAAGATACACCGGCTAAATGGAGCAAACTATTTTTTTTCATTCTGAAAGCAAAGTTAATCACTGATTTAGAAAATAGCATAACATTTATTTATTAATAATTATGTCACTTAAAAAATATTACCGTTTATTAACATTTGCTCCATTTAGCCGGTGTATCTTTTCATGAAGAAGAAAATGAGACGTCAACCATTTCAATCTGCCTAGTAGTTTGATCTGAATCATGCGCAGAATGGAAAACCTAAGAACTTTGCTTAAGATAATTTTGAAAAGCATATGCAAGTCAGACGACAGTAAAAAATCCTTTCATCGAGTACCAAGAATATAGCGCGTTGGCCATTTTTATATGCAATAGGATTTGGATGATATTGAATTTCCAAAATCAATTTTTTTTACAGGACTCCCTCCCCTTAATAGTTGTCACTTTATAGTTGACTGAACTACTACGATTTCTCTGAGTGTTGATGATAAAAATACTTTATTTCACTCAGTACGTAGAACGCGGTTTTACGCACGCTTCGCGTGCGTCAAACGTCGTTTACACACCTCGCGAAATAAAATTTTGTACGATACTCATGCGAAAAACGTTTTCTTAACTCATGTGATTGCAACACTCGCTCGTGCTGCAAACTCACACTCGTCAGAAAAAGTTTTTTCGCACTCGTATCGTAATGTACTATTTTGTAACGCATGCACGAAAAGTACCAGGTTGTGTATAGGCCGGCTGTGACAGAAGATGGCGCTTTTCGAGAAGGCGTATCGAAAATACGCTAACCGTATCGAAAATACGATAACCGTGTCGAAAATACGATAACCGTGTCGAAAATACGATAACCGTATCGAAAATACTGTGCGCGCATGCGCACATCGGTTCTTTTCCTTCGTGTCACGGCCGGCCATACATAACCTGGCACTTCGTGCATTTGTTACAAAAAGTAGTATGCGATACTTGTACGTAAAAGCGGACTCTCGACGGCGGTTGTAAAGTGTCCGCACTCGTCTTCTCTCGCGCTACAAACAGTACTCGGCTTCGCCTCGTGCCGTTGTAGCGCTCGATCCGACTCGTGCAGCCACTTTCCAACCTTCGCCGAAAGTCCGCTTTTACACACTAGTATCGCAAAGTACTATTTTGCTACACGTGCTTAAACTGCGATGCTTTCAAAGAGAAGTTTGAGTAAAGAAACAGTTTCATTGTTTTAAAGAGACGTTTTTATTGATTCAAAGAAACGATCTCCTTCATTCAAAGAAAATATATACCTGATGGCAGCAAGTGCGCCAACGGTTTGCGCAATTGCGTTAGTTGTGTCGCGACCCGGCGGGAAACCGGCAAAATGGTTAAAGACGTAGGTATCCTCACACTTGGATGTTTCACGTATGTCAAATTATCAATTGGTCAGGCTAACATAGTTTTTCGTTAACATAACTAAGTTCTCTGGCACGTAACCACGAATTTCCAACGCCTATACACCGAGAGAAAAGATTTCATTGACGCCGAAGAAATGGGTGGATTGATTTTTTTTTTCATTGATTTCAACGAAAAGTTTTTTTGATTTCAAAGCGAATATTTCATTGTCTGTAAAGAAACATTTACTTACTGAGCATATAATAATGAAACAGTTTCATTGTTTTAAAGAGTCGTTTTCATTGATTCATATGAAAATTTGGTCGCAAAATTTTCTACCTATCTGCTTTAATTCCTTCGAAATTACTTTTAAGAAAATTTAATGTCAGCTGCATGTTCCCTTTGAAGAAAAAAAGGCTTGTTTGTTTCGCATACGGCAGAAGATCAATCGGTCAGACTAACAAAGTTTTTGGTTAACATAAATAAGTTCACTGGTACGTAACCACGAACTTCCAACGCCTATAGCCTGTTTCTCTCGCACCTAACCTCACTTTTTTTGGTTTTCGGTTCTTCCGAACGAACGATTTCGAGTTTCCAGGAGCCAGAAACTCAGCCTATTTCTGCCGTACTTCCGCACATTCTCTCAAAATTTGAGCTTTATCTGCCGAGTACTTCAGGAAAAAATAGGTTTCGAGATTTTGAGCTGTGGTGGAGGAAGTGCGACTACATCTTAAGTGAATCAATAAAAAAAGGTTCATTGGTTTAAAGAAATGTTTCTTTGATTCAATGTCACTACTTTGCATTGAGTTTTAGATGAAAAGATAATATTGAAACTCAATTATTTCATTTCATTGGCAAAAATTTCCGTGAATCAATGAAACCTTTTCTCTCGGTGCACTAATAAAAATGATTGAGAATTTGTATTACGGAAAATTTGATTCATCATCTGATATACTAAGTTCAATATATGAGAATGTAGTACAATTACTAATGTTTATATTAAATTCCATGATTCTCATATCGTAATTTTACAGTTTACTTACATGTAAAATTGAATGGGAGCTTGTACTACACTGTTAAAAAAAATGAAATTTACAACACAAATATTGAAAATTACTATTCAAGTGTATATTAAATTCACAAACTTTGTGTAGTAAATCAGAATTAATATACACGGAAAAAAAGGCTTGGTTGGAACAACCAAGTGCCTTGGTTATATATGTGCCAGACAATTAATTGGTTAGACCAACCAAGTTATTTGTTAGGCTACCAATTTCGGGTGGGAGTCAAAATAGCGAATGACCAAAATAACGACTGGCTAAAATAGCGAATTTCAAAATAAAGAACGTCTAAATATAGAATGGCCATCATTATGAAATTCGCTATTTTATCCAGTCGCTAATTTGGTAATTCGCTATTTTAATTGCATTTTAATAAGATGGGGGTCAAAATAGCGAACGATCAAAATAGCGAATGGCTGAAATAGCGAATATCATAATGATGGCCATTCTAGATTTACACGTTCCTTATTTTGAAATTCGCTATTTTAACCATTCGCTATTTTTGTCACTCGCTATTTTGACCCCCACCCCCAATTTCTTGGTTAACCAAGTCACCTACCAATTTCTCGGTTGGTCTAACCAAGTGACTTGGTAAGCTAACCAAGTGACTTGGTTAGGCCAACCAAGAAATTGGTAGCCTAACAAATAACTTGGTTGGTCTAACCAATTAATTGTCTGGCGCATATATAACCAAGGTTGTGTACTTGGTTGTTCCAACCAAGCCTTTTTTTCCGTGTCCATTGCGTTGTAAATTTTCAAACAACCCTTTATTTTACTATACGTATAGTAAATTTACATCACACAGCTTTGAATTTTCAAAAACGACTTATGAATATTCTTATAGATGCAGTGTAACGGGACGTCCTTATCGCCGGCGAGATTTTGGCAGTTGGCCACTAGGTGGCTAAATGCGCTCGCGTTTTGCGCAAACGGAGCGTGGCAGTGGCGGTTATTTAGACCCGAGCCAGCCGTCTCTCCGGGTCCTTCCCTATCACTACACTGATAGAAATTAAGATGGTACTGGTAACTAATCAGTGATAATTATATTTTATTAGTCCACGTGACTATTTTTGTAGTTACATCAACTACGTTATTGTTAATGTGACTATTTTCGTAGTTACATTAACCACGTTACTATTAATGTAACTACGAAAATAGTCAACTGGACTAATAAAATATAATTATCACTGAATAGTTATCAGGACCATCTCAATTTCTCTCAGTGTACCAAAGTTACCACACCTCTTACACGAGGCAATCCCTAATAGGATCCCGTGTAAATTTTACCCACACTGTTAAAAAAATCTGTTGTAAATTTACAACACATGAAGTTTTTTTTACCAAAACTGTTTATGAAATTCCAACTGCGATGTTGAATTTTACAATACGGATGTGTTGTAAAATTACAATATATTGTATGAAATTCCAACTGTGACGTTGAATTTTACAACACAGATGTGTTGTAAAATTACAATATAGTGACAGTAAATTTTATATACCAGTGTTGTAAAATTCAACGGCACGGTTGAAATTTCATAAACGGTTTCTGTAAAAGTGCTTCCAGTACCATATGTTTAGTAATTTTATCTCGAATTTTTTTAACAGTGTAAATATTTTTGACGGTGCATTGTAACAGAATATTTTTTCCAAATTATTAATAATCATTGCCAACGCGGGACTATTTTTCTTCTTGCACAATTATGTGCAAATAATAACAATTATTTATTTCCCAATACCGAACAAGTATCCTTCAAACACCGAACCGTTAATTTAAATATTGTATGCTCGAAAGTCGGCGGCTCTCTATCGTCGACCTATAAATGGTGTCAATGAAATTGATAGGCAGGTGCAAAAACATAACCCAGTGAAAGAATTTTTTTTTCTCCTGACGTCAGTGACTTAAAAAAAAGGCAATATCTTTTTCCAAAATGTGTTTGTATTGCGTCACGATGATCTCATATCGTTTGGCAATATGCCAAAGCGCGTATATGTTTCCACGTCGATAGAAGTTTCGTAGCGAATTTATTAACCCGGAAATTAGCCAAGTTTTATATATATTTATTTATAAAGCATTAAACGTCGCAGTAATTGAATTGCCGATCGTATACGATGTTGTTGCTGACCCCTTTGTATATTACACACGAATAAAAATACAATGGGCGATAAATGGCCGTTATAAATCCTCCTGCGCATCCAATAAAGATAACGATCAATCAATTATTCTTCTCTTTTCTTCTCTATCTACGTCGCAGGTTCGCGGAACGCAGTCAAGCTGGCTGCCTCTGCCGGTAACCCCGTCCTCGCTGCTGCCGCCACCGCCGCCGCTGCCGCCCCCGCGCATCCTCCTGTACTCTGGAGCTCTCGCAGAAAGCCGGGTAAGTGATACACATAGCGCGCAATACAGTTCAGTAGCTCGTGTAGGGGAGAATCGGTCACCATCACCCACTTTCTTTTTTCATCAACTTTTACTTTCCTGCTTACAATTCAAACTTACATTTTTATCATTTTCGGTATCCCTATTCCCATTTAGTACACTTTCAAAAATATTTGGCAAATTTATATACTCTATAGTAATTTAATTTATTGCATTTTTAGTGAACTCGTGTTGGAAATTCAATTTAAGGTAGCCCTTGCGACTGGTATTCATTTCGCATAAATTGGAGAAAAATGAGAGGAAATTGCAAACACTTCTCGATGGTATAAAAATCTGAAAAAATTCATGCACATTAAAGGGCTACTAAAAACATTAATTTTGCATAATAATTATTCCAAAATTTTATTAACAAATTGATGGAAAAAAAAGTTGTTTAACAAATCATTCGTTCATTTTTCTGAACATGTATGAATTTTTTCATTTTTTTAAATTCACTATCGAAAACCGGTGCGGTGGTCTAGTGGTCAGTGTACTGGCCTCTAATCCAGAGCATCGGTAGGTCGCGGGTTCGATTCCCGGTGCCGTCGATTTTCGTCGGAAATATAAATACGGGCGCGATGAAGCTCCAGATGTATACATGAGACCCACACAGGTATTTCCACCTGTGGAGATCACATGTATAGAGCTGTAGTCTGTGTTTACATTCTCGACGAAACGTGACGTAGCTCCGGTGCCGTGAGGCGAACTCGAGACCGGCTAGATCGGCATAGGTTTTCCGCAGTTTTCCTATGCCCATAGCAGAAATGTGGCGAATGCGATATAGAGGGGAAAGTCGGATGCGGCCGCATGGGGGCCTGGCTACTGATCCGGACCAGACCCCCAGGGGGGACTGGCTACTGATCCGGGCCGACCCTGCAACAGGCATATGCCTCCAGGCGGGGGCAAATGCATATTTAAAAAAAAAAAAAAAAATTCACTATCGATTCGATTTTAAATTCACTTTGAATTTTGTGTTTTTTCACATATTTTTTCCATAAAAAAATTTTAAGTGAATTCAAAAATCTGAAAAATGAATACGTATTCGGAAAATGAACGAATCAATTTCATTTTAAAAAAGTGGGTTTTCGAGAAATCTGTCGATCAAGTTTTTCTTCATCAATTTGTTAATAACATTTTAGAATAATTATTACGCAAAATTAATTTTATCAGTACCTTTACTGTGCATGATTTTTTTTCAGATTCTTATACCATTGAGAACTGTTTGCAATTCTCTCGCATTTTTCTCCAATTTATGCGAAATTAATACCAGTCGCAAGGACTACCTTATTATACGAAAGAAAATGAAAATTTAATGTACGTGTGGTAAAATTAAATTTAACTTATATTCAAAATACGACTTTTCTAACAAATTTAGCAGACTGTACATCAATTTTCGTATACTGCGAATTTAACATCAATTTTACGTTACACTCATGTAGTAAATTTTCTATTCCCGTTTATATAAAAGAGCTTCCTGCACTGAGCAGGAATTTTACCTTAAATATTTTTAACAGTGTAACCCTATATTTTAAGAAATATATTCTTGATACACGATGAAATCGTTTCTTTGAAAGCAATGAAATATTTTCTTGAAATCAATGAAAAAAATTCAATTCATCTATTTCTATCGAATCAATGAAATCTTTCTTCTCGGTGTGAACGACGTAATATACAGTGATAATAATACGGAAAATTTACGGAAAATCAGTATAGGGTTTCAGATTTCATTGGTATAAAAATTTGTCCTACTTACACTCCAATTTTCTAAATTTATATAAATCAAGGATGCAAAGTAGAAACTCGCACATTGCGTTCTCATTATTTTTCACTTTTTAGAAAATTTCCTCTATGCAAAAGCCACAATCGGAAGCAATGTACAAGCCTCTACATTGCATCCTCATTTTTCCAAATATACAACCTTTGCGTCCTTGTTTTCATTTTGTTATCCAGAAAACCCATAAATTGGGGAAAAAAATTGCCCATGATGTGATTGATCACTATTTCGTTATTTAATTATCAGTTAGATTTTTTTAAAAGTCGGCTCATATTATCTCACTCTCCCCTATTTGCTATTGGATATATGAAACATTTTCTGTCAATTCAGCCACGTTTTTTCGGCCCTCTCCGATTTGCCCTGTAATTGATTACATGAATGTACCACTAAAAGACACTATGTGAATTTTTTCAGATTTTTAAAAATAATGTTTCAGAAAATGGCTTTTTTTATTCAAGTGCAAATATCTCAGAATTTTGAAGTTACTGATAAAAAATGTCTGCACATAAAAGTTGTCGTTTATTGTTAGCTTTCGAGCGGAATATTCCAAATAATTGTCACGTTCCTGTGAGTATGATTTTTTTCCGAAAAATGGAGGAATTATTTTTTAATTAAAAAAAGGATATTTTTTTTTTACTGATAAAATTACAGAGTATTGCTACATGACTGCTGATATCACGAAAAAATCACCAGAGTGGCACCGATCGATCTTCTGGTATTAAAAAATGCATTTGTGTGAAAGTTCCGAAAAACGGGGGTATTATTATTTTTTTTGATAAAAAAAGGTTACTTTTTTTTGGCTAATAAAATTACAGAGTATTCTTGCATGACTGTAGATATTGCAAAAAAATCATCAGTGTGGTACGGATCGAGCTTCCGGTATAAAAAAAAATAAATCCCCCGTTTTTCGAAACTTCCACACGAATAATTTTTTTAAATACGGTAAGCTCGATCCGTACCACTCTGATGATTTTTTTGCAATATCTACAGTCATGCAAGAATACTCTGTAATTTTATTAGCCAAAAAAACAGTAACCTTTTTTTATCAAAAAAATAATAATGCCACCGTTTTTCGGAACTTTCACACAAATGCATTTTTTAATACCAGAAGATCGATCGGTGCCACTCTGGCGATTTTTTTGTGATATCAACAGTCATGTAGCCATACTCTGTAATTTTTTCAGTAAAAAAAAATATCCTTTTTTTTTAATTAAAAAATAATTCCTCCATTTTTCGGAAAAAAATCATACTCACAGGAACGTGACAATTATTTGGAATATTCCGCTCGAAAGCTAACAATAAACAACAACTTTTATGTGCTGACATTTTTTTTCAGTAACTTCAAAATTCTGAGATATTTGCACTTGAATAAAAAAAGCCATTTTCTAAAAAATTATTTTAAAAAATCTGAAAAAATTCACATAGAGTGTCTTTTAGTGGTACATTCATATAACCAATTACAGGGCAAATCGGAGAGGGTCGAAAAAAAAGTGGCTGAATTGACAGAGAATGCTTCATATAATGTTATAGATAAGTAGACGTATACGAACACCGTCGATCCCAATAGATCTTCATTCGTCTTGCGCGATGCATTATGTATTAATTCGATGTAATATGCAAACGATCTTCCTTTACAAAACGGCCGAGGTAGAGAAAACTCAGAGATAGAAAGAAAGAAACACGCGAAGGGCAATTGGTACTGTAATTGACGTAACTCGATGCTGAGCCGGCCGCGCCGACGTTTCCGTTTCCGACGACTAAAAACGCGTTATCTCCGGGCTCTGCGACTGACACTAGGTATTATGGGCGTCTGCGAGATCGGGAGCGCGTGCCTGACGCACGCTAACTCGGCTAAACTGTCTGTCGTCTGGCGCAGCACGCTATAGGGGAGAACTGGAAAACGACGTTAACCCATGGGGAAAATACAACGTTTAATTTAATAGTCTGTTTGAAGAGGCGTCTAATCGTTTGTTGGGGTGGCTATCACCGTAGTGAGTTTTATATTTTTTCTCTAAATCCTCATAAGACATTGTCAAAGGATTGACTGACGATGAAAAAAAACAATTAATATTATTACAGAATTTATCGTAAATGATTGTTACATTTTGGCATCCTTAAGGGATCGACACAGTGTGAACCTCCGGAAAGTAGCATATTTCCGCGATTTTTTTTTCCTAGTTAGGATAAGCTAATCGTTCTGATTCTTTATAAATTAAAGTACTGATGAAGAATACAAAACGATTTTTTTTTTTTTTTTTTTTTTTTTTTTCAAATTGATTTATTTATTGTTTAACACTGTTTTTAAAATACCGGTGGAAAAAAGATCGCGTATTATGGCCAGGAAAATTTCAAGAAAATCATTAATCTATGATGCTATGGAGACTTTTTTTAAAACGAAATTTGAAAAAATGGCGGCGACTTGTACAAAATGTATCGAATTTAGCCTATTTCTTCGGCAGTTTTTTGTAAAAAAAAAAGCTTCCATTGCACCATAAAGAATGACGTGAAGAATATTCTGTTAAAATTTCAAAGAGATAACTCGAAAACCGTGTCTTTGAGAGTGACCACCGTTTTGAAAAACACCATTCCGAGAAAAACGCGTTTTGTTTGGAGTGAGGAATTTTTCGATAAATCGTCCACTTACGATAAATCGGCGATACCACGTCCATAAAATATTCCTCATAGAGAAAGCTTTGTTCTCATGAACAAAAAAAAATTTTCGAGATTTTTTCAATGTATGTGTCGACACGTATACGTGTACAGTCAGTTGCCCGACTCATCTTTATCTATTTTTTTATTTGGATCACAAACCGTCCTTTCGATATTATACTTTATGTCGGGAGTAAAGATGAAAAGTCTGCGAATGCGTTTCCGTCCGCGGTGAACCGCGAGCTTCACTCGCGCGCCTCTGTTGCTTGCCTTTTTCCTATAGCTTCCGTTTTCCTGCTCGACCACGATACCCCCACCTATGCTCACCTATCTATGGGACCTTTCCTCCATACAATTTTTTTTCAAATCAGTCTTCCTTCGAATTTCAAACAACAAAGTTGCAAGTTTTTCCTCAAGTATCTAATTGTAAGTAACAGCTAATTATATAGATATAATAGTATATAATGAGTAATAAGTTTAATTGTCTTCAGTTTGGCCCAAGATCACAAACATTTTGAACATTTATTCCGAGCAGTAAATATATTAAGGGGAGGGAGTCAGGTAAAAAAAATTGATTTTGGAAATTCAATATCATTCAAATCCTATTGCATATAAAAATGCCCAATGCACTATATTGTTAGTGCTCGATGAAAGAATTTTTGACTGTCGTCTGACTTGCATATGCTTTCCAATATTATCTTAAGCAAAGTTCTTAGGTTTTCCATTTTGCGCATGATTCAGATCAAACTAATAGGCAGATTGGAATCATTGATGTCTCATTGTCTTCTTCATGAAAAGATACACCGGCTAAATGGAGTAAACTATTTTTTTTCATTCTGAAAGCAAAGTTAATCACTGATTTAGAAAATAGCATAAAATTTATTTATTAATAATTATGTTACTTAAAAAATATTACATTTTATTAACATTTGCTCCATTTAGCCGGTGTACCTGTTCATGAAGAAGAAAATGAGACGTCAGCCATTCCAATCTGCCTAGTAGTTTGATCTGAATCATGCGCAGAATGGAAAACCTAAGATCTTTGCTTAAGATAATATTTAAAAGCATATGCAAGTCAGACGACAGTAAAAAATCCTTTAATCGAGTACCAACAATATAGTGCGTTGGGCATTTTTATATGCAATAGGATTTTGATGATATTGAATTACCAAAAACAATTTTTTTTACCTGACTCCCTTCCCTTAATCAAGTGTTCATTCACAATATTTGTTTCAAACACGAAATGAACAACGTTGCGCAATATTTTTTTGCGATCAAATACATCGGAGACGTAATAGTATTAATAATGCACATTATTTATAGTCACGGCGTATAAACCATAATAATCAGTGGGCTTTGGCTGTCTATTAACCTTAGGGGAGACTGGGGAGGTTTGACCATGCGGGAGGCTTGACCATCTGCCGATAAAGAAGCAAGGAAATCGTTTTAAAACAAAACTATGAGTGCTAGAGGATCGTAGTCTTATCTGCGATAAACGCCGTGCCCGGTAACGTTAGGAACGCGATAACAAGGTTATAATTCTCAAATATTGGATCGAGCAAAAAAGGTTATAGTTTCCGCGTACGATCTCTAAGGATATAAGTGAGTTAAATCAACATATATTTCATGCCCCATCCATTGTATTTATGTAATTATTAGTGACCGAAGCAATGGTATATAAATTAAATCGAAAAACGTCTATTTTTTTCTAAAATAAATTCAAGTTTACGGAAAGACGTTGACGGGAGGTGTGACCCATTAATTAGAGGGAGGTTTGACCATCTCATTATTTAAAAAAAAAACTTCATACTTTCAGAATGCCCTTCGCGTGGAAGTCCAAGGGCAAAGCAAGGAAAAATGTAGCTCCTGAAGTGATGAAATCCGCGGTAAAACGCGTTTTCGAAGATGGAAAAAGTGTAAAAGTGGTCCGGGTAAAAAATCCCGATAATAATTGACGGCAAAGTTGTCTTCGTTTCTTCAGTTCATCAATAAACTTTACTTCAAATTATGATTTATCATTTTTTCGCAATTTATTTTCGATATAATTTTGGGTTGGTCAAACCTCCCCTATGTGGGGAGGTTTGACCGAAGTGACACGTCTCCACAAAAGCACGAATATTGGCAAATTGAGACGAGATAAAAATATGGAATAAATTGTGTATACTCTACACACTATAACTGTGAAGGCATATCTATTTCGAAGATTAATAATTCCGTTATCACATGAAGGCAGCCGTTAGAAAAAAAAAGTGATCAAACCTCCCCAGTCTCCCCTATGCGGTTTTATAATTTATTCAGCGCTTGTTCTCAATTCTGATTATTCAGATTTTCATAAAAATTCTGCTACTTTTTTACACTCTAAAATGTGTAATGTTTTATTTAAAATTAATTGTTAAATATAATTCTAATGCTGGATATTAAGATTGCTTCGTTGGAAGCTGTGATTTAATATAAATAACCATCTCAAAGATAATACACTGTCTAATATACGCATAAAACGTTGCAAGGATAAACATACAAATTAATAAATTAAGTTTTATATTCATTATAAAAACAGGCATTTTAATTACTTGGTAGAATCATTGAATAAATAAATAGAGAAATAAAACCTTTTTCTTTTGTTCTATGGAAAAAATGCACAACAATATTTTAATTTATTCTTCCATAAATTCTCATACAAGTATCATAATTATCTTTCTCATTCTAGTCACATATATCAAAGAACTATTTCGATTTTAGAATTTTTACAATAATTTCAAATAATATTTTTTGTTTCATTCTTAAAACATCTACTATATTAATTTGTTGATATCTCACAAGGGAGAAATATTTATTATTAACATAAACCTCATCGAACTTCAATTAAATAATAAATAAATCATGTTTTTTTTTAAATTAAAAATTACTCTCTCTTTACTCTTCTTAATATTACTATAACCCATTTCATGTGTATGTCAACAGCTCATTAATTGAAACCATGACTCATGGATTATATATAAATATGATATTATTGTAACCTATCTGAGAGATATTGTTGGTGAGGATTAATTATAAATCCCATCGTAAT
The DNA here is from genome assembly GCA_963970395.1 of Ephialtes manifestator. Lineage (NCBI taxonomy): Eukaryota > Metazoa > Arthropoda > Insecta > Hymenoptera > Ichneumonidae > Ephialtes > Ephialtes manifestator. Next base: position 1,770,065 of record OZ019971.1, read on the forward strand.
TCCATTCAATCGAGACCATGTTGAGGAATATTGAAATTTCTTGGAGCCCACAGAAAGTTATAGGTGTTCACTTGCCGAACGATTGAAGAGAAGAGTATGATAATTATTCTTTCGCGGATACTAGATTTCTCCCACCTGAGGTATGACATGTCGCGAAGAATCGAGAGCGCTCTCTATACATATTCCGCGGCAATATCAATAGATTTAAATTTGAAATTATAATTACAAATGCTAACATCAAGCATAAAAATATTGAAACAAGCATATTATTCTGTTTTCAAATAAGAAATTTTACTTGCTCTGAGAATAAAACAAAGTGGCTGCGGTCAGGGAAAATCGAAAATGTCACGAAACAAAAAAAAAATATCAGGAAACCTGGGAATTTTTAAGTTGGTCAGGGAAAAAAATGACATTCTTTAATAAATGAGGTAATAGATTTTTTATAACTTTTTTTCTGATCGAAAAAACCCTTTTTACGCGTTAAAGATAAAGATATAAATGACGGAAATCAGTTTTTTCTGTGAGCGATATCTCGTTCACAGAAAAAGAAAATGGAAAAGCTGTCAAAAACATTGTTGTAGACAATGTTGACTATCAACTTGATTCCTAATAATCTTACTTGAATTTTAAAGTTTTATATTTCCACACCGTTTTTTAAGATTAGAAAATATATTTAAAAAAATTGATATATTTGTCGGTGATTAAGTAATTAAAATATGTGAGTAGAGATACAAAAATGTGCCATTTAAAAAAAATTATTGAAAAAAAATGTATTTATACGCTCCAAGTGACTAAGTTTTTGAGATTTGATTTATTCATAGATATGGACAAGGTCCAATTACAATTTACAGCAGGATGTTAGCCTGCACCATCATACACTTGGTGTAAGATTGAAGTTGTAAGTTGAAAAGATTATACACCGTTAAAAAAGACTGGAAGTTTTAATTCATAAATTTGTCATCTATATTAAATGTACAACTATGATATAAAATAAATGTACTTTTGCTGTAAAATTAAAGCAAATTATTAAAATTCAAGTACTTTTACGGTAAAATTAAATTGAACGTAAAACGTGAATGTAAAATTAAATGCTAACATCAAGCATAAGAATATTGAAACAAGCATATTATTCTTTTTTCAAATAAGAAATTTTACTTGCTCTAAGAATAAAACATAGTGGCTGCGGTCAGGGAAAATCGAAAATGTCACGGAACAAAAAAAAATATCAGGAAACCTGGGAATTTTTAAGTTGGTCAGGGAAAAAAATGACATTCTTTAATAAATGAGGTAATAGATTTTTTATAAATTTTTTCCTGATCAAAAAAACCCTTTTTACGCGTTGAAGATAAAGATATAAATGACGGGAATCAGTTTTTTCTGTAAGCGATATTTCGTTAACAGAAAAAGAAAATGGAAAAGCTGTCAAAAACATTGTTGTAGACAATGTTGACTATCAACTTGATTCCTAACAATCTTACTTGAATTTTAAAGTTTTATAATTCCACACCGTTTTTTAAGATTAGAAAATATATTTAAAAAATTTGATATATTTGTCGGTGATTAAGTAATTAAAATATGTGAGTAGAGATACAAAAATGTGCCATTTAAAAAAAAATTATTGAAGAAAAATGTATTTATACGCTCCAAGTGACTAAGTTTTTGAGATTTGATTTATTCATAGATATGGACAAGGTCCAATTACAATTTACAGCAGGATGTTAGCCTGCACCATCATACACTTGGTGTAAGATTGAAGTTGTAAGTTGAAAAGATTATACACCGTTAAAAAAGACTGGAAGTTTTAATTCATAAATTTGTCATCTATATTAAATGTACAACTATGATATAAAATAAATGTACTTTTGCTGTAAAATTAAAGCAAATTATTAAAATTCAAGTACTTTTACGGTAAAATTAAATTGAACGTAAAACGTGAATGTAAAATTAAATGCTAACATCAAGCATAAGAATATTGAAACAAGCATATTATTCTTTTTTCAAATAAGAAATTTTACTTGCTCTAAGAATAAAACATAGTGGCTGCGGTCAGGGAAAATCGGAAAATGTCACGGAACAAAAAAAAATATCAGGAAACCTGGGAATTTTTAAGTTGGTCAGGGAAAAAAAATGACATTCTTTAATAAATGAGGTAATAGATTTTTTATAAATTTTTTCCTGATCAAAAAAACCCTTTTTACCCGTTAAAGATAAAGATATAAATGACGGGAATCAGTTTTTTCTGTAAGCGATATCTCGTTCACAGAAAAAGAAAATGGAAAAGCTGTCAAAAACATTGTTGTGGACAATGTTGACTATCAACTTGATTCCTAATAATCTTACTTGAATTTTAAAGTTTTATAATTCCACACCGTTTTTTAAGATTAGAAAATATATTTTAAAAAATTGATATATTTGTCGGTGATTAAGTAATTAAAATATGTGAGTAGAGATACAAAAATGTGCCATTTAAAAAAAAATTATTGAAGAAAAATGTATTTATACGCTCCAAGTGACTAAGTTTTTGAGATTTGATTTATTCATAGATATGGACAAGGTCCAATTACAATTTACAGCAGGATGTTAGCCTGCACCATCATACACTTGGTGTAAGATTGAAGTTGTAAGTTGAAAAGATTATACACCGTTAAAAAAGACTGGAATTTTTAATTCATAAACTTGTCATCTATATTTAATGTACAATTATGATATAAAATAAATGTACTTTTGCAGTAAAATTAAAGCAAATTATTAAAATTCAAGTACTTTTACTGTAAAATTAAATTATTAAGTATATTAAATTTAATGTACCAGTTTATCCATAAAAACTTCCAATAATTATACATTAAATTTCAAGTAGATTTTTTTTACACTGTACATTATAATTTATCCATTAGGCAATAACTTTGTACACCAAACAGGTAACAAAAATGCAAAAACAAGGTCGGCGTAAAATTATCACTTTACGTATGGTGTTCGGAAAACATGCACTTTATCCCTGCTAAACTCCCGCGGAAAAGTTCACTTTTCGATCGGCTATTACATAAAACTTTTTCTGTCGAGTGTGAATTTCACGAGTGAACCGTTTACTGCACTTGTATCGTAATATACTCTTTCTACATCGTCATGCAATTATCCACTTTCGTCCCGCGAAACTGTCATGCATAACACCGTTTTTTATGTACGGTTTTAAAAAAAATACAAATAGCGTGGACATAAAATTGATAATTTCTATTCGTGAAAGCCAGTATTGCTTTAATTACGATGATTTCGCATATAAATTAATGTTATTAATTTAAACATTGATAAGCTCGTTAAGTCGTGTATATAAAATTGGATAATCGTTTTATAAAGCGTACACCGGTATTCCCCCTTTCCACGGCGTATTAAACTGTATTGATGCAAACGTTGTGCCGCATTAAGGTAGTCCTTGCGTCTGGTATTCATTTCGCATAAGTTCGCGAAAAATAAGAGAGAATTGCAAACACTTCTCAATGGTATAAAAATCCGAAAAAAAATCATGCACATTAAAGGTACTGAAAAGATTAATTTTGCATAACAATAATTCAAAAATGTTATTAACAAACTGATGAAAAAAAAGTTGTTCAAGAAATTTTCCGAAAAATCTTTTTTTTCGTTTTTTGGAAAATGATTCTTTCATTTTTCTGAAAACGTATAAATTTTTTCAGATTTTTTAATTAATTTTGAATATTTTTTTTACATGGAAAAAATATGTGAAAAAACACAAAACTCAAAGTGAATGAAAAAAATCTGAAAAAAAAAAATCATACGTATTCAGAAAAATGAATGAATCATTTTCGTTTAAAAAAAAATATGTTTCCGGGAGATTTACAGTAGAACCTCGTTTATCCGAGGTAATGTGGGGAGGATGTGCCTCGGATAACCGAAAACTCGGATAATACGGAAACCATACACAATGCATATAATGAGGAATAGCTTTATCCGTTTTATCCGAGTTTTTCCGTATTATCCGAGCGTACACCTACGCGGAATGCTCGGAAAGTCCGGTGGCTCGGATAACGCGGAGCCTCGGATAATCGAAGGCCGGATAAACGAGGTTCTACTGTATTTAAGAAATTTTTTTTTGTCAATTTGTTAATATCATTTCAGAATTATTATTATGAAAAATTAATATTTTCAGTATCTTCCATGTGCATGAATTTTTTCAGATTTTTATATCATCGAAAAGTGTTTTCAATTCCGTTTTATTTTTGTCGAACTTATGGGAAACGAAAACCAGGTAGGTGCAAGGACTACCTTAATTATGATAATTTCCCATATAAATTAATGTTATTAATTTACACATTGATAAGCTCGTTAGGTCGTGAATATAAAATTGGATAACCATTTTATAAAACGTTCATCGGTATTTCCCCGATCCACGTCGCGTTTAACTGTATTGATGTAAACGTTGTGCCGCATTAATGCTCGATGCGGGAAAGTAACATATGCCGTCGGGGAATGTGACAATCGAAACACGTGACGCGCAGTAATGCAGCATCGCATTGAAATAGCAGCACCTCAACTCTGTGTCTTTCTCTATCTCATATACTTGCCGACGCAGCAATGGAATATCCACGTGGTATACTACGCTACTACAATATATATCGTCTCTCGGCTCGGCGCTGAGACAACGACGATAAGACGAGGCCACAATTGGCCCTTGAATCCGTCAGGTCAACTTGTTCGCGCTGACGCTCTTTAATTCGATGCTATGCGCACTTTCGCACTCTCTCTCTCTCTCTGCTCGCTGCGATATTCTGCAGTAATTCTCGCTCTTTTCTTTCTTCTCTTGTCGTGGGCGAGCCCACACACCAACCTCCCGGTATGTTGACCTCGCGCTATTGACCTCCCCGTCCCATTTGTTCTCCCTGAACGTTTTTCTTTTTCTTTTTCTTTTTCATTTCTTTTTCTTCTTCTCTCCAAGATCGACACACACATACATTGCTCGTCAGAACTGACAAGATAATTAAGTTTGCTCTTGGCGAGGCGCGATCGCATTCCTCTCGATCGGAAATTGAATGGTATTTAGGAACCACGTGGGATAGTAGTTTATATGCCTTGTGTATTATGAAAGGTCAATATTTGTAGTTCCTTTCCAAGAGAAGATAAGAAAAAGGGATAGAGCGACGGGCAAACGTTATTAGGCTTAAGGCTAATACAATTGACCCTTTTAACTTTGGTGTGTGTGTCAACTCGCGAGTGTCAGAGCACACTCTAATTTGATGAAGAGGAGGGTCCGCGACCTTTCACTCTTCATCCGTTGAGCTACGCTCAAAGCCGCGTGCGCGGTGCCATTGAAATCCCTCAATCACTAATTCACTTGAAGAATTTAATTATAGTGAATTCGGTTACAGGAACTCGGCTAAAGGAATTGGTGGGAAGGTGACGGTCACGTAAGGGTCTATTAGTATATTTTCTTCAGAAAAATATCCTTTTCCTAATATTGTGGTTTTATATTTTTATTACAAAATACTTAACACGCTTGGAATGGAATTACCGACTAATGAGCTTTTTTTATTGCACGTGGAATTAATGCAACGTCGCAACAATTTTCTGACTTAATACTTACGTTGAAAAATAGATTAGAATGATTTTATCGAAATTGAAAGTCATTTTGCTGGATCGTTGGTTTTATCCTAAAAATGAACATGCAGCTTTTCGTTATACTACTTTATTTGTAGATTCAGTAAAATAGCGATAAGTTTTAAATCGATCTAGCTTATTTCCGCTACTGGTCAATCATATATTTTTGCCTCCTCGTAGGGGAAGCTTTGTTTTCATGAAAATGTTCTTTTTTTCGAGATTTTTATGTCAGTATTGTGCAAAATGTCGAGAACCGTGGTCTAGAAAAAAATGTCCATATGTGCATATATGTGTGTAAAGTTCAATCGCGTGTAACTCAAGATTTCTTCAACCGATTAAGCTAGAATTTAGCACACAAGTGAAACAACAAGTTGATTATTACAATTTACGACAAAATGTATGCAGGAATTTAGAATATAGACGTGAACACTCTCGTAAAATGAATCTAGTAAAATTTGTAAATTTTACGATTTAAAAAAAATAGTTCTTCGTATAAGTGCAGGTAAATTTAATGTTGTTTGTTGTTGAATTTTGCTGAAATCGGAAAAACGGTTAGGATTTTATGGAGTTTTGAAACTTTATAAAGCCCTATCTGGGCCCTATCGAATCCAAATTTTCTACGTAAACGGAATCGTATTCACCCATAATGCTAGATCATCACATAATTTAGTGGCTATCGGTGGTAAGGCTAGGATTATCATTATCATGTAAAATGCAACGCGTTTAAAGTATGTAAAAAGTCGTTACAATGTAAAAGTTAGGAAAAAACACCCTTCGTTTTTTAAGTGTATAGCAACAACGTCCGCGCTCCGCGCGTCCTATGCTTTGGTGACTTTGCGTCTTTTTTTAGCTAAAACGATCCTGAAGAATCAATGTATATGTCTATCCAAAATAGCTGGCAGTCAGAATTACGCTACTTTCATGACATACTTTTGATATAATCATTACATATCCTCTTTTAAAAAGTTGGTGGCTCGAGATATCTCGAAAATATCGAAAATATCGCAGTCATTGTCATCGTTTTATTCGTGCTGTCATTGGTCGGAGGTGTCGTCAGTCAGTCACACTGCGATCGGGACCAAAAATGAATGCATGATGCATTCATTTTTTTTGTTTATGTCAAATGTCAAAACTTATATAAAGAGACTCGGGCACTTAAGCGCCCGAGTACGCTTAACCCTAGTCCTCTTTAAAACCTACCAATCACCATCAATTTCAGATGCTATAAACAGGCGGTTTTATTAGACATTCCTCAGAACTGATATACCTAATTGTTCGGGAATGAGCGTAGTGCGAGAGCACGCAAACTCGGGTTCGCGCTCGGTAGCATGACGTCACGCAACTCAGGCAACGCGACACGGGAGTCGAGAGATTTCGGGCGCATGAACGTTAGTTCAATCTCCTCCGCGGGCGTCACCACCTTACGGGCATACTCTCGGGCTCGACTCACAGCGACACTTGACGCACGCGCGTAACGCATCTTCTTCACACCCCTTCGATCGAGTCATCGATTCGCCATTCTTGATCCGGGTTTTCCGTAGCGTGCGAGCGTGGGTATTCGCGATTGAAATTACTTTGTGGGTTTTCATCAAAATTACGGGACTCTCGATTGAAACAGTGGTACATCGATCAGTGGACAATTCGGCTTAATTTATTTGGGCATTCTCAATGATATTCGGACAATCATATCGGGCTTCGTAGTGCAAATTATCGGGTTAATTATTCGACACGCTCTCGGGCACGCTTCGGCTTTTCAGTTCAGTTTTTTTTCTCACTCTCTCTCGCCGTCGAGCGTATGCTCGACGTCGCCGGGTCAAGTCTCATCGCATCTTTCATTGTCGGGAATTTAATTCTTGTGCATATTTGGGACAATAAATCGACTTGTATTTTTTTATATAAATTCTGCCTCCCGCCTATTTTATATTTCCACCTACACCAGATCCTTCATCAAACATTTTGGTCCTTCGAGCCGGATCTGGTGGGGATAGTGCGGCTTGTGCAGTGATAAAAGGTGCATAGACGTTTTATTAGTGAGTGTCAGCAAAGTTCGGGACATTTTTTCATCACTTTGGACTTCTCAGCGGACATTCAACGGGCCACGGGCATTTTTCGCTGACACCACGTGGGTCTCGTCGTACGCGGCGTCCATTTTCGGACTCTCGATCGCGCGCCAAACAAGCGCGTGCATCTCACAACGGATTTTTCTCATCGGTGAGTCTTTCGAAAAATTATTCTCGAGTTCAGTGTTGGTATTTTTTCTCAATATTCGGTGAAACGGATATTTACATCGCAATAACACACTCGAGTGCGGGAATCGAGAAGACTCAATCAGTGCGCGGGCGATAAATTAATTGCATTCGGTTATATTACCAATTCTCGGGACATTTTCGGTAATTTATCATTTTTCATCGAATCGGGTGACATTTTCGGGTATTTTCGTGTTCACGGCATACTATCAGACATTTTTCGGGAGTGCTCAACAATTAATTCTGTGCGTACGTGATTTTTCGGGACAGTATTCACGTGCTTTAGAACATTTTTTCGGGTTTCATTGGACAATAGTGTACGCTCGGTAATTTTCTTCGACTACTGGTGCGGGTTCGGGCTGATTATTGCCAATTTTTTGGGTTTTTGGTATACAACGTTCACCTCGGGACTCATTTTTTCGTACTTTTCAGACAGTTTCGGGTTCTGTGGAGATCTAGTACTCTCTCGATAACCGTCCTTCGGTTATTTGTGCATTTTTCGGGCTCATTATCAACCCTTCTTCGGTTCCCTTTTCTTAACTGCGGGTTTTGGGAGCTCCTACGGAGCACTGGGATTGGGTGTTGGTCTACGCTATCGCTCGACGTCTCGATCCGGGTACTCGAGAGGCATGGGAACTCAAAGCCGGGCAGTCACGGGATCCTCCAACATTCGCACAACTTCGGACATTCCTCACCAATCGCGCACGGGCACTAGAAGGCGCGGGGGTTGGGGTTCTCACGGGTTCGACTTCATCAGGCTCTAAGACATCGGGAACAGACTCAAAAAATATGCAAAAGGAATCTTCTCGGGTTCATGCAGCTACTACGGGAGATTATTCACAATGTTCATACTGTCGGGACAATCACTACATCGTCACATGCGCCAAGTTCCGACAGCTCTCACCGGATGCACGACGGGCCGAAGTACAGAAGCTACGGTTGTGCTTCAACTGTTTGGGTCGACACAACGTGTCGGCATGCAACACAACGGCTCGTTGCAAGGAGTGCGATCGAAAGCATCATACGATGATACACGTCGGGTGGTCAAAATACGGGGACGGTCACAAACCAGCGGGCATTCCTCCAACGGCGGGCGGCGCAGCGAGCAACAACGTCACAACATCGGGATCTTCACCAGCGGGAACTTCAACACCGGGAACCTCTCAATGAAATTCGGAGGCATTAGCTTGTGCATCGACGGGAGGAGCGAGACCAGCCGTTCTCCTGGCTACCTGCCAGGCACTGCTGCTCACTAATTTCGGGGCATCTCATCGGGTACGAGTGCTGTTGGACATGGGGTCTGAGTTGTCACTCATATCTGATACGCTTGTGCAGCAACTCAAGCTGCGACGAAAATCCTCGTCTATTTCTATCATCGGGATCGGCGGCACAGCATCAGGTCAAACACGCGGGATGGTCTCATTCGCTCTTCGCTCAATACACTCGCCGGGAAACATTTCAATAAACGCATATATTCTTCCCAAGTTAATGCCTACTCTACCTTCATTCACCCTCTCTCACCACCATTGGGACCACATACAGGGCATTCCTTTAGCAGATCCAGACTTTGCGGAGGCGGGACCAGTGGACCTCATCTTGGGTGCGGACGTGTACGGGCAGCTTATACGTCCTCAAATCAGACGCGGGCTTCCGGAGGAGCCCATTGCACAAAATACCTTCTTCGGGTGGGCAATAATCGGGCCGGTAAGCGAGCCTCAGGGCTCGTCGGGCTTAGTTCATCATGCAGCTGTCGATCACGGGTTCCAGGAGTTACAAGAACTCCTGTCTCAATTCTGGGTGCAAGAAGAAGTTCCGTTACTGAGCAGTTCGGATCTCACTCCGGAGGAACAGGAGTGCGAATCTCACTTCGTTGCAACTCACTCTCGCGACTCTACGGGTCGATACATTGTTCGCATGCCAGTCAAAACTTCATCGGGACAGCTGGGGCGGTCGTTTCAAACGGCCTCATCTTGTTTCAGTCGACTCCAACGGAAACTTGCACGTGATGCTCACTACAAGGGTCTGTATGATACATTTCTCGGGGAATACGAGTCATTGGGTCATATGACTCGGGTCGCAGCAATCGACAATCATCGGGAAGGCATTTACTACCTTCCTCACCACGGGGTATTAACGACCAAACTCCGGGTAGTATTTAATGGGTCTTGCAATACGGATTCTGGGCTCTCTCTCAATGACATTCTGCACACGGGCGCAAAGCTGCAACGGGACATTTCAGACGTTCTACTCTGGGTTCGACGTCATCGGTTTATTTTCGCAACCGACATCGTTAAGATGTTTCGGCAAATTCGGGTTCATCGGGACGATTGGGATCTACAACGGATTCTTTGGGTAGACGAACATGGCAACACGGTGCCATATCATTTGACTACAGTCACCTACGGGACGAGGTCAGCACCATTCCTCGCGGTTCGGGCACTTCTCCAACTGGTTGCAGACGAAGGTGAACGATATCCAGAAGCGATCTCTCCTCTTACAAAGGGGCGATATGTGGACGATATCTACGGGGGTGCTGATCAATTAACCGAGCTGGTTGCACAGGTGCAACAACTCGTTGGGATTTGCACGGCGGGCGGATTTCCATTAGCCAAATGGCAGAGTAATTGTCCAGACCTTCTCACTACCATCGGGGTAGATTCAACCACGGAGGGTTCAAGGTCGATCGACGATTGCGAGACTAAGGTTCTCGGGCTCGCATGGGTACCAAGGTCAGACGTTTTCAAATTCACAACGGTTCCATATTCAGCCGGGTCTCAAATCACCAAGCGGGGCATTCTCTCCGAGATCGCTCAAATCTACGACCCATTGGGTTTCCTCTCACCTGCAGTTATTCGGGCTAAGATTCTTCTTCAGAGGCTATGGTTGGAGAAGCTTTCTTGGGATGATCCAGTTTCAACCGAGGTCGCAACATCATGGGTCGCATTTCGAAGCGAGCTAACTCATCTCAGCAACATCGCCATTCCACGGTGGCTTCACATTTCACCCCAGTCAACAGTCGAGATTCACGGGTTTTCGGATGCATCTCAGTTGGCAATGGGCGCGGTCGTATACGTACGGGTTACGGGTCCGGGATCGAACACCAGAACCGCGCTGGTCTGTTCAAAAACGAAAGTTGCACCAATCAAACGGCTCACTATTCCGCGGTTGGAACTCGCCGCAGCGCAGCTGTTGGCTAAACTCACGAAATACGTGCGGGATACGTTAGAATTACGGGATTCACGGGTTTATTTATGGACGGATTCCATGGTAACGCTCACGTGGGTAACTAGTCATCCTTCACGGTGGAAGGATTTTGTACGGAATCGGGTTTCATCAATCCAAGAGCTCATTCCTCATGGCCAATGGAGATTCATCCCGGGACGGGACAATCCGGCGGATTGTGCTTCACGCGGGCTAACCATCACCCAGCTCGAGCAATTTCAAACTTGGTGGCACGGGCCACACTGGTTAGCAAAATCATCCTCCAATTGGCCAAAACATCACATCGGGACGGTAGATTCATCGGCGCTCGAAGAGCGACCAGGTCACACATTCACAGTCTCCACACAACCCTCACCGGTCTTCGACCTCATACATCGGTATTCATCGCTCACACGGTTGTTGAGAATCACCACTCTGCTCTTTAAGGCGCTTACAAACCTTAAGGGGACGAACCGGGATCCCTCAAAATCTTTCATTTCTCCGGGCGACCTGGAACACTCAATGCTTTACTGGGTAAAAGCTATTCAAGGATCATACTTCACGGCGGAGCTCAAGGTTCTTTCAGCGGGTCATGTTCTACCAAAGTCGCATCCATTCTCGCGACTTACGGCGTTCATCGACTTTCACGGTACAGTGCGGGTGGGAGGCCGGCTGAAACACTCAGCCTTACAACCTGAGAGCAAACACTCAGCCATCCTCCCACGGGACTCACCCCTCACCAATCTTCTCATTGCGGACGCACATACGCGTACTCTTCACGGGGGTACTCAGGCAACGTTGGCGTATCTACGAAGGCGATACTGGATCATCGGCGGACGGGCACCGGTACGCTCTTTCATCTTGCGCTGTGTGAAATGCGCTCGCTTCAGAGCTACACGGGCACAGCAACTCATGGGGCAATTACCAAAGGAACGGGTCACGCCAATACGCCCATTCTTATTCACGGGAGTTGACTACGCGGGGCCAATCTCACTCAAGAGTTGGCGAGGACGCGGGAATAAATTACACAAGGGCTGGTTGTGCATCTTCGTTTGCTTCGCCACTTCGGCAGTACATTTGGAGGTGGTGACCGACGTCACCACGGACACCTTCCTCGCGGCATTCCGCCGCTTCATCGGGAGACGAGGTCTTTGTCACACGCTCTTCAGCGACTGCGGGACAAATTTTCAAGGAGCGGACAAAGAGCTACGCAAACTCTTCACCGCCGGGACTCAAGAATCGGATCATGTAGCGCAGCTACTGGCAAACGACGGCACGAAATGGGCACTCAACCCACCGGGAGCACCTCACATGGGCGGAAAATGGGAGGCGGCTGTAAAATCCGTCAAATTTCACCTGCGGCGAACGATTCGCGAGACCAGCCTCACGTACGAAGAATTTACGACTCTTCTTACACAAATTGAGGCTGCTCTCAATTCTCGTCCACTTCAACCACTCTCAGAGGATCCAGACGACTTGCTAGCTCTCACTCCTGGGCATTTCCTCATCGGGGAAGCGCTTACGGCGGTTCCAGAGCCTTCACTCCGGGAAACCAATCCGGGTAGGCTATCACGCTGGCAACTCATTCAAGAACGGGTTCAATTTTTCTGGGATCACTGGTCATCGGGATATCTCAAACAGCAGCAAGCCATCTCCAAATGGCATCATCCTTCAAACTCCGTGCGGGTCGGGTCAATGGTACTTCTCACCGACGAGAACCTCCCGCCACTGAAATGGCCGTTAGCACGGGTAACGGAACTTCATCCGGGACAAGATGGGCTCACTCGGGTCGTCACCATCCGGACGGCAACATCCACATTCAAGCGGCCGGTTACCAAACTGGCAATCCTTCCAATTCATCCGGACAATTAATCGACAGCACTGCTGCCGATGGCGGGCGGAATGTTCGGGAATGAGCGTAGTGCGAGAGCACGCAAACTCGGGTTCGCGCTCGGTAGCATGACGTCACGCAACTCAGGCAACGCGACACGGGAGTCGAGAGATTTCGGGCGCATGAACGTTAGTTCAATCTCCTCCGCGGGCGTCACCACCTTACGGGCATACTCTCGGGCTCGACTCACAGCGACACTTGACGCACGCGCGTAACGCATCTTCTTCACACCCCTTCGATCGAGTCATCGATTCGCCATTCTTGATCCGGGTTTTCCGTAGCGTGCGAGCGTGGGTATTCGCGATTGAAATTACTTTGTGGGTTTTCATCAAAATTACGGGACTCTCGATTGAAACAGTGGTACATCGATCAGTGGACAATTCGGCTTAATTTATTTGGGCATTCTCAATGATATTCGGACAATCATATCGGGCTTCGTAGTGCAAATTATCGGGTTAATTATTCGACACGCTCTCGGGCACGCTTCGGCTTTTCAGTTCAGTTTTTTTTCTCACTCTCTCTCGCCGTCGAGCGTATGCTCGACGTCGCCGGGTCAAGTCTCATCGCATCTTTCATTGTCGGGAATTTAATTCTTGTGCATATTTGGGACAATAAATCGACTTGTATTTTTTTATATAAATTCTGCCTCCCGCCTATTTTATATTTCCACCTACACCAGATCCTTCATCAAACACTAATGGATAGCATTCCTATTTCATCCCACAAAATAATTACTTTTGATGTGCTGCGTATTTAAGAAAGGATATTATAATCGCTGCAACTTATTATTTTCAAAAAAATAAACACAGTCACTTGCACTATAAATTCTATTTCCAAAAGAATTACGGATTTACAACTCTATTCGTCACCAAGATCGGTGTCGCATTTGTTTAGAAACACAAAAGGAGAACCTAACAAACCTCTATGACAAAATAATTATCTATTGATTACTTTTTGTTTCTATGGAGATATTTCTATTCAATATCACAACTACGAAAATGACAGCCATTGAAGTCACTGGCGATACGTGATTCTGCAGCAGCTGTGGCAGAACAGCGAAAGCGATAGTTTAAAATGCGCGCCATACATGGCGACTTTGCAGCGGCAGCCTCGACAGACTGAAGTTGGCTCTGAAATAGCCGTCGCCGACCAATCGGAAGACTCGAAAAGCGGCTTCAGTCTTTCGAGTTCGATGTGCCATGTCTTTTTTAAGAGAGGATCAGTGTCGCATTTGTTTAGAAACATAAAAAGAGAACCTAACAAACCTCTATGACAAAATAATTATCTATTCATTGATTACTTTTTGTTTCTATGGAGATATTTCTATTCAATATCACAACTACGAAAAAGACAGCCATTGAAGTCACTGGCGATACGTGATTCTGCAGCAACTGTGGCAGAACAGTGAAAGCGATAGTTTAAAATGCGCGCCATACATGGCGACTTTGCAGCGGCAGCCTCGACAGACTGAAGTTGGCTCTGAAATAGCCGTCGCCGACCAATCGGAAGACTCGAAAAGCGGCTTCAGTCTTTCGAGTTCGATGTGCCATGTCTTTTTTAAGAGAGGATCAGTGTCGCATTTGTTTAGAAACATAAAAAGAGAACCTAACAAACCTCTATGACAAAATAATTATCTATTCATTGATTACTTTTTGTTTCTATGGAGATATTTCTATTCAATATCACAACTACGAAAAAGACAGCCATTGAAGTCACTGGCGATACGTGATTCTGCAGCAACTGTGGCAGAACAGTGAAAGCGATAGTTTAAAATGCGCGCCATACATGGCGACTTTGCAGCGGCAGCCTCGACAGACTGAAGTTGGCTCTGAAATAGCCGTCGCCGACCAATCGGAAGACTCGAAAAGAGGCTTCAGTCTTTCGAGTTCGATGTGCCATGTCTTTTTTAAGAGAGGATCAGTGTCGCATTTGTTTAGAAACACAAAAAGAGAACCTAACAAACCTCTATGACAAAATAATTATCTATTCATTGATTACTTTTTGTTTCTATGGAGATATTTCTATTCAATATCACAACTACGAAAAAGACAGCCATTGAAGTCACTGGCGATACGTGATTCTGCAGCAGCTGTGGCAGAACAGCGAAAGCGATAGTTTAAAATGCGCGCCATACATGGCGACTTTGCAGCGGCAGCCTCGACAGACTGAAGTTGGCTCTGAAATAGCCGTCGCCGACCAATCGGAAGACTCGAAAAGCGGCTTCAGTCTTTCGAGTTCGATGTGCCATGTCTTTTTTAAGAGAGGATCAGTGTCGCGTTTGTTTAGAAACACAAAAAGAGAACTTAACAAACCTCTATGACAAAATAATTATCTATTCATTGATTACTTTTTGTTTCTATGGAGATATTTCTATTCAATATCACAACTACGAAAAAGACAGCCATTGAAGTCACTGGCGATACGTGATTCTGCAGCAGCTGTGGCAGAACAGCGAAAGCGATAGTTTAAAATGCGCGCCATACATGGCGACTTTGCAGCGGCAGCCTCGACAGACTGAAGTTGGCTCTGAAATAGCCGTCGCCGACCAATCGGAAGACTCGAAAAGAGGCTTCAGTCTTTCGAGTTCGATGTGCCATGTCTTTTTTAAGAGAGGACCAGAGACTTCCTTCTCAAAATCTTCCTTAGAAATAGCACTAAAAAAAATTGCACCAATATTGACGAATCATGTGTGCTAAATACGTTTGAATGCCGTGAAAAAAAAACAACAACAAAAACAAAAACCAATGAACTAGCGAGTCCAATTTTTCTACGTAAACAGAATCATATTCACTGATGCTCGACACACAATTTAGTGGGGATCGGTGGTAAGATTGGGATTATCATTATCATGTAAAATGCATCACGCTTAAAGTATGTAAAAAGTCGTCACAATTTAAAAGATAGGAAACAACACGCTTGGTTTTTAGTGTTTACAAGAGACTTCCACCTCAAAAACTTCCCTGTAAATAAACCTAAAAAGAAAATGCACCAACATCGACGAATCAACCGTGTACTAAATACGTTTGTGTGACGCAAGAAAAAAGAAAAAGAATAAAAAACAAAAACAAATGAACTAGCGAGCCCGAATGTTTTACGTAAACGGATTCATAGTTCAGTAATACTAGACACATAATTTAGTGGCTATCGGTGGTAAGGTTCGGATTATCATTATCATGTAAAATGCAACACGCTTAAAGTATGTAAAAAGTCGTCACAATGTAAAAGATAAGAAACAACACGATTGGTTTTTAGGGTCTACAAGAGACGTCCACCTCAAAAAATTGCTTACAAATACACCTAAGAAAAATGCACCAACATTGACGAATCAACTGTGCGCTAAATGCGTTTGAATGCCGCAGAAAAACAAAAAAAATCAAAACAATAATGACAAAAATAAAAAGAATCGCGTGTAAAATGTAGAACGGATGAGGCAAAGAACATCCGTCCGCGGTGCAGCAAACAATAGAAAGTCTATCGACACGCTCCGTTTAAATACCCATTGAATTGAAAGAAGAAAACAGTCCTGGTGTCTATCAAAAGCCGGAAGTGCAGCGGTGTTCACGTCGTGGTTATCGAGGCGCAGTTTCAATTTTGTACACAAGATATCGTTGATCGGAAGTCCGAGGTTAGCCACGAATTCAACGGGGGGCAAAGTGACCGAACTCGCTTGGACGAAGAAAAATTCGACAAGAGAGAGAGAGAGAGAAAGAGAGAGAGAGAGAAAACGTTAGATACTAGTTTCGCTTCTGCGCTTACGCTTCCTCGAAGCGTTCGGCAAAAGCCAAGACAGCTTATTGTTTACGTCGAGCCCGCAGCGGCAGTTCGTGTTCACGTCGAGACGGGGATATTTCAGTGGTGGCGCACGCCACAACGAGTTTGGCAACGGAGATTCACGCTCGGGAACGTGCACGCGGTCAAAAGAGTGCTGACGTCGTGACGCGCCGCATCGCGCTCTCTTGAGATATCTGTCTACGTCTCCGTTCGCGCGCTTTCACACTTATTCACTTTTTAATTCCCGATCGCTCCCCCTCGGGGCAAAAAGACAGGAGTTATGCGTTTCACCCAGATCGGCTGATTTCCGCGATTTTGTTGTCTCCGGTGTTCTCGCAAGCGGCATCAAATTACTTAACCGAATTTGACACATCGATTCTATGATCGAACGTCTATATTCTTTTCAACAAACAATTAGAACCAGGTATATTCTCGTAGAGATAAAAAGATTTTACACTAGTGATTTGTATATATCGAAGTAGACCCGCCATAACTCGATCGAGCTATCGTCTGCGGTTAACTTTTCATCATAACTATTTCGCATATTGCGGTCTACTACATTACACACTGTCCGTAGTAATGATAATAATATTCACCGCGCATCATACTTAAGGTAGTTATGTCAAGAAGGCAAGTCAAACGGATGTTCATGAACTTTTGGCCTATTGTAATTGAACTATTCAGATTAACTTCTCCAAAATTTGGATGGTTCTTACCGACAAATTGAATAAAAAATGAATACTTGAAAATTGATCTTTTTACACGGCGCTTACGGGAGTGTTAGCGAAATTAATCTTTCAATCGAGAATTAACATACTTAGATCAATTATAGAGAAACGATCAAAAGTACCTCAAATTCGAAAAATATTTGCGAACTTTTGCGTATCATAAAAAAGTGAAGTCACCGGACACATGCTGAAGTAAACTAATATTAAAGTGCACGATTCCGGGCCAGATGACACGTTACCTAACCTAGCTATCATTCGATTTTCAAGATGTCGTGATAAAAACCAAGTTAAATTCGCACCGAAAAAATAATTAACTTGCTGATAATTGTGTTAACCTCATTTCAACAATTTTCACAAATTCTCGATTATTTTTGGTATTATCATTGTCACAGTCAAAATGCAATAAATAATAAATTTTCGATGTCATATACATGCTGCTATCTATGATTCCGGCGTACTGACATAGCTACCTTAACTCTCGACTGCTCCCCCTCGGGGCGAAAAGACGGGAGTTATGTGTTTTACCGCGATCAGCTGATTTCCGCGATTTTTCTTGTCTCCGGTGTTTTCACAAACGGCGTAAAATTACTTAACCAAGTTTGACACATCGATTCTATGATCAAACGTCTATATTCTTTTCAACAAACAATTAGAACCAGGTATATTCTCGTAGAGATAAAAAGATTTTACACTAGTGATTTGTATATATCGAAGTAGACCCGCCATAACTCGATCGAGCTATCGTCTGCGGTTAACTTTTCATCATAACTATTTCGCATATTGCGGTCTACTACATTACACACTGTCCGTAGTAATGATAATAATATTCACCGTGCATCATACTTAAGGTAGTTATGTCAAGAAGGCAAGTCAAACGGATGTTCATAAACTTTTGGCCTATTGTAATTGAACTATTCAGATTAACTTCTCCAAAATTAGGGTGGTTCTTACCGATAAATTGAATAATTAATCAATACTTGAAAATTGATCTTTTCACACGGCGCTTACGGGAGTGTTAGCGAAATTAATCTTTCAATCGAGAATTAACGTACTTAGATCAATGATAGAGAAACGATCAAAAGTACCTCAAATTCGAAAAATATTTGCGAACTTTTGCGTATCATAAAAAAGTGAAGTCACCGGACACATGTTGAAGTAAACTAATATTAAAGTGCACGATTCCGGGCCAGATGACACGTTACCTAACCTAGCTATCATCCAATTTTCAAGATGTCGCGATAAAAACCAAGTTAAATTCGCACCGAAAAAATAATTAACTTGCTGATAATTGTGTTAACCTCATTGCAATAATTTTCACAAATTCTCGATTATTTTTGGTATTATCATTGTCACAGTCAAAATGCAATAAATAATAAATTTTCGATGTCATATAGATGCTGCTATCTATGACTCCGGCGTACTGACATAGGTAACTTAACTCTCGACTGCTCCCCCTCGGGGCGAAAAGGCGGGAGTTATGTGTTTAACCGCGATCAGCTGATTTCCGCGATTTTTTTGTCTCCGGTGTAAACGGCACAAAATTACTTAACCAAGTTTGACACATCGATTCCATGATCGAACGTCTATATTCTTTTCAACAAACAATTAGAATCAGCTATATTCTCGTATAAATAAAAATATTTTATGAAATAGTGCTTTGTGTATATATCGAAGAACGCCCGCCATAGCTCGTTCGAGACATCGTTTGTGGTTAACTTCTCATCATACTATTTCAAATAATGTGGTCTACTACAATACGCTTTGTCCGTAGTAAGGAAAACGGCCCAATTTCTGACATCTTTAGAACCGCGGCCCCGGATTTCTATCATTTACGAACGCGTTATATTACGAAACAGTGAAAAAAATTCCTTTGACGTATACATTGAGTTAAATCATTAAGAAATAATAATTAAATCGTTGTTTTCATTATGGTCGTCTAGTAACGGGGTTACTAGCACTGTTGAATCTTTCATGTCGCAGTTTCTGACACCGACGCGGTACTCGTTTCTTACATGTATATCGCAGTTTGTGACACTAACCAGTCCCCAATTTCAGACGCTTCGACATAGGTTATACATGCTGTGTCAGAAACTGCAACATAACCTGAATTAGGTGATGTACTTACCGACTCCAATAATTTATGGGAAGAACTAACCTTTAGATGAACTTTTACGTATTAGATCTATAGTGTAATTTATTCTGAAGGTATTCATACAACTTTTATAGTATTTAATACTTGCTTAAGGGTATAAATCCGAAATTCCGCATGTGCTTGAGCTAGTGCCTTTCGACTACGAATGTCGCTCGGAAGCCAGTGAAACGTCAGTCGCAACTCACACTATTAAATTTGGATATGAAATATTCTATAAAAGCATTCGTATCTCGGCAATATTTGGCAATACAAAAACGCTTTCCAATTTGCCTGTATATTTTTTTATAATTGCCGAAAACTTTATTCACTACAGATATAAATGTACCGTCGGTGTCAAAAAGTACGGCGGTGTCAGGAACTGGGCCGTTTACCTTAAGGGGTTAGGCCACTCTAGAGGGCCACAAAAAAGGCTTTTTTTGGGATTTTTTTTCAGAAAAACTATTAGAGACATCGATTTTTTGAGAAAGGGTATTTATTGTACATATCATTAAATGTATATAGTAATTTTTTCATAGTAACTAATTCAAAAATGGCGGCTGTACAGCGTTGTTGCGATGACATCTCTTTTTTTTGGAATCCACGGCCGGATACACAGCTTCTGTAATTTTTGAATTATAATGTGTTTTTTTTTAACGGTTTTCACTTATACATAACAGTAGCTAGAGAAGTACGTAGGATTTTTTCGATACAGGCATTTTTGACAAAATGGCGAGCATCTAATGTGAAAGTTCAAAAATTTGCCCTAAAAATCGTTCGAAAATTATCAATAACAAAAAAAGTATGCAACTTAAAAAAAAACCTACGTACTTCTGTGGATAATGTATTTTTGAAGATATATCCAAAATTTCAAATAAATCGATGGTAAACTTTTTGAGTTATGTTTCCGGCCAACTTGAAAAGAGCAGTTTTGAGATAAACGCGTTTATCTGCCGTATACCTACTTTGACCCTTCTCAGTACCTTTACCGAAGCGCACACAAGAGAGGTTACCGGCTAACCACGCGGCCTCCCATTAAAATTCGAAAATGGGGCATTCATAAATTTCTGCCTGCAATAATCTAATGAGTCATTTCCAAGGAGAAAAAAAATCGATTTTTCGAAAATTCTAGAGTGGCCTAACCCCTTAATGATAATAATATGCACCATTGTTAATGTTTCAGAAAATTGATTTTTTTTGTTGACTTAAAAAATGCGTTGTACCTTTTAGAATATGGTGCAAAAAGATTATTACCTGAATCAAACTTTTTTTCTTTGAAATTTCGAACTCTTAAAATAAATCCCTACTGGAAAGGTACAGTGTACCTAACCTTTTTATTTCTAACTTCTCTAATACACAACAGATGTCGTTAGGAAGTATTTACGTTCAGGTAGAAGCATTTCCAAACAAAAGTACGTTAGTGCAGCCCCAAAATCTTATTCAAGTGGGAAAAAAGTCTTGAATATAGCGACTGCTATTCCTATGCGCAATATTAATGATGATCTGCTACACCCAGAAAAACAATCTTGTTAACGGGACTAAAATCTGTGCATTGAAAATAAAATTTCTTATGTGGATGCCGACGTATACTTCAATTCACGTAAAATAATTTTTTTTATTTGAAAGTAATATACTTATTGAGTAGTAAATATATTCAAATCTGAGAAATATGTATTTGGGTCGACAATTATACAAACATGGAATAAAAAAAAAATTTAATCTAAACAGATTATATATAAACAGATTAATTCGTCAAGGGTGTGATAATCTCCCGACTATAATATGCGATTGATTATTATTTCACAATTATTTATTTATCCAATTTTATTATTGCTTACACTTATTTTATCAGTCGGGAATTTGATAATTTTCATAAAATAATTTTTTTCACGTTCCCCGATCGACCTGTAGCGCCAATAATCAACGGCTCTCCAACACTGCGGTTTTATACTATTTTCCAACGTCCACGACGACGAGAAACTTATACTTACAGTGTGTGCGGAATCATGCTCACCTCCACGGCTATCACGACACTTATGGTAATCACCGATCCTAGCGTGTTCGCTTCGTCAGTAAATTCAAATCTCGAGCAACAGAGCGATATACCACTCGAGCATTGATACTACATGCATGGACACGCCATGTACTATTTAGCGCTTACGCATAGCAATTACTGCTTGTAATATATACGAAGCATTCCAAGCCAACTCGATAAATATTTGAGGCTTCATATTTTCAATTGGACTTGTAACTATTCCACTGGTTCGTTCCACCTCAAAAAACGACCAAAAACAAATTCAAATATTTTTTTATGTATGGCCGTCTGGCTTTGTCAATGTTGAAAGGGAGAATGAAATACACTGTACAATATATATATATTAGGGTGGCCCAAATTTCAGCTGTATTTTTTAATTTTTGGTCTCACCCCATAAAATAGTTGTTTTCGGTGAAAAAACAATTTTCATAAAAAATGGAGATTGCGAAAAATTATTTAGAGATCGCTCAACAATTTTGAAAATTTCCGAAACGTTTTCTTTTTCTTCATTTTTTGTAATCTCTCACCCCTCATATCATCTTGTTATCTCATTCCTAGTTTATGGTCGAAATTTTGGAAAAAAAATATTAACTTCAAAACGTCGCTCAATGACAAAAAACATTTTGGAATTTATTTTCAATTTTTATTTTTTTCTCAACTTTCACCCCTGATTTTCACTCATTATCAGACGTCTAGTTCATAGTTTCAAAAATGTTATGAAAATATTAACGTCAGACTGTCGCTGAAAGAAGTAAGTCGTTTTTTTTTGCTAATCGAGAATCGCGAAAAACGAATTATTTCGTTCAGCGATCGCCTAACGTTAATATTTTCATAACATTTTTTAAACTATGAACTAGACGTCTGATAATGAGAGAAAATCAGTGGTAAAAGTTGGGAAAAAATAAAAATTGAAAATAAATTCCAAAATGTTTTTTGTCGTTCTGAGACGTTTTGAAGTTAATTTTTTTTTTTAGAAAATTTCGAACATAAACTAGGAATTAACTAGGAGTTAACAAGATGATATGAGGGGTGAGAGATCACAAAAAATGAAGAAAAAAAAATCTTTTCGAAAATTTTCAAAATTGTTGAGAGACGTCTAAATAATTTTTCACAATCTTCATTTTTCATGAGAATTGTTTTTTCACCGAAAACAACTATGTTATGAGGTGAGACCAAAAATTAAAAAATACAGATGAAATTTGGGTCACTCTAATATATATATATATATTTTTTTTTTTGAGGATCTCAACATTTTTAAAGCTTTTTTTTCTCGTGTCCAGGTTTTCTGTAAACTTTTTAACACTCTTTTTGCATAATTTGTACGCAAATTCATAGAATATTCTTTTTTGTTTTATCTCTTTTTGTGCGTAATCTTTGAAAATGTATGAAATGTGGGTTACACGCTTCAAATATATTCAACGTTATTTTTAGCACTAACTTTGTGACCTGTTGTTGCTTCGACAAAGTAATACTATGCGACCGACAACAAACTGACCTCAGTGAATCATTGGGGGTTAATGGCGATGAACTCATAAGGAGATAGTCCACTTTCGCCTAATGTAACAAAAGACAATACAAGTTAGCGGTCAAATAGACCATTATATGCTACGACATTTTTCCAACTTGGTGAATCTAGTCAATTCTTCATTAAATGTCATATAGACTTTGAGCGTTTTAAACACTACACTGTTAAAAATTCAAGTGAATTGAAAATACAAAACGATATAAAATTTACGAAATGGGTATATGAATTCCATATTAATATACTTTTATTGTAAATTTAAGAATAATATAAGAATTCTCCGATACAGTATTGCAATCTTCATTTTAATATACCAATATTGTATTTTTCAATGACGAATGCATCTGAAAATTAATATTCGGGTGGTCCTTATCTGACGAAATCTCAAAATCCTCCTGTCGCACCCCCTAAAAGTCTTCGAATTAATATTTTTTACATGTGTGTAAAGATTCAGCAGGATAGGATAACATTTACCCGTGCCCCATTGCATTTGAAGATTAACATTGGTGTTAATTGGGAAAAAACAAGCTTTTTAGTCTTTTCCATATAACTACTAAACGGGAAAAAATCTGAAAAATTTGTACTTTACACCAACGTCTTTGTGAGTAAAACAAGACTAGTGAGACCGTAACAAATTATTTAGCAACTAAATGACAGCATTTTTAATACATGAAGAATTACTCAAAAATGTTACAATACATTGTTTGAATGAAGAAAGAAACAATAAATCAATGGTCTTGTTTTACTCATAAAGACTGACACTAAAGCACAAGTTTTTCATATTTTTTCCCGTTTAGTTATATGAAAAAAAAATACAAAGCTTGTTTTTTTACCATTTAATACCAAAGTTAATCTTCAAGTGGAATGGTCCTGCTGAATTTGTACACACATTTTTGAAATATTAAATCGAAGATTTTTAGGGGGTGCGACATGAGGATTTCGAGGTTTCGTCAAATAAGGACCACTATAATTAATATACAGTATATGAGGCTTCCACCGGTTATCGACAGGGTCGCGACCCTCGTATTTTTTTTTTCTTTTGAGATGTAGAGCAATATATAAAAAAACTAGAATTTTTTTAAGATTTAAGAAAAAAATTTGTGTTTTTTTAATTACCAAAATTTGATTTTCTCAAAAAGTACGTCGACGATATTTTTCTTTTTTTACAGTAAATTTTGTTTTATTTTTAGCTGCTAATGTAGGCCTCGCCCCACTCTGGGCCTAGGCTCAAAAATGTTGTTTTTGGACACAGAATTTACTGTAAAAAGGGAAAAAAAATCGTTGACGTACTTTTTGAGAAAATCAATATTTAGGTAATTAAACAAGGATGCAAAGTACAACCTTGCACATTGCTTCCTCATTATTTTTCGCTTCTTACAAAGCTACCTCTATGAGGAAGTATGTTATTCAATTTTTGGCTTCCTCATAGAGGAAGCTTTGTAAAACGCGAAAAATAATAAGGAAGCTATGTGCAAGGTTCTACTTTGCATCTTTGTTTTAATTAGATAAATATACATGTTGTGGATACGCTTTTTCTATTTCGTTATTACGTTATTTCGTGATTATTAGAGCGTTTTCGAAAGTGAATGTGATAATGTATATTTTTAAAAATAATTCAACATTCCATAAAATCAAAAATTTCATACCGTTTGTCACTAAATTATACATATATAATGTCTGAATATTGTTTCATTTATATACAAAATTTGCGCTCGCTATCTTACGTTTTGCAAAAGTTACAATAGAGCGATAATGTCAATTTTTTGAAAAATTCAAAACATCATAAAATTTTAACGGTTCAACCGATCTTAACCAAATTCAATAGCGATCACCCGCGTATGAAAGCGCAAATTCATACCAATTTTAAGATCAATATCTCGAAAATTGAAAGAGTTATCGCGTAAACAGACATTTTTAAAAAAATTAAAAAACGCGTAATAATTTAACGATGAAGTGGATTTTAACAAAAATCTGTATGAAGGATGAGGCTTGATCCCTCTATCTATGGTCCAAATTTCAGCTTGATATTTCAAGGCATTCCCAAGTTATAAAGGTTTACATTTTTCGATCGTGTAACATACACACATACACACACACACAC
Organism: Ephialtes manifestator; assembly: GCA_963970395.1. Lineage (NCBI taxonomy): Eukaryota > Metazoa > Arthropoda > Insecta > Hymenoptera > Ichneumonidae > Ephialtes > Ephialtes manifestator. Next base: position 1,795,292 of record OZ019971.1, read on the forward strand.
ATACAGACATTTTTTCTAAATCACTTTTCTCGACGTTTTGGCCCATTCTGAGTGTACTGACATGAAAATCTCGAAAAAAAAAAAATTCATGAAAACAAAGCTTCCTCCATGAGGAAGCAAAAAACACAATTTTTTTTCAAAACCTGAAAAAAAATCTAGAGGTTTTTTTTATATTGCTCTACAACACGTAAAAAAAAAAATATGAGGGTCGCGACCGTGTCGACAACCGGTGGAATGCCCCATATACATCCGAGCTTTATAGACGGTATATTAATTTAGAAAAAAAAGTTTTACAATGTACCAAGATTATTTTATTGTACTATAAAATTCTCTTCGTGTAATCCGAGAAGTAAGAGACTCGAGACTTTCGAGTCATGTATCAAGAGTAAAGACTTCCTAATTCGCGGCGTGTCCGCCGGAAGAAGCGCCTACACGTAAATTGACCAGTCGTGTTGCGAAGCTGTCGTCATCGTGAGCGCTCAAAACGTTCCTCGGTATAATGAGTCAGTTCGGTATCGCTCACGCAATACTTCCTTAGCGATACCTCAGCCGTACTTACCGGTACATTACATAGATACGCATTACACTCCGCTCGACACGCTCATTATCTTCCAAGCGGTACATTCAATAAGCGTTGACGAGAATTCCGACTCGTTTTGGAACGCCGCTTTCCTATGACGCGCGTGCATATCCGTGGGAGAAGAGAAGACACGAGACGAGTCGACGTACTTAAGGAGGTTCGTCAGTACGTGCGGGAGGTAAGGAGTGCGCAGCGGTAGTCCTATGCTTATACACAGGCCTATTTCACGATAGCCAACGGCATAAATTATGTATCTTCTTCGGAGAATTGGCAAATTGGGACGGATAATGTAATTTCAAACGAATATATCAATGTTTTTTAGCAGTATAAAGTTAGTCGATTTAAGTCTGTAATGCTCAAACAGACAGAAATTACAATTTGTAGTATCGCCTAGCCAGGAGCGGATTTACCACAACTGCTGCCCTAGGCTCGAAAAAAATTGCCGCCCTTTCTGTAATACGTGGGTTCAGTATATCAATGGGGAATTATTATTTTTTTTCTGTTGAATTCGTGGTACTCGGAGAATTAAGAACACTATCTGAATCGGTTTACATTTTTTTCAGGCCTAACGAGAAACGAATCCAATTTACGGGTTTTACGAATCACATTTTCTTCGTTTTCAATCTTTTCTCTAGTACGTTTTCTGTAATCTGCGCCACTAAGGTTTCTTCTTCCGTTACGCATTTTGGTTAATCAAATTCGGATACATTCATGTTTAGCAAAAACTGCTGGTAAAACAAAGAATAATGTTTAGAAATCCGTCCGCACCTACGAGTGTGTTACTGCTACTAGTTCATGCGCTAGTGTTTCTGCGAGCTAGGCGGCAAGATGGCTGGAACAAGTTTGAGCGTATTGTAGCAAGTCGAAACATACATTGTATCACATTGTCAATGTCTTAGAAAAGACATTGCACATCGAAAGTCGAAATATCGAAAACTGAAGCCCGTTTTTAAATATTCTGATTGGTCGTCGATGGCTTTGAGATAAAGTCAACTTCAGACTGTTATGATCGCTGCAGAGTTACGTACCGTACGCGTTTTGAATAGCTGTATTTTGTTGCAGTTGTGGAATAGAATACCTTTTTCTTACCGTAAACAAAAGATATGGCACATCGAAAGTCGATTATATCGAAATAATGAAGCAGAAATAGAGTCACGTAGAATCACGAATCGTATAAACGTCAAATTATCATGTTTTGCCACAACAAATAACAAATGCAAAGAAGATTGAATTCGTGTGTAATAAATTTTTAATAATCGCAATGCGGAAATACCGAAATACCGAAAAAAAAATATTTTGAATAAAACACAAAAATTAAGTCACATTTTTTTTTGTTTTTTGAAATGTTGAAAAACTTTCGACTTTAAAAATTTTTCCAGCACGAAGAATTCGCCGCCCCCCTAAAATTTGGCGGCTTTAGGCTCCAGCCTATTCAGCCTATTGGTAAATCTGTCCCTGCGCTTACTATGAGTGTCATGGTGGCGATTACCAGCTGACAGTTCAACAGTTATCTACCTAGCTTTGGCAATTACAGTAGGTCAAGGTTATAGGTGGAAAGAGGAATCTTATTAGTGAAAAGTGATATAAACATATTTTAAATACGTGTACAAAACGGAAAGGATACGAAAAAAACGAATCGAATATTCGATTTTCAATGAAAACGCTCAACCGCGTCTCGTTTATCTATACAAGATCGTTTGAATCGCGCGCCTGTCGCACTGAACCTAGCCTAACTCTCAACTCTCCACTCCAACGTTGCCGTACTTCTTGCCTGTTATATCGGCAAGCTGTAAACAACGAATGTAAACAACTGTGAAAGTTGTGCTTTCATTCAATAATTCTCGTAAACAAAGTAGACAATCAGTCTGATTCTTATTGGTGTTTACCACAACTATAACTACAGTGAAATAACAAGGTTTTCAATTTTTGTCTGCATTTTTCTCCAAGTTATAAAGCGATGGAGCTGACATGTCATAAAAGCCCATGTTAAACCGTATGCAAAAAATACTTTAATTTTGTGAGAATGGTGTAGCTAAAAATTCCCAAATAATTCAGGCACATTCGTCACAAAGTATCGAATATATTATAATATTCTCAGATTATTCTCTACATCGAGAGTCGCGGTAGCCACTCGACGCCAAGTTAAAAAAGAAATTAATGTTACCTTCAAACGACGATTTGTCGGTATTTATATTTGGGATGAACCTCCTTAAGGTTCATCCCATGTCAGAAAGGCTAATTAAACTGATGTTCATGAACTTTTGGCCTGTTGTAATTGAGCTATTCAGCTTTACTTTTCCACAATGTGGATGGTTCGTATCGAAAAATTGAGTAAATAATGAATACTTGGAAATCAATCTTTTTACACGACGTTTACGGGAATGTTAGCGAAATTAATCTTTCAATCGGGAATCAACATACTTGGATAAAAGACAGAGAATAGATAAAAAGTACCGCGAATTCGAAAATTATTTGCAAATTTTTGGGTATCATAAAAACATTGAGTCACGGGACATATGTCAAAGTACACGGAGAGAAATTTCTGTGTCATGAAAACAAACATCGTTTTGTTGGGCTGACAAAACAAATTGGTCAGCCCAGAAAACAGATTTGTCAGCCGAACAATAGATTTATCAGCATAGCAAAACTAATTTGTCAGCCTAACGTAACGATTTTTGTTGTCATCGTTTTATTTGTCATGACACATAAATTGCTCCCCGTGTAAACTATTATTAAAGTGCACGATTCCGGGCCAGATGACGTTATCTAATCTAGTTATTATCCGATTTTCAAGATGTCGTGGAAACAACGAAATCAAGTTCGCACTGAAAAAATAATTTACTTGCTAATAATTGTGTCAACCTCATTGCAACAATTTTCACAAATTCTCGATGTCATATAAATGCTCCTGTCTATGACTTCGGCGTACTGACACTGACGCACTTTCTGACACCGATGGTACATTTATATCTGTAGTAAATAAAGTTTTCGTAAATTATAAAAAAATTTACAGGCAAATTGGAGAGCGTTTTTTGACTGTTGAATATTGCCTAGGTACGAATATTTTTATAGAATATTTCATAACCAAATTTAATAATTAAAGTTGCGACTGACTAGCTCAAGCACATGCGGAAATTCGGATTTATAACGAATTAATAAGATCGTGACCGTTATATGTATATTATATGGATTCTTGCAGCGGTCGTAAGGAAAATAAAAAATAGTTTTCCTTTTTTTACGTTCACGTTGTAGTCCTCTTCAGAAATTTTTATATTTCTCTCGATGTTCAAATTCTGTAATGCTTTACAAAAGCAATAATAAGTAAAATTACAAAGGTCTTGTTAGCTTATACTAAATTGAAACTACAACAAAAGGTTGGATAAATAAATAATTCGAATGACAATACATGAATAAGTAAATAAATAATTATACCTTAATTCTATCACCTACCAAATATGCACCAGTAATTATGTCATTTGACACCTTAACCTATACTTATTTTTCGATAGAAATAAGCATGAGGAGTGTTGATCCTATTTATTAAGTCCACCGTTGATAATGTAAATAAATTCAAAAAAAAAAAAAAAAAAAAAGGAAAACTATTTTTTATTTTCCGTACGACCGAACATTGCCGCAAGAATCCATATAATGTTCGGATTTATACCGTTAAATAAGTATTAAATATTATAAAAGTGATATGAATACCTTCAGAATAAACGACACTATACATCTGATACGTAAAAGTTCATCTAAACGTTAGTTCCTCCAGTAAATTCTCGGAGTCAATAAGTGCATCACCCAATTCAGCTTATGTTATAGTTTTTGACGCTGCATTTATAACCTATGTCGAAGCATTAGAAATTGGGTTCGCGCCGGTGTCAGAAACTGCGACATGGAAGATTCAAAAGTGTCAGTAACCCCGGTAGTACCATAGATAAAACAATAATTTTATTATTATTTTTTAATAATTTAACAGAAGAGCTCAATGTACACGACAAAGGAATTTCTTTTCTCCTCGTAATATAACGAGTTTGGAAATAATAGAAAACGGGCGCCTCTCTTCTAAAGATGTGAGAAACTGGGCCGTTTACCTTACGCACATCTTCGTCCGGATAAAACAAGATACTAAGGAACACGGCGATAGACTGGTGCCCCGCGGCGAAAGACATTCACGTGAAGACTCGTGTATCGTCTACTCAATAGTCTGCTCGTCGTCAGATTGCACTCTCACTCCCTGTCTCTCTCAATGCAACCAGACCAAGTTATAAACTCTCAGCCGTTATATCACACGTGCGAGAAGTTAAGTTCCTTTTCTTCAACGCGCATCTATTTCGATGGGCGTTATTCTTCGATAGCCAGTTGCTCTTCCCCCACTCCCTAGTCTCGCATTAGTCCGTCTGAGATTAACGCGCCTAATAGCAACTAGAAATGTATACTTACATATGAAGCAATTCGGGCCGATTCGTACACCATTTGACCTTACTATTTTATTTTACTCATAGATTACAATTACTGCGAAAAATAATGAGGAAGCAATGTGCAAGCTTCTACTTTGCATCCTTGTTTTAACTAAATAAATAAGCATGTAATTTCGCTTTTTCTATTTCTCTATTTCGTTATTATTAGAGCGTTTCGTATTTCAACATTCCATAAAAAGAAAAATTTCATACCGTTTGAGCTCAAATTTTGTATAATTTACCAAATTATACATAAATAATGGCTGAATATTGTTTCATTTATATACAAAATTTGAGCTCGCTAATTCAAGTTTTGCAAAAGTTACAATAGAGCGAAAATGTCCATTTTTTTTAAATTCAAAATTCCATAAAATTGGAACCACTTTACCGATTCGAGCTAAATTCAATACTAAACAACATTGAGTGCACCTGCTCTTATAACCAACGATTTAGCAAATTAGACTAAATTTTACGAAAGTTAGAGAGCACACCTCCTTTTTTCTAAAAAATTCAAAACGGCATAAAATCGAAATTTTCGCTCACATTTTGTCGGAAATTGCTACAGTTGAAGAGAGTCTGCTGCTACACTTGTGTGCCTAATGCGAGCTCGATATACAAAACGGTTCTTGGTTTACCGGCGTTCGAATTTTCGGAGTTGTATACATATACATACATACACACACACATACATACGGACATTTTTTCTAGATCACTTTTCTGGACGTTTTGGATTCTAAGTATTCTGACATAAAAATCTCGAAATATTTTTTTTTCACGAAAACAAAGCTCCCTCTATGAGGAAACAAAAAGAATTGAAATAGTACATTACAATACAAGTGCGAAAAAACTTTTTCTCACCTCCGGGCCGAAAGCGACAACTTTCGTTCCGCTGCGCGGAACGAAGTTCCTGCTTTTCAGCTCCGTCGATGAGAAAAATCGTATACACTCCTCGGGCAGTAAATAAGAAAGCCTCAGATCACATGTAATAACAGATCACATAATAATAACAGATCACATGTAACCTCGGCTTCGCCTCGGCCGACAAACATGTGATCTAAGACATTTCTTACTTTACTGCCCTAGGTGTGTAATATACTATTTCTGACGAGTGTGAATTTGCAGCACGAGCCGAAGGCGAGTGTTGCAATCACACGAGTTAAGAAAACGTTTTTCGCATGAGTATCGTACAAAATTTTATTTCACGAGGTGTGTAAACGACGTTTGACGCACGCCAAGCGTGCGTAAAACCGCGTTCTACGCACTGAGTGAAATAATAGTATATTACACTACAAGGGCAGAAAGTTGAGATTCCTGCACTGCGCGCAATGATGCCCGAAGCGTAGCCGAGGTCATCATGGAGTGCAGTTCAGGGCTCTCATATTTCTGCCTGTGTTGTGTATACTATTTTTCTTTATACTTGGCCGAAAGTACGAAAAAAATTGCATTTTTGTATTGAAAGATATTGATGTCTGCCCCGACATTTGCGGCACGAACGAAGCGAGTGTTGCTGATTGGGGGCAGGCATCATATCAAATACATCTGAATAGACACTACTTTTCTAAAAAATATTAATTTGATTATGGAAGCCTAATTTTATTAGTATGTTTTCGAGTATATATCACTTACTGATTTATCTTAACTGTTAAACTTTAGGATACATCAATTGTAAATAAACTTTGAGGTTATGCAGGCAAGATGTATAGAGTATTAATGCGCGCGAATAAGTTACTATTCCCGTTGTATAGAGGGCACGTGTATAGCTTGATCAACACATGAATGACATGTGTATAAACACAGTGAGCGACTTTTGACTATCGGCCGTCTTGTGTGTGTGAGGGCCGATCTCAGTGCACGAGTAATTTCTTTTGGCCCGCTGTCGCAGAGCGCATGCGCGTCTCTACCGAGACATAAAAGTTAGCCTTTCTGCCGTGATATCGCGGCAGGAGGGACGTACTTTCGGTATAGTATGAAGAAAAATCATTAAAGTTCGAAGATGAATATTTCCGTTAAAAGTGGTTGTAAAAAAACTGAAAAATCTAAGTTTTCTTTCTGTGCGAGAACAATTACGAAGCATAAAAAACAGAAAAAATAGTGAGGTCAAATACCACGATGAAAACTTATTTGCTGACATAGTGACAGTAAGTCTTATTTGTTTGCCTAGAAAATGTTTTTACTGATCTAGCAAATCCTCTTTGTTAGGCTAGGAAATAAGGCTTGCTGTCACTATATTAACAAGTAATTTGCTGATGCAAGTTTTTTCTCCGTGTGGTTTATAAACTGAGCTGCATTGCCTCATATGTAGGCTATTGGTGCACTGCGTCATATTAAAAATTGAAACTCAGTTTGGAAAAGTCGAAGAATGATGATAAATCGTTGGGAAAGAAAATAATCTTGTACACTCGCAGTATTTGGGGTAAAAGGAATCTAAAGTTGGCGTATATAGCGAAATATATGGTTTACAGATGGATACAATTGTTATCTTAGAGACGTAACTCAATTTCCTGGCAGTGGACTGAAATCGATATTCATCTCAGTTTTTCTTCATGAAACTTTTCAACTTTGCTTTTTCAAACGAAAAATGCTGCTTTTATTCTTTAATTCAATTTGGAATAACGCCAAATAATTTATTAGTGTTTCGATTTTTAAGCCAATATCGCTTCGCTACTTACGAAAGATTAGCTCGTGCTCAATTAAATGTAAATTGGCGTAGTTTTGGCTACGTGCCAACAATCTTCAAGGATATTTGCTAGGTGCGCAAGCCAAGTGGCGCCACTCGCGACAAAATGTTGCTTCTTTACCGATTCAATACACTAGATTTTATAAGGTTATAAGCTTCCCAAACTCTTATTATCTAAAGAATTAAGCAATGGACACAATAAAAATGTATTCAGTTACAAAAACTTATAAGTAATACACTCACCGTTTTATTTTTATTTCTATGTACTCTTTCTTTTCTATTATTATGCATTGTTATCATTGCTAAGTTTCCGGAGAAATACGAATATATAGTGAATGAGGCCATTCATGAGTATGAAATTATTGTAGATGTCAATATAAAAAAGGATGCAAAGTAGAACCTTGCACATTGCTTCCTCATTATTTTTCGCTTCTTACAAAGCTACCTCTATGAGGAAGTATGTTATTCAATTTTTGGCTTCCTCA